>JACCHY010000012.1:6000000-6460263 GCA_018907195.1 Dolichoris vasculosae
AATAAAGTTATCGTAATTTAGCGAAAAAAAATATTTTTATATTAATCTTAAAATATTAATAAAGTATATTTCTTATTGTAAAGAAGAAATTCGCTCTAATGTATTTTATATAAGTGACTGATTTAAATAATTTCTAGTTTATAAATATCTTTAAAACGTATGCTTCCACGTTTAATCTTTCGACATTAGTTAGTTTCTTCTATTAACTCTATATTTTATTTAGATAAATTCGAAAAAAATATGCAGTTAAAATATTTGAATAATATTCTAATGAACTTAATAAAATTCTGATGGGTGAAGAAACATTATTTTTTATCTTAAAAAAAAGTTTTATATAATTTGTTTCATAATTTTTTAAAATTTACATTTTAATTTTAATTATAATTTAAATTAGCGATGTTATAAATTAGTGATAATATATAAAAGATGTTATCTATTTTATTTTTAAAAACTATTATTGTTATTGTAGCGTGATTTGATATATATATATATTTTTAAGGTGAGGGGAACCAGTCCATAGCCTAATGAATATAGTCTCAAAATAACTCGATGACACTCCAGCTTAATTTAACCCATTCAAATCACTTAAAAGCCTTTGGTTAATTCGTTCGACGAGACAATGGCGTATCGTTTTACACGCTGACTTCTCGTTAATAATGATCATCAGTCTCTCGTCCCTAAGCGCAACACTGGTTCCGGTTCTTTCAATTTCTCTTCCCTATCTTTCTGTTTCTTCGTCTTCGCAAAGGTGTTCCTTGGAATCTTCTTTGACACTTTCTTTCCGAAAGTATGTAAACGCTTAGAGAAATAAAAAAGACTGAATCGTAGGACACCCTAAACTTTTTTGTATTAGTAAAGTAAATAATATCGTAGAATTATAGTTTTTGATAATGACCGTAATCGAATAGAAAATGTTAGAAAGGTTTTATAATTATAAGCGATACAAGTATTTTTACGTACTTTAAGAATTCACTTTTAATATGAAAAAAAGTAGAATTATAATTTTGCATTATTAAATCATTACTTTTATCGAAACGATCGATACTCCTTATAATTAAAAAATTTGTGATTAAGTAGAAAAAATCTATTGATAAAAAATGAATACGAAATTAATGAAAAATACATTCTCTAAGCATGAAAATTTTGTAAATTTACAATTTAAATTCTTTTACAAATTTTTTACGGTAAATATGTTAGAATGTCAAATTACCGAAAGAAGCTGCTCAAGTTATCGAATATTAACCACGATAAAAATACTAATTAGAACGTAAATACTTATTTTCAAGGTAATCGTAGTTCTCGAGGGCGGATAACGAGTATAGAAAATATGATACGCTAATGCAATAGACACAGAAATTTTGTTAGGGAAATTTCCGAAGGAAAATTACTCTAGGTGCACATTGTGATCGAAGAAAAAACGGAGAAACTACAAGAAAGAGAAAGGCAGTTGGTACGCGTTGTCGGGAGGGGGAAGCTAAAGCAGACCAAAAAAATCGCGTTTATATAGAGGCACGGACGCAGAGAGAAAAAGATAGCGCCAGGAGAGAGACACGGAGAGAAAAGGAGGAAGAATGGCGCCCACGCTTTATGCTAAGAGACGTACGCGGAACCGACGCAGCTACGTCGACGACTACGACAGCGGCTGGGTGGTCTCGACTCGCCCCACCCACTCAACCCCCTTCGCCGCTATCCGCACCTTCGTGAATCGCCTGCACGCCAACGACCGTACGATCGTACACTTACCGATGTGAGATCCTACGCGAGGGAATGGCGCTTTCCGAATGGCCCGAGCGACCGATCGTTTTTCTCTCCATCCACTCCTCCTTATCCCTCCTCTGCCTTCTTATCCGTTGCAGCTCGCACTGCTTTTCTTACGGTTAGCCTAGAGGGAGAATCTTGCTGGATTAGCAGAAAATCGGTGGTAATGGCAGTAATGGCAGTAATGCCAGTAATGCCAGTAATGCCAGTAATGCCAGTAATGGCAGTAATGCTGTGGAGTTAAGGGCTACTGCCCCGATAATGTTTACCGCTTCAAACGTATTTCTACGTTTCCTGGCTTCGAGTACGTACTTTCGCTCGGAGAATTATTTATCCTTTGAATTCGCGATGCGTTGGATCTTACACTGGGTTTCATGGAAATTCTCTTGGAAAATTCAGTGGTCTATCCCCGTCCCACCGTTTTTATTTTTTCCTCCTGCAGAAAATAATCGTAAATAAAATAAATCGCACGGTTCCGATCGATCGTCAGGGATATATCGGTGAAAAATGTACAATTAATCGATAATTTTATAATTTATTATACTAATTTGAATAATTTAAATAACATGGTTGGATAATGAAATACTTCAAAACATACTTACGTAAATCGAATCGATCGGAATAGTTATTGTCTAAATGTGCGTTGGGATATCGATCGATCTTAAGTAATTATCGATTAAACCGTTCGCTTAGTTTTTTATTTTTGTAAATCGTAATGTGAATATCGAACGACAAATATTATAAAATTTTATTCAAAAAAATGTAGCGGACCGCTACAATTTGCGAGAAAATACGCGAAAGTTAAGGTATCGATAAAAAAATATTTGATTCGAAAATTCGAATAATTCGTGTACTTTCATTTTTTTCTAGCTTATTCTTTGCTTAGGTAAATAAAATAGCGTTAAAGTAATTTTGTATAATTAAAAATTCCCTTCGATTCGCGGTTCGAAAAGTATCGATATTTCTACCGCACAGTCTTCTTTCGGGTCAGCAAAAACTTGATTCCCAACTTTATATTCTTGCTCTTCGAAAATGAAAGACGTATCGATATGAAAAAAACAGCCTGAATAACAATCGTGTTCAATTACTTATCGAGGAGCGAGGGAAAAAACGAAAGAGCTAAGGATACAACATTGGCGAGTGGGGAGCAAAACGAAGAGAAAAAAGAGAAGGGCAAAGGTGTGAATGAATGCCGGTCGTACAGCTACGCTTTTTCCACCCGCTACGCTTCTCGTTGCTCCCACGTGTCAACACCTTAAGAGCAAAGTAAAGATAGAGCGAAAGAGAGGGAATGAGAGGGAATGAGAGGGAAAGAGAGGGAAAGAGAATGAAAGAGGCGCCTTTCTCTCATCATAATCGTGACTCCTCCACCTCGGACTTCTGCGTGTATTCGTCTCGACGATAGCATCTCGGTTGTTTTGAGAGAGGTATAGCGAGAGACACGTTATAAGGTTGCACCGTGAAAGTGCCCATTCATCCGATAAAACGTCACAGCTACGAACCAATGCTCAATGAATCGCTTTTATGAATGACGATTCGTAAAATCGCATTTTCAAAGAGCAATGGCTCGAGTCTTTGAGAAGCTCTCGGGTAAGTGTCTAAACCGCTTAAATAAAGGGTTTATCGGAATATGCATCCAAGTTTAAAACTATACTCGAAACGGAATAAATTGTTTACTGTAAGTCTTCGTACTGTTTTTATAATACTGTCGTAGTACTGCCGTATTTATAGTTTTTTACTAGTTACTTACTTTAAAGTAAACGTCGTATCTCTGTCCATGGTTAACGCGATAAAGTATTCGGTTAACTACTTGGTTAACTATTTGGTTAAATTTGGTTAACTATTTTGTTAACTATTTGTTTAACGTTCATACTTTGAAAGGAACGCGACGAATACAAAATCCGATATTCGGATAACCTTTTCGGATCGTTTAGAAAAAGAAATATAATTGTACAAAATAAATACGATATGCTTATATTGGATCGATAGAATTGATTGATGAAAAGAAGTCGAAAGGCTATTCAATTTTATATTTTGCATGGACCGATGAGCGGTAACCGATGAGCGAAGGTTCGTCGCGTTTGGCCTAAGAAAGGTTTATTGATACGAAATTTCCGGGGAGAATGCAGATTTCTGGTTAGGATAAAAATGGGTTCGCGTCGCAAGCATCGACGACCATTCGATTCCCGAACGAGGCTAATTTCGTAATTTTCGAACGACGAATCAACGGACGCTATCGCGTGACTAGGAGTAAAGAGACGCCTGTAGCCTCCGTAGAAAGGAAAGGAAGAGGAGGAATGAGAATAAGAAGAAGAAGAAAGGGAAAAAAGAAGCTCCCCGGCGTTATTCGCCTTCGTGTCACGAATGCCACGCGGAGACGCTAAGTGGAAATTGTTGTCAAAACGCCTGAGACCGCAGCTGGCCGAAGTCGAGGCCAAATTCTCTCGTTCCCTCTTTCGCTACGCGTGTGTCTTGGTACCGACGGACCGTATATTTTGCACTCCTGCGACTCTGCGGCGCTGACCAGCGCGTGGGCGTATTTAAGGACATACCTGAGATTTTTATTCTTGCTCCTTTTTCATACGTAGGCTTTTATAATTTATTGATTATTGAAGCTTTTTAAAATGTCGACAGCCTTTAATTTATCACCGGTTGACGTTGATCTACAAGTATTACGTTGAATAATGAAGCTCGAGTTTTTATAGCGTAATCTAAATCTAAATTACGGATAATGTCTCTACGTTTTATTACCTAGGTTATATCGCGAAACTCTTCCTACCTCTCGAAATCGTAATAAATCTGTAATAACATAATAGATTTCTTTGTATCGAAGCGAAAAAATCCATCGAAATACTCTTTGTAAATTATGCGTATTCCTATAAAATAAACGAAAAATACTTTTATTATTTCTGGTCTCTACACAATGAGCCATAATTGATGGCATTGACAAGAATTTAATCTTTCTCGCTCTCATAGATATAAGCAAGACTGTCGGTAAATTTTATTTCTTATTAATTTATAATTTATTTTTAATTTTTGCTAACTTTGATAATATTTTATTTTTGTTTAATTTTTAAGCGGAAAATTCTCGTGTTTTGTTACTTTACTGCTTTTAAATCGCAATAGTCGACAATGAATCCATTTTTTTTTATAGCGAACCGGTAACATTTTGGTAACATCTCCTTTTTTTATCTTACTTTATTCGGAATTGGAGAAAAGAAACATTGACATTACCGAACTTTTTGTCTCGGCTGCGACTAATTTTCGTATCTTTTAATAAGCGAACGTGACTATTATACGATACGTTTTTATTATAAAGACTCGCTTCGTTTGTATGAAGGCTGTTCGGCTCGCGTGTAAAGATAAGGCTCTGTATTTGTTTGCGTTATTTATTGACAGAGTCCGAGAGAAGTATTCGCGTTTTATGAAATTAATCTTATCTGCGGTTTTTAAGTTCGTTCACTTCGGTACTACCGACAATGTTTTGCTTTTCAAATCTGCGGCAGCTTTTGGCTCCATAAATACACTTGTTGGGTATTTCGATCTTATCGTTCGACAAACGTAATTTTTGATATAATTGCTTCGATTTGTAAATTTTGCCACTGAAGCGTGATATGTAAATAATTTTAAGCTTGCGTTGTTATCAAATGTTATATTTTTATCAATGGAAGTCTGCTTATTTAATTATAGTTTATGTACGTTACATTATTATCGTTACATTTAATTTTTAGTTACAAAATTATTTATTTTTCTTTTAAAATACAAATTCTTTTTTAGCAGACTGAGTTATTGCTGTATTTTTTTTTTGAAAAAATAATTTGGTAACTTTGTTATCTCGTCATTTTATAATGTTAATTTTAACGAAACCGTTCTATTATATTGGGAAAAAATATATATACGCAAAGTGCATTCAAATTTATTAATAATAATTTTTAAAAAGTATTTAATTTTTATCGTTTCAGGTTAGTTTGCATTGCACGTTCAATATACTCTTAAGGCTTGGGTTCTCTAGTTTACGTAAGTATATTTTGGTTTATCCAATAGCTATTTTAATCGTAAAATTTCACTCGATTAAAATTTTCGCATAAGCTATTCATGGAAACCCGACTTCACCGTTCGTTTCCTCCAGAAAATTAAGTGAGTAAATGGATGCTTTATTTTAATTTTATAAAAATGAATATTTTTATTGTGTATAATATTATAATATTTTATAAAATGTTTTATTACATTATTATATATCTGATTTATTTTGTTATAAATAATATTCGTACTTCTATAAAAAATATATATTACAATTATAAATACTTTGTATAATATTAAAGCTGTAGAATAAATCAATATCGAGAGGGTAAACCTCTTAGAACACGTCATACAAAACAGTTCTTTACTTTTTTGTTGAAACGCGTCCTGAAACAACTTGCTTTAGAATGGTTCAATCGAAAAGAGATCTGTCCGAAAACTTTGACATCCGTTCAAGTTGACGCGACGCAAGAAAGTAGTTGGAGGATTTAAAAAGACAAGAGGCAAGAAAGAATCCCCTTATTGCTTATATTCCTGAAATTTATTTTTTAAGTATCTTAAGCGGAACGTTATTTTCGGAAAAACATTGATGTAAATATTTTATAGAATGCAGACAAAGATACAAAAGCCTGAATTAGAATAAATTAATGATATTTTGTCTTTATCTTTATTTTTATAGCTTACACATTATTTCAATTAATACTTATCTGCATTATTTATATTGCAGGAAATTTTTATTAAAAAATTTTTTCGTACAATAAATAATTATTTCTATTTACATTTTTAATTTATTTAACCAACGACTAAAGGTTTTATTTATGCATACATTAATATATATGATATAAAGATATTTGTTATAACGATAATTCATTAAATCGATGCTACGTATTTTTCAAAAATCTATTTTCACGAAAGAAATTATTATTCGACAAATATTGTGTAAACAGCAGTCAAACTTAGTTGTTTTATTCTCCCTACTCGATCATTCCTTACAAGCATCACGTAATCGTTTAATTAATTTTGTATCCATCTTTTGTATTATCTTTTCCTTCCCGATAAGCTAGAAATGTATCATATCGAAAAACTAAGGTCGTGCGCAGTATATTCCTCTGTGCTTTTTGCTGCTGGCTTAACCCGTCCGTTAGACCCTCGTAAATATGTGCCTTTCTATTGGTCCTTTTGGATTCTTCGCTCTCTCCCTCTCTCTCTCTCCCTCTCTCTCCTTCTCTACTTCAACGTTCGAGGATTTAATTTGACCGAATGTAAAGAGAAGAAGAAAGAGGGAGAGAGCCGATCCTCTGATTCTTATCCGATGTTTTATCATATCCGCTCAACGACGAACGACTTGTCCGTGCTCCAGAGCGCCTTTCCGGTTCCCTGTCGTCTTTTTTTCTCTCTTTTTCTTCTTGTCAGCTTCTTTTGGATCCTCACCACGGTTCATCTGCACTTGTTCGCACGGAGCCATAGAAAGACCTGAGGATTTCCGAGATTACCTTTTAAATTTATTTACGATTCTCTGGCTAATTAAATTAATTGAGTAGATCAGTTTTATGGATGGTGTCAAATGACCTACAAAAATTTAGATTTCATCATCCGTCCCTCTTCTTTCGAATGCTTTACTTTGATATTAAGCTTCCAAATAAGGTTATCGATGATATCCGGCAGTAATCTATTCTAGTCATTTTAGAGAAATTCAAATAAAAAATTTATATTATATTATTATGTATCATTAATCTTATGTCTTAGTTTTTACTCCAAATATTTATTAAATAAACGTATCTTGTACATAAATTGCTATCTTTATCGTATAAACTTACATAATTATTATTATAAAAAATAGAATTTATTGAAATAGAATAAAATTAAGATTTAAAAATAATCATCCGAGTATCATTATAAATAGCGTAGTAATATTCAGATTATAAATTATATAATAGCTAAAAGAAAAATTTTAGTAAAATGTTGCAAAATACAATGAATAAATTCTGTGTAATTATAATATTCACTTTTTAAAATTTATAAATTTATTTTAAAACGTGTAAATTTATATCATATGAAAAATATTATGGAAAAATATTTTTACATTTTAATACTATCGATTTATAAAAAATAAAAGTTTCCAAATATAATTTACAATTTATTGTAAATAAATTTATAGAATAACATTTTTCTCATTACATTATTTACTACAAAAATTTATCAACGATTAAAAAAAACTAAATCTTATTTGAATTTAAATCGCAAATTTTTTTTTCTGCATTTAACTCGCTGATTATTGCTTTATAAGATATAATAACGTTGAAAACATCATTATAAATATTTGTAAATTAAGGCAATAATGAATTTCGTCTCCAAGCGAATTCTTTGCCCGAAAATCCCCTTACAATCGAGCGTTTCAACTTAACTTTACCCGAACTCAAAACTCGCGCGCGATAATGGAATGCTGATAAACGACTCTCGGAAATTCTTCACCAAAGGAAAAACGTTCGATTGTCGTAGGATGTGGCAAGTTTGGATGAAAATTTTACGCCTCGGCTGAATGCGATAGGAAATAGGGATGGAGGGAAGACCTGGAAGATCTTTCTCGTTTAATGGGTCAAAAGGATACTAAGACGTGGTCGGGGGGATCCCGGAGGAAAGTATAACGGGCGCGGGAAGCCGAAAAGGCAATGAAAAGCTGCTGGACGTTGCAGCGTGCGAACGAACGAGGGCAGATCACACGGCTAATCTCCAGAGTTGCCTTGTCCGGGTAACGAGGCTCGAGATAGCGAGCCTCGTAAATTTCGCATACACTTTTCTCGCGTTGCGGACTGATTTCACGTCTGTGTGCTTTCGTCGATTTTACAAGGCTTGTTCAAAAGTCACGCGTGTGAAATGATCGCTTTAAAATGTTTACGGCCTGTTTAAATAGTATCATAAATGTCATGCGTTGCATCAAATCTAAAGGATTAATTGTAATCCTAGTGGATGCGCAAGAGAATTGATGTATAGTCACGTTGAAAAATCAAATAAATTATTAGGTTTTAATTTTTTATTCTTTTCTATTGCGTGGAAATATAGTTATCTTTAATATAGACATATAGACCCATGTTAACCAAATATATCAACATGGGAATATTCGTTAAAATAGAAATTTATTTCCACGATACATACTTATATACTTAGCTCAATTTTTAAAGAAATTTAGTTCTTTTACGTATGAATTATGTATAAGGAAATTAAAAAATCAAATGTTGTTATATAAAAGATCTTAAGCTATATCTAAAAAACTAAAAATCTTTTACAAAAATACATTTATACATTTAAAAATATTAATTGATCGCATAAAATATTTACATGATTTACATAATTAATTATTTACATTTTCTATTATGATTTGATATAAAAAGTACATAATGTATATTAAAGTATATGAAAACGCATATCCTGTTTTCTTAATTAACTTTTATCTTATATAAGAAGTTACATAAGCCATCAATTTTTTTAGTCTAGGCCAAATTTTTATGCAAATATTTTACGTTCTTTCTAGATCAAACAAGTATTTATTAACTTTCTTATTCTTGTAAAGAAATTTTATGTATAATAAAATATAAGATTTTATTTTCTATTTTTCTATTCGTATTAAAATTTAGTTTACTCAAAAATATCTTCCGATAGATGTAAATACATCACATTAAAATCATTATAAATGTAAAAACATTTTTTTATACCGATCGAAAATTATTATCTTAATTTTACCGAATATATCGTCAAGTAAAGAATAAGAAATTTTAATTATTAATTAATGTAAATTATTTAAACATATTGCTCACCAAATTTTAAGAAAGTAAGAACTAATTTAACTAATTTTTTGCTTTTTTCTACCTTGTAATTTAATTTGATACAGAAAGCTCGTATTATTCAAAAAATATTTTACATATATAGTTAACTATTTTTTTTGTATGTGATAGCAATTAACCTTAAATTATAAATACTTTTATATAATAAAATGTGTCCAAACCAAATATTTGCATTATCTTAAAAAAAAAGGAATCAAAATTTAACGAACCGCAATAACAAAATCCTTTCGAAGGTAAAAGCTAAAACAAAAATAGGCTCAATAAATTCTCTCTCTTCTCTCCGACGTTTCTTCCTCTCGTTCCGTTCAGAAGAAAAAAAGAAGTTCCGTGCTCTTCTCACGGCGTTGTATATGCTAATGCGAGACGGATGTCTCTCCTTCGCTCACCTCGTTCTCTGTTCTTTCTTCTTTTCTCTCTCTCCCTCCCTCTATCACTCTCTCTCTCTCTCTCTCGCTTTATCTTTTCGCTCTCTCAGTTTTTTCTTTACTCTTCATTCAACTTTTTTAATTATATTTTATTCACACTTTAATTTTTTATCGAACTTTTTTTTACATTAGGAGTAAAATTAAAAATTAGATAAGACATCAAAATTAATTATTGTAACTTGACGTGAATTATTTATTTAGATAAAATGTAAATGTTGAAATCGATATTTTTAATTATTACCTATGTTTATCTGACAGAAATTAAATAATGTAAATAAAAATAAAATCTTTCAAAATATATTGTAAACGACGTTTTACTAAGCTTATTTTTTGCAAACATAGTATTTCATGTAGTTATACAATGTTCATGGACTTTGTAAGGATTGGATTTAAAAATAAAAAAGGGATTGGCTTAGCATCAATTATTCATTTATCGCACGGGTAATCTACTGTTATTTTAAATCGGATGTTTTTTTAATAATATTGTATTACATATACATTTTTAACAAATGAAAATTAAAAATTATATTCGTTTTATTTTAAATACTTATTGTTCTTATTTGATTATTGGATTTAAATATTGAAACGATCGAATAAACACATTTTAATAAATAAGTTTTTATTAAATTTGATATACATTTAAATATAACAAAAAATTTATTTCTAGTAAGAAATAGTGTAATGTTTATTAATATATAATAGTAATATTGTTTTATAAAAAAATTATTGTATGAATTATTATTATCAAATTAATTTATAATTAAAATATAAGAATTATTACAATTTATTTTAAAGGACAAAAATGATTGATTTTACTGCTAATATTAATATCATCATTTTTATAGATATCGAAAATAACATCGTTTTATTACTTTTGCCATTATCATACATTCTCTTTATTGATTTGAAAAAATTCGATAATAACGAAATTCAGTATGATATAATTTAATGTTATTTGAAATACAAATATTGTACGATAAATAAATATTTAGAAGCGTTGAAAAATTTTCTTTTTTTTTAAATTGAAAACTTGAGTTTTATCTAAGGAATATTTGAGAATGAAGTTTCCTTAATACCATATGCGATAAATGCTGTTTTATCAGAAAAACACTCCTGAAATTCGTATCTTGTCCAAAACTCAAATCGCGTACTCAATTATTGATTGCAATATGATTAAAACTGGATTATAAAATTTGCGTTCGCGGATGCAAAATCAGAACATTGGGTACACCCGTCATGTAAGTTACTTACATCTTCGGAACAGACGAAATTAAGATGCTTCCGCCGCGAACACATTGAAATAATTACAAAGATAACAGACTCTTAAAGAAACACGTGGCTCGATCATCCCTACGTATCTCCGTCTGAGCTTACCTCGTGACATTTGGTGACCGCGTGGGCGACGAATCCAAGTGTCCGCAGTGGAGAGGCGCCTCGCGAGACCTCCCCTAATCCATCTTCACCCGTTTGGTTTTTCATACTTTTTTGTTACTCGGCTTTGGGCACAAAGCGTCTCTATACATACGCACACGCGTACCTGAGATATCACGAGAAGCGGGCGTGGATAGTTCCCATTGGCTCAGGAATTATGAAGACGGTTGATATCGATGGGAGGAATAATCGTGATTTACAATTCCTTTCGATTAAAAATCGTGTTTTGTAATATTGAGCTCAACGCGCTTCGTCTTTTATGGATTCCGAAGATTTAATACACTCGATTATTCCTTGCCACTGACGAACTTGAGTTTTTCGGTTGTAGATATATGCGTGTTAGTTTTGCGCGATAAATTACTCGTGTAGAAAAAATTACGTGTTGCTTTCTGTACCATTTACATCTCAATGGACAAATAAAAATTTTAAATTTACAAATTTTTTATTGATATTCGCGTTGTTGCTAATACTTTATAGAATATATTTAATATGTAAAACGTGTGAAATCAAATAAAAAAGGAATCGATCCGTAAAATTTAAGTTGATTGCTTAATTTGATTTATAAGTGTTAGCAAAGATTTTAAAAGATTAAATTTCATTTTAATTGGTAATCACTTTTAAATAAAAAACTGCACACTTTAATGAATTTACATCGAATCATTTGAATAATGTATCGAGTGCTTTTTTATAGTAGAAACTTCAAACATGCCCATTACATTTGGATATAATTAATTTATGTTTTAAATCAAATATTGTAATACACCGTATCGATACTTGATATTTGTTGTAATTTAGAAGCAAGTGCAATATTTCGTAAATACTAATCCTGTTGTAAAATCTTAAACTTCTTATACATATCTAATAAAAAATTTCCATTAATATTTAAATTACATATTATTTAAATTTTCTATTATTTTATTTTATATAAAATATTTAAGAATATTTGATAAAACTTTGTAAAATTTTAGTTCACTTTTATTAAATTATTACTTCTAATATCATTCGATATATATTTATTAAAGATAAATCAGAATCAGATTCATCCGTATTTGAATCATCCATACATGTAAATTAAAAATAATTTTTAGTAACGGTATAAATTTTTTGTAATAAATGAACTATTTTATTATACGTGCAACGCATTAATGTTTCAGAAGTCCTACATGAAAATTTGAGCAACAAGTTATTGAAAATCTTATATGATACACAATTTACAAATTTTATTTATTTACACATATCGTAGTTTATGTAGTTTCAGAATCTACCAAATAGTTAAAGATTTGGAGTAAAATATAGCACCGGTTGGAACTGGAATTTTCAAAAGCCAAACAGCCGTATTGAATTTCGGTGTCGACATTAATGTGACATTCAACTTGACACCACAAGTTCCTGAGACTAAATTATAGATTACTCTAAGAACTTATTTTACATATTTAGAAGTTTATATTTTCAATATCATTGTTTTTAAAAATAAAAAAATTTAATAAAATTCATAAATTTTTTTATTTTGAAGATTCATGCTTTGGAATTTATCATTCCATCCCTCGTAGTACATAGTTACCATGGATTCGTATCACCTGTTTTCTTTCGAGGTTTACGACGATTAGTAACTTATGGGAAGTTGGTTTAACCAACCAATGATGCAACTATTCTTCTTTACCTCATGCTTCGTTCCATACAGATTTATTTCTTTTTCTCGTCTCACTTTATCAACTGGAAACTGCTTGCCCTTATGTAGGAGATCCACGCCCATTATACTTTCGAGATACAAGTCAAAAGTGAGGGATTCGTTTGCTCCAGCCCATAATTTACGTCAAGGGAATGCGCGCGTTGTTGTCTAGTCAAGATACTTGTACTCTACGTGGAAAGAAAGATAGGAACGAAGTTGAAAACTATGATGACGCATGTAGTTTGTAACGACACGTGTAGATGGGTGTCAAGGGGATTTTGAAGAATGAATCGGTGTCGAGAAGTCTGTTTTCCGCGTATAATTTTTTCTGGTGCGCGTTGGAGGTAAACTGTCGATAAGCTATGGAGCCGTTTCAGAGGAATTCCGGGGTAGAGGGTTATAACGAGTTGATTTATTACGCTGAAAAATAGAAAGAAGAATAGAAAAAAGATTCAAATCAATCAGTATAAAATTACTTTATTTTAAGCAGTGCTTTTATTGCCGTATCATCGACAAGTTATCTACTAGGTAAAGTGGATTACGCAGCTCGAAATTCTCGCAAACACTCAATCGCAAACTCGATAGCGGTTTTTTAATTTTATAGCGATTCAACGGGAATCGATAATCACGGCTACAAAGTAAAATAAAGAGATTAATCCATCGTTATAATTTTAATTAATCGTATTTGAGCATGGATCCGTATTATATTTAAAGATACACAGCCATTAAAATATACGTACAAAGATCGATTCGTGCCGTACTATAATCAGAATCGTAAGAGTAAGGATTATATATTACACCAAAAACTATATGATATTATAATGTCTTGGTGTTTATTATACCAAAGATGTATCGATAAGAATAGATTTATGCAATAAGGTAATATCTAAAAATAAATCTCTGAATATCGAAAAAGTTGTATCGGTGACAGATAAGGTTTACCTTCAATTTACTTTAAATCGACCGATCGATCGAGTAGTTACAGAACGTTGGATATTTACGATAACCATTTAAAAATAAACAATAAAGAATATTTTTATAAAGCGTAATTAGTGTTTAGGATACTTCGTTATACATTCATATTATTTAAAATACATACTATTCAAAATTAAATCGTTAACAAATGTAAATGTCAAGCGTTAAACAAAAAACGAAATTCCTTATCGCATTGATTGGTAAATAAAGGCATCGTGGAACCAAAACTAAAAAAAGATAATCAGGAATCGCCATTCATCATTCGCATACTTTCGACCGTACCATTCTTATGCAGCTTCACCTGTCCATCCGTGCGGTTAGTCATACCCCTGAAAAATTCTTCGATACCCGAGAAAAAAGAGCGATCGACAGAAGGACGAGCAGCGCAACGGACGAGAGTATTGGAAGCTAAAAGAAAATAGTTTAGAAAAAAAAAATCGGGTCGAGGCCAGGAGGGAATGCAGAATGCAGACTCCATCGGTCGTAAAGAGCGCCACCAGGGGGTTGGGGCTGCTGCCGTCGCAAGGAGAATCGAGGAACTTCTAATTAGCGGGCGACGCATAGCTGTGCGCCTCGAATGACAGGAATATCCGGGTTTTCGGGTTTCGGGTCTTCGCTCGTCGGTGGATCTGGAGACTGTTGACGTCTCACTGCGGCACGGGTCGGGCCAGGTTAGCGCCACGCTGTTGGCCGTCCTCGTAAATCGAGCGACCCTCCGCCTCGGACCCTTTAGGCGCCAACCAAGTCGGAGGAATTTTTTCCTTTACTCCGATGACGCACTCGCGTAATTTTTTCCTGCTCTGGTCACGAGACAAGCTTTCCCGCTTTCACAACCGGGGTTTACTTTTTTGAGATTCCTAAATTGATACGTGAGAGAAAGAAAGAAATGGCCTCCGAAGCTTTTTCGCTTGCGCTATTCTTCACGCGGTGAAAGACATTTGTAGTATTTTATTTTTCAACATTTTTTTCCCGTGAACAACCAATCTGAACTTGGATTAATTTACTCGTTCAGGAGCAACGATTAATATCGTTTTAGAACTATCTTTTTATTTTTAAAAAATCTTCCACTATTATTCATTAAAATGTTTAATTTAATAATTAAGTTGTTAATCGAATTTTTTAGTGATTTGTGCACTAACGTAAACCAAGATTTTACGTTGCTACAAAATATATTAATAATTTGGAATATTTCTAAATTATCACTTTAACGTATAATATATAATTTTACTCCTACAAATTATATAATTGTACTAATTTTATAATATTTTCGCGGATTAAGCTAATTTGGAATAAAAAATTTCAAATCGATATTTCAATTACAATTAATATTATTAAAAAAATGCTAAGAAATTTGATATAATAATTCGAATACATTATTGAGTAAATATAAAATAAATATGTTTTAAAAACAACATCTTAGTTTTATCAATACCAATAAAGAAGTATACTTTCAAATTTTTAAAATTGCTCTTTTTTAGAATTTATCGAACCTTTTAAAATCATAATTGTTTTTGTAAGGCTGCTAGCGATTTAAAATTTCTTTTTGATTAAATTTTATTTGATCGTAATGTATTTATTTTATCAAAGCGAATATTTAAAATACATAAGTACAAAAAATACGTACTCGAGACATTATTTGTATCAATAATAACCATTGAAATATATGTTTAATAAATGTATGTTTTGTCGGTATATTATTGTAATCCGATGAAAAAATAAAGTTTACGTAAAGTGTATGATTTAATTTATAAAATTTTATTAATTGATAATATTGTATTTCAACGATTCATATTTATAATTATAAATATAAAGTTGTTAAATTAAAAAAAACATTTATCGCTTCTTGCGAAATATTTCGCGTTATAAAATACGTAAAATATATAATGTAACTTTGATACGTAAATGTCTAACAATAGTGCGATCGGAGAAAAATGTGCTTGAAAAAAAAAGTTGAAACCATTCCTCGAAATCGATGAAACTCGACTATAATCGCGGCATTCGACCAACGTTACCAACCAAAAACGTTTCGATCCTCGATTCCCGCTAAACATGCGTCCTGCTTGCATGGATTTTCCCGGAAAACGAACGTGCCAAACGGAAAAACGTGCTTCGGCCATCCGTTACCTTCCCTTCCGCGACTCTCGTCGAAAGCCGCGTTCGATGCCGCCCAACACGTGCTGGACGCATGTTTGGCCTTCCGGACGGAATACGCCATACGACATCCTGTGCAAGACGAGGAGGAGCTGGAGGAGCTCTCGCCGCGATTTTGCTCCTCTTAAGGAAGCCGAGCTGTCCGCAGTCATCGGACACTGCCCGAAGCTCGATCGCTCGACTCTTTTCCGAAAACACAGACAGCGAATGTCGCAGTGACGATGTAACAACTGAACGACTGTGATAAAATTAAAGGTTCGTGGAAAGCGGATGGACGATATTCGCTTTCGTTGTCCGATCGCCGCTACCGATCGCCGCTACCGATCGCCGTTACCGATCGCACCTCGACAAAGATTACGAATTAATCTACGATATATGTTTGATCGACTTTTTTATCGAGTAATAATATTTTATTGTACGACGTTACCAAACGTATCGTATCATTTTAAATGTTATGATAAAAATAATCATCTTTAATAATAATTTGCTTTTTACGAAGGGGGAAGATAATTTTCCATGTTATTCCAAATTGCGCGATAAAAATTGCCGTTTGTATGTCTTGTACTATTAATATGAAAAATCTTATCGGACTCTTATAATTGGATACATTTATAGTTAATTTTATATTTATTATTATTCGTAGTTAATATATCTCTTGGCGAAAATCTTATCTTCTTTAAACAAGCGCAAGATATATATTCGTACTTTATTTAATAAAAATTTAATACGGGAATAATGTAAATAGACATAACCAATGATAATAAAATGAAAAGATATTATTTTAGGAACGGTCGCATGTACGATATTTAAGAAGAAATCGGAACAATTTACCAAGAAGATTATAAATTGCTTCCAGCTTTTCTTCTGATCTCCTCTAGGGTACACTCCTTACTCCGCAACGATGTTTGACTAATCACTGCCCGCTAGAGAATATATTTCAGTGTCGCGAGACGCGGTTAAGGACACGGAAGACGGAAAGGTATAAAAAAGTTCGAGTCGAGTTGAGTACGCGGAATCCGTCGAGCTTTATTTGTATGGAAACATGCCACTTTGTGGCGCCACTTAGCTAAATAAAATTTTTGGTGTATTTTGGTGTCTGCTCCGCCTTCGACGGCCTCCGACAGCTGTTTTTCAGAAGATGCTGGTTTTTTTCCGAATTTGAGAATCGCATTACAAAAATAGGATTAAATAAGTTTAAGTACTTTAAATGCGACAATGCGACAATGTAATGTTGATACAGTTTTTTTTTTAAATAATTACTTAATTTTTCATAAGTCGGAGTATTACTTTAGCTTCTGCGGAAAAGTAAAATTTTTGCAGATCGAGTTAATTAACAAAACTTGTATTTCGCAAAGATAAAAGCTTTACTCAAGTATCATCGATCGTACGTAGAAACTTTTTTCATACATAATAATACGATAACGGCGACGTTTAAATTTTCAAAATCTAATGCACAAATATGCGAATAATATTCGGTTAAATGTAACGTAAAATATTAAAAATGAAAGCGTGATAATCGGATGATCTCAGGAGAATGGAAACACTCGAGTCAATGAGATCGGTTGGAGCATCTGCGTCACCGTCTTCCGTCGTTGTCATTAAACCATTCGCTTATACGGAAGTTCGTACGCATGCATCTAACTGTACATGAATCTATAGGCAGGACTCGCTGCAGTGATAACCCGAAGTTTGGTCGACACTGGTAGCAGATGCAACGCTGCACGTGGACACAATGTGCAATTGCAGCAATTTGCCTCTCTCTCTCTCTCTCTCTCTCTCTCGTTTTCTCTCGTTTTCTCTCTCCATCTTTCCGAGCAGCAGACTGCGATTCCACTGCAGTATCGACGGACTGCAGCGCGTGCCCGACCGGTGCAAGAGAGACAGGAGTGCATTACCCTAATTTATTTACCTTTACAGGAAGAAAGACAGATAGACAGAGAAGGAGAGGACACTCGGTAATTCCAGTCGTTGATTTCACGGTTTGGATAATTGAGTCACCGAGAACCGGCGATTCGATCAATCCAAAAGGTAAGGGAAGGGCTAAATGCTGCCTGCGTGTACTGGCTTAATCGAAGATTGCGTTAAATTAAATGACAAAGAGGTGAGACTCGATTCAAAGCCTTTATTTCTTTACTTATCTTTGAACTTACGTATTTGAAATGAACTGGTACTCGATATCTTTTTTATCTAGTAATATCTTGGCTTCGTATAAAATACATTGTTATTAAAATTTACTTACTCAAAAAACACCTTCCATTAATTAAATTTAGTGAGAAGTTTGCATACCTCGAGTATATCGTTTATTATAACCATTGTTCGCACCTTCGTGTATACGATAAACAATCGGTATTATTTATTATTATTACGCAGTAAATTTTATCTGCTTTCATAGCACTAAAATAAAATCTTTACTTCCTTCGATATTTATTACTTTTATTTTACAAGATAAAAAGCGATGATGTAGTTTTTGTACGAGTATGGTACTCTAGGCGTGCTTACTACTTCGTACGTTATTACCGCTTTACAGATCCATTTAATTATATCCACGATACGGTCAAATAAATTGAGACATCTGCCAGTGGATTTGTTTCAAGTATACAACGAATTGAAGTCGCGCGTGCTCATCTCATGCTGCGATTCCGAAACGTTTATCCTTCGTGCAAGCCTTCGCGAAAACGAATACAAAAACGGAATTGAAAAAAGACATGGGTGCACGTGCAGGCTCTTGCTTCCGACACCTTTCCCCTTTTCGCCCGATGCATCCATCCATTTCAAATTTGAATACGCTGAATAAACATGAAACTACAAATTCCCCGATCGGTTGCCATTGCTACCGCGAGAAGTTGCAGAGCCGGAAATGACGGTGCGAAATAGGAGAGTGGCTTTGCGAGTACATTCGGGACGAAGGAAGTGTGGGGGAGAGAGGGAGAGAGAGAGAGAGAGAGAGAGAGAGTAAAATGGCAGTCAGTGCGCGAACCGTCGTTAAAATACGACGATATCAATCGGGTACATCCGACGACTGCTTTTTGCCGCCAATTAGGACATTTGGGAGGGTCCCTGTTTTCCTTTTTATTTACCTTTGTTTTTTTTGGTTCTCGCTGTCCAACTTCCCGGTGCCATGCAAGAACGTGCTCACGGTACTCATTTCGTTTCGCGTGATCGTCGCGTGTGCACGCGATGTTAATTCTGTCAGACGATGTGGAACTTGCACTTAGTGCGTCGATCGACGCACATTGACGCGCAACTTTTCCTCCCGCAACGTACTTTTAATCAATCGAATCATATTCACCGTATTAACTTCCATTTTTTAACGGATTCGTTTATTTTTAGAAGTACATCAAATGAAGTATCAAACGATGTGTGTTTTCAAATTTTGTTTGCAGTTTAAGAAACTTTAATTTTTAATCTGTGATATTTAATAATAGTGAAATTTTACCTATTTACTTAAATTTAAGAAACAATTATTTATAATAAACAATTTAGTTTATCAAATTCATCGGTGAGATTTAAATGCTTTTAAATCTTATGAATCAAATGATTACAACTTTAATAATGACGTGTACCTCGAAATTACATATTAGCTATCGCAATTCAACCGCAAAAATAGAAAGTATATTAAAGGTACATATTAAAAAGTATAATAGATAAGTACCTAAAAATGTACTTTTAAAGTAACTTAATAAATTTTCCACCGTCTAATTATTCACTTATTGCACTTGTTTCTTCATAACAATTTTTTGTACAAAAGATGCTTTTCAATACTTACAAATGGAAAAGACGCATAGAGCATTTGTCGTTTGCCTTATCAGTCACGTTCTCGCAGAATCTTACATTGGGTTTGGACCATTCGTCTTTTGTTCGCGCACGCGATACCTTTTGTTCTTTTTTCTATTTTTATATTCTTTGTGCAACTCTTCATTATAACAAATATTCTCCTTTGCTATGGAATTTTCTGTCTTTTTACTAATATTAAATTATCTCTAGTTTATGTGTAACTAAATTATAATTGTTATATGATTCAATTTGACAAAGAGTAACTACTTTATTTTATACTAATCCTTAAAATTTATATTTTCACGAAATAAAGAGAAACATTATTTTATAGTATATTTATCCTATAGTATGTTTATAATTTATTTACTTGATTCTCGTTTGATTTATCCCAAAATAATTAAAAATGTTGATGGATTTTATCGAAAGATTAACTAAAAAAAACTATACGAATGAACCATAAAATCTATATGAAGCAAAATTTATATTAATGAATCTGCAATAACTTTTAACGAGTTACAAACTTGGCTTCGATCTCAATATCGGCAAATCAACGATGCGTTCTTTAAGAAAAAGTTTAAGTTATCTTATCAGAAATTTATAAGTTGTCGTTTATTTATGCTTTTATATCGATTATATGTGAGAATCATAATTTTGATAGTATGTATATAGAAATTATAAGACTTATACCATCTTTTATGATTTTTCGATAGAAGTATTTTCCATTGTTCCATCAAAATTTATTCAACCAATAAATTTTATTATATTAGAAAATCAAATAATTATAATATTATAACTTGTCTAAAAAATATAAAAAGAATTATCACTTACATATATTTTGTCGATAATTATCAATTAATATATATCGCTTTGACAAATTTTCCAATTTGTCGGTGAAAATTGCTCTCTATAAATTATAAAAGTAATCGAAAATTTACCGATCACGTCGCGGTATATCATTTTGAATCTTTTATTTAAAAAAGTGATATATAATTTCGTATTAAATGTATGCTATCCCAAAGTAGCATAAGAAAGTATTTTCGATAAAAAAATTCCTTGATTAAATAAAACGAATATACGTTTCATGCATTAAATACATTATACCGCGATTTTTTTATTCCTCGGTTAGGATCAATTTTATTCCATAAGTTATAAAATAAAAAAAGAAGATTCAATATAATGGATGAATCGATAAATTTTGGAAAGAAGCAATATCTCTTATTTTAAAGAAAGTTTTACTTTATGATTATTCAACTTACGATTGAAGCCTCGGATATTTAAAAATTTATGACGGGTTGGTTTAAAAAATATAAAAAATCTAGTTTAAATTCTTCTCATCGAAATTTATTTGCGGAGACGAGTTCGCCACCGTGACTCTGGTAATTCCATATAAAATGCGTTGTTTTCGATAATAAGTCATCGGTTAAAAAATTTCGCGCGTGATTTGTTTTTTATAGATAAGAACAAAGATATATCGGTCTATCCATCGATTTAGCCGCTACTCGGACGGAAAGCAGCGAGAGGCAAACAACTAATTTCTTGGCTCGCACCGAACCAACTCGCCATCCAACCTCGCTCGAATCATCCATAAAGTAATCCACTTTCAAGGAACAGCATTAATTTGCGAAGCGAAAAAACCCTCTCGCTCGTTTCTCGTTGCTCCTTCCCTTGAATTTACATGATCCCATCGATCGGACGCCGAGCCTTCGGGGTAATTATTCGTCCCGCGTGTCCTGATCGCGGCTCCGCGCACGTAGTAAACGCAGACCGCAATCCGTTAGAGCGCGCCGACGATATTGGCTCTCGCCGCGGCTCTCGAATCGAGATTAAGTAGCGATTTAGCGATTTACATGGGTATAACCGGCGATATTTACCGTTAAGTCGAGCATAACGCGCCGCCACCGCGACCAAAGCTGTGGAATGCGCGCGAAATCGGGTCCCTTGCGCTCCCGCTTGCATCTGGCCCGAGCTGGCTTATAAAATATATTTCACCTCGGAGACTTTTCAAAGATTCAGGAGTCGTTAACCGCGATTATTCACGAGGAGAAAGCTGTCCATTGCTGTCACGGTCCATTGCTTTCGTTTATTTTATTAACTTACTCCGATTTGATGCTTCACCACTGTTTTCTCGTTACTACCCATTTTTTATCTCTAATGGCTTAACATTCGTTCCATGATTCAGCAATAATATCCTCAACGTCAAGCGTGTAATTCGTAATAGCAAATAGCAACTGCCGATTAATCTACATAATAAAGATGATGAGCTTCTCGTTACTGTTCCAACGCAGCTTTTCTTCGCCAAATCTAATGATTAAAATATACCGTACCTCGGTACAAAGTATTTCGTATATTATTGTTGATACTATTATAGATACTATTATTATAGAAAGAAATTAATACCTATATGAATTCAATCGAATACGGCAAAAATATTTAATGATAAAATGACCAAGGAAGAGATATACCCCCGTTTTTTGTAGCTTCACCGGCTAAGTTTTATATATTCATTGTACTTGTAATTTAAAAAATAATATTAAATGTGATTCGAACGGTAAAATTGTATGGTGCCGAGGCATTTTAATAATCGAATACACATTTATATAATTCAAGACATATATTATAAATAATGTGGATATTCTGAAATACGATTTCGTATCATAATTAAAAAATAGTTTAGTCTGTTTCATTATTCTCGTTTATTGCTTTTACGCGAATATTCAGCGAAAATAAATTCTTTTATGTTTGTAAATTTGTAAGATATATATTTCAAAATTTTTCATGTACTTATTAATTATTTTTTTTAAATATTAAAATTACGCGTTTACTTATAATCTTTATGATCAAATAAAAAGTAAATTTTATCTTTGGATAGAATATTAGTTGTAACTATCTTTTTCAATTAAAATCTATTTCGCTAATTACTTATAGAATTGTAAGTTGAATGCGCTAATACGTATTCCGTGTATATTCGATTACAGAAATTAAAAAATAATAATGTTTTCTTTTATATCAATATTCACAGTAACTATTTTATTGTCAATAATATATATAATAATTTACGTTATATATAAATTATATCTACTTTATAATATGTGTGTGTGCAATAAATAAAATCAAATACAACTAAATAGCCTCTCTTCAAGTTATTAAAGATCTACCGAAAATGTTTAACTCAAGTTATTAAATTCATTTTGACTATAAAATATCTTTTGCTAATCATTACTTAGTTTAAATGAGCAAGTTTTTATAATAGTATAGTTTATAAATAAGAATAATTTATTATTATTATGTATACGCGATAGCCTTAAAAGAAGCGAATATATTCTCTCGATACGAGACAATGCATTTAAATTAACTGAAATTTAATATAAATATAAACGAACATTAGAATGTGTGTAAATGCTTCGATTATCAGTAACATTATGCAATAATTAATCGTTAAGTAATCGAAAAAAATAAATATAAGTTTAATTTTTACTGACCAATATCTGGAGCACGACTAGATATAGCAATTAAGATAAAAGGCACAATAACTAATTACAAAGGAATAGATTAAACTTATAATTGGTATAATTAGTGGTACAACAGTTAAAAAATTCATATCAATATAAAAATGCTCCGTCAATAGATAATACTAAAAAATTACCGAATAATGTTTATTCTAATTGTTTTTCTATTACATATTTTTGAAAATTAAAAAAAAATCTTAAATAGCATTATTTTGTTTTCCAATGTTGGTCTGCAAAATATTCATCTCATTCTAACCTGCAGGTAAAAGACGATGATCAAACGCAATCGTAAATCAGAAAGATGTCTTAGTATTTTATGAATATCAAAAAAGAAAAAAATAATGACACGCTTGTCCATATCCACTTCCTTGCCAATAACAACTTAAATTGAATCCTCTCCTTCCATTTCTTCTCGTCTCGTGCGCGCATTTCATTCTCAACTCTCGTCTCGCTACATCTTCGCGATTTCTTCCTTCCTCGAGAGCGATATTTACGATTTGGTGGCAGTACAGTAAAGTACTGTACGTCCCATCGGACCATGCCATTTCTCTCTCTCTCTCTCTCTCTCTCTCTCTCTCTCTCTCTCTCTCTCTCTCTCCTTCACTCGTTTTGCGTCTTGTTGTGTATCTCTGGCTCTCCATGGCGCATCGCGGAGATCGCTCTTTCTCTTCCTTCTCCACGCACACTTGCACGTTCACGAAAGCAGGAGATATCTTTCGCGATCTCGCACTTTTGTATATATGCACGCGCGCTTGTCCCTTCACTGAGTGACGTTCAGCCTCTTTGCGGCGGTAATGTGGTTTTCACTGGTGTACAGCTCCAAGTGCATCGCCTCGTGCTTTGCTTCTTTGCTGCTTTGCTGCTTTGCGTAGGCCCGATGGAATTCATCCAGGAGATTTCACGCTGCGAGAGGATTGTTTTATGAGTTTACTCGCTGTGCTTGATGATAATGCTCCGGTGCATTGTTCTTCTGTAAGAGGTGTTGCTTGACCTTACCACATTTTTATTTTTATTAACTGTTCGAATAAAATACGCAGTTTTTGACTTATGACTTTTAAAAATATTATTTACAGTTTATGTTCTTAATGTAATGTATGAATGCAAGCAATTTTTTATCGATAACGTTTTTAATTTTCCTGATTTATTGTAAAATATATATCATATAAACTGATAAATAGCGTAATTGTAATAAATGGATTAAAAGATAGTACCGTGATATCATTGAACTAATTAATATCTACTATCAGCTATTTTCGTTAAAATTATAAATATTTTGTGAATTATTATTAATAATATAAACGAAAATATTACGTAAAGCATTAGACGAAATTGAGAATATAAAATAAAAATTATTAATAATGAACGTGTACATATTTATACTAAACTATCTAATTAATTAAAAATTTATTTTAATGCTAAATTGATGCGGATATTTACACACAAAGCATTGCTAAATCGAAGATCCGCTATGTAATGCTTTATTCGTTAAGCCTGCTAATCACTTTTGATAAAAAAGTAAGTATATGCGATTGATGTATTCTAGCTGCAAAATCATTTTTCGGTTCAAAACTATTCAGACATGCGTTTATTTCGTTGAAAGGATATAATATATTTCATTTTTTTATTAAACAAGTCATCTTTTAAATTGCATTCTTATTTTATTATTTGTTCAACTACGCGGTTTTAACTATTTTTTAAAACAGCTATTTTGATCTCTATAATGCTTGTTTTTTTCCTAATGACATTTTATTTATTTTTAATATTTAGAAATTAAATTTTCATTACTTCTAATAATAAACATAAAATTCGTGGGAATTTATATCTTATTAATAATATTTAATTCTATATATACATCTATTAAAATGTTTTCGGTATCTTCAATGTTTTTAAATGATTTTGAAAAAATGGAAAAAATTCAGTAAAAAGAAAAAAATAGTAGAATGAAATTAAATTGCAAGCAATTTAAATTTAAAAATACTGAAAAATTATAAATATTATTCAATTTCTTTTATCAATCTTTGATATTTATATGCAGTATAAGTACAAACGAACAATATTTAATAGTACAAATGGATGATTTTTTGCACTATGTTATTATAAATATTAAATTACGTGTATAATTATATTTAATTTTAAGTATTATACTTTATACTTTAATAATAATTTTATTCGTTAGACGAAAAAATATTAAAATTGCGAAACATTTGATTTCACGTATTTCAAGCAACCTATTCGTTATTATTTTTGTATTTTAATAACACATGTAACAAAATTTATTACAAAATCAGGAAATTCATAGAAAACATAATAAATTATTATATTACATATTTTATAGATATTAAACACCTTTTAAAAATGAAGTAGTTTTTATAAAATCAAACAAGTTTGTTTCGATATTTATACATTTAGTATTTCATATTAAACTTTTTAATACTGCAGCATAAAATATTCGAGTATTTTATTTTTCGTTAAATTTTACGTATATCTAGGACAGTCATATATAGAACAAGAACAAAAATTTTACTACTAGTATTTTATGACTTGAATTTAAATTTTAATCAAGTGATCAACCCTAAATTTCAACTACAGTTGTATTGCGAAGAAGTAGATTTTAATAGTTGACACTAAAGTAACGTTCATCCGCGAAAAATCATGGCCATACATCAGAACTAACAAAATAACGATGAATATCTAACGAAAGCAAAAAATGAGGCATGACCATTCCATTATGACACGCACTTTATTTCATCATCGCGCGTGCACCATGGCTGCAATAAATTTCAATTACCCGTGCGACACACGCGTACGACCGTTGGAATTCTGAGGGCACAAGCGCGAAAACACGAACCTGGTATTGCACCCATCAAGCGCTTAAAGACGCGCGATCAATTCCAACCGCACCAAGAATGTGCGAGAACCCCTAGGGTCGCCAAGCGCACTTTCACTCGCGCGACGTTTATCAATTCCATTTTTTATTTTCATTTTTTATAATAAAAAATAAGTTAAATATCTGGGAAATATATGTAGGATATGTAGTGGCGCGGAGTTGCGAGAGATTCGAAACGAACTTTAGTTACGACCAATTTCGTATCGTTTACTTGTCAAATATCAACTGCATATAAATAAATCGATTGATTCCTTATAAATCCTCATAGGTCTCGATGATTTTAGAATTTTATAGTTTCTGCAAAACTGCGTTAACTGTAATAAACTATAATGTCATATATAAACCGCTGCGTTACTTACAAGATAACGTAAGCACATCAGAATAATTTTTAAGCAGTGATTGGTTTTACTTTGGATTATTTATGTGAGAAATTTTACTTTTCGTAGAAACTTGTATTTTAATTTTCTTGTTGAAAAATTAATGCGCGGTGCTTACAACAAAATATTTCTCTTAATTTTTATATATCTTAAATATTAATTTCGAATGAAATATCGTTCTTTAATGACAAGTAATGTTAAATGCAAAGCTTAGCGCAGTGTCATATTGCCATTTATTTCTCGTTCAAGTCGAATAACTTAATTCAACAAACTCATAAATCTAATAAAATTTTTAGAAATATTATTTTTAATTTCATTTTATATTTTTATCAGATATTTTATTAATATTAAAAAATATTTTGTGTGACACTTATTTCAAAATTGTATGAAACGAAATACAAAAATTTGAAACGAATAAAAATATTCTAAATAAAATTTTATTTTTAATTCTTTGTTCATTTTTTATGTAAATTTAAAAATATATATTTTCTAACAAAAATTTGACTATAAAATACAAATATTTCTTTAATTTCATAAATACAATTCAGATGTACAAAAGAATCGTTACTTGCACTTTCAACCTCTTATAATATTATCTTTTTTGTCTTGACTTCGATAATGGACGATCATTTATTTTATCTTTCTGTCGTATGTAAAATATAATACGATTAACGATACAATGATACAGAAATAATTAATAGTTTTAAATAATTTATGTTTACATCGATAGTGGTCGAAAAGATTAAAAATATTGAAACATTTTTAAAATATTTAAAAATACTATAATGTATATAGTAATGTACAATTTACATTATTTATAAATGATATAAAGTAAATAAAAAAAAAATTTTTTTTGATTGTTTGATTTTTTTGTTGGACTTTATAAAACTTTTTGATACCTAGTTAATTTCGGTCTTTGCTGAGATAATATATTTTAAACTATAACTTATATAATAACAGTCTAATTCTAATTTATTTCTATCGTAAATCGTATAAATTTCAAATATGTCTTTGGAATGGCTATTTAATATTAAATTAGTAGTCCAAAATCGAAAGAAATTATCGATGAAAAATAAAATAAAAATATTTTCTGTTTAAAAAAGTAATTGAAAGCGTGAAAATGATTCTACTATCTTATAAATTGTAACGATTTTGTATTAAATTTATCATATAACTATGACATAAAAATGTTGCTCGGTGTTGGAAGTGGAATCTAACAAAAGCCGGAGCTTAAGAAATTAATGACTGAGCTTCGAGAGGAGTTACGTTCGTCTCCGTGCAAGATGAATAAGTAGTCGGAGAGGGGGAGTGAAGGTGGGAGTGCGGGGTAAATGGGTTGACACGGTGATGGCAGGTGCCGAGGATCGTGCGCCCTCGGACGCATGACAAACTACCGATCGGAAATGGGTGGACACACAGGCGTACACAGGCGTACACAGGCGTCGCGACGAACATGTCTCCGCGGGCGTCGCCTCGTTCGCTCTCACCCCTTTCCACTCGGTTCATTCTTAGACGCCGAGTCGTTTTCTCGATTCCCGCCGGGGAAGTCGGAGGCACGGTTCTCAGACTGTCTGTGTAGGCGAATCGAAATCTGTTTATTTTCGAAACGGAGCTCAGCCGAGCTCTCGGAGATAATCCTTTCATGGCTGCTATTGACTTTGGATCGAAACGATCACTGCAAGTGTCACGTAGAACGAATCTCGATATGCTAAACCATGAAAACTTCGGAAAATAGTATTTTCGTTACCATTCCAACTGCGATGTAGATAAGCTTTCAAAATATTAAATTTTACTAAAAGAACCAAGAAAACTTTTTTATCGAAATTTGTTTCAAATCTCCTTGATTTATGAAAATATTCGAGATAAATTCCAATGAAATCGTAAAGTTGATTTCTAATTTAGAATTATCCTAGAGCTTTTAATATCTATTGTAGTTTCGTTAGTAGAAAAGTGGATTTTTCCTGTATTTATTCAGTGCTTTCAGATTCTAAACCAAATTATTTTTCTTTTTTTGAGCGCTCATTATTAATTTATCTAGTGTACTTATTCTTCAAATAATATTATCCGATTATGATGAAATTTAATAACCGAATTCACCTAAATTCTGTTTGGAATGTTTTATTTTTAAAAATGAATGTGAATGTCGAAAAAAAATGAAGAATAAAGATCATTTATAAATCGTTTAAATTTAATAAAATAAAAAAAATATATAATTAATAAATAGGGTTAGGGATATTTACTGCTTCATTTTTTATAATTAATAATAATACGAGAAAATATTACATATTAATAATAATGCGAGAATCTAAGATTTTTTCTTGTAATTTTTAAAGTAACAAAAAATAGAATGACCTACCAAATTTATACGTGTATTGCGTTTGCAGTTTTATTCACTTTTTATAAAGGTAACCATTTTATGAACTGGTCTTATGCATACGAAAATCGCACTGCACGTGAAAATGAATTTATGTCAATTTTCAGAATCCTATGATTGCCAATTTATTCAAATATGCATTGAATTTCAACTTCTGGTTTTTCCAATTTTCGAAAAGAATTTTATATTATGTTGATTGATATATTGCAAATAATGCAAATCCTATAGATTTATGTATATATCGTCATTGAATAATTTTTTGTATAAAAGTAAATTTTATATGAAATTAATATTTATTTATTATTGTACATTTATTTGAAAATGGTCATTTATAAATGATAATTCATTATGATCGGATAAATACTTTGAATTATTATTTTCATCGTTTTTACAATATACTTATCTATGAATCAAAATTAATATTTTTTAAGATGTAATATGTGCATACTTTTACTGAATTTTAAATTTATTACCGGTAAGTATTAATTTTTAAAATATTAACGAGGACAATTTTTAGAAACTTGTAGAAATCTAAATTATAATTATAATTGATTTTTTTTATAAGAAATTCTACTTTCAAATCTTTGTTATCGAATTGAATATTTTACAGTTGAAACCGATTATATTTGAAATTTCAATATAAAAATGTCAAAAATATAATAATAAGAAAAAAATTGTTTATTTTACGGTTTATTTAAAAAACAATCACTTTTGATATTATTAAACTTTAAATAATTTATCGATATGATAACACTATCTTTAATTTTTATTTTTACGTAATTTTTTACAAATATATAAAAGCATACAATGTTTCGAAATTAAAAGCCACTTCATAATCCATGAATGCGTGGATACAGGTTACATGAAATCTGTTTAAAACTATCGCTTAACGCGTCACCTGACATACATGCATACCTGGCTAGAAAGAAACAAATTATTTCGCTCGTGTAACGAATGAACGCCAGCAGATAAGACGTTCGTGAGCGTTGAGTGAATTTTAAGAGAATACGCCAAACATCATCTCGGCGTATCTTAAGAGTTTTGACTAACTGTACAAAAACAACGAGTAGGAAAAATAAAGTTTCAACGGGGATGTTTAATAGAGGGTGAGCTGGAATAAGATGCTGGTCTGATGACAGCAGCAACGAGCCATGCATTGGTTAGTCTCGCCATATCAAGATTCTAACCTACGGTAAAAAAGAGATAAACAGATTCCTCTATCGCTCTTTCTCTCTTTTCTACGTCTCAGCGTTCCTTACACGAATATTTCGGAGCTTGCGCTTTAACACCTTGAAACATTGCAGTCTGTAATAATTTCTGGTTGTGAATTCTTGCGCTTCGGTCGCTTTATTATATTTGATGAGCTAATTTACCGAATTTTCCTCAGACGTTGTTTTCGAGCTTCATGACGGGGTTATGGCATATCTACTCTGTATTAAATGATTTTTATTGTAGAGAAGACTACAAAGTTATCGTTTCTTTTATTATTGAATACTTGAAATTTCATCCAATTAAATTTGATTCAAAATTTTTTTCATTGCTTCATAAGACATTGTTAATTTAAAATTATTTTTTCGATGATGTATATAATAAAAAATCAGTCTAATTTTTATTTAATTGAAAATATATAATATTATTATTCTATATAAATTATAAAACATATTATACATAAATAAGCTATAAAAAATTAAATAACCGATAATAAATATTTAATAATGCATAAAAAATATTTTTGTATATGTCTTATATTTAATGGCATCAATTCAAAATTACTTATTCTTAAGTATCACATTTCGTGGAGTTATTGATAGGGAGTAGTATATATTTTTACCAATGCGAGGACAAGTATCTCGTGACATTTAAAAATATGACTGATTTTTTTATAAATGACATAAAAATTTAATTGAATAAGATAAATAAAATTTATTTTAAAGATGTCAAGTGAAATAAGTAAGATATTAAAGAAACGATAAAAATAATTTCTATTTTTAAAATAAAAACTTTGTAAAATAATTTATAATTATTTAATGTTCTTTAATAAATCAGTAACAATTAAATTTTATTAACATATTTCTAAGAAAATTATAAAATAATAATAATAATAATTTTATTAATATACATCTAGTTATTTAAATTATTATGTAATATCAATTTTAATATTCTTAAAAATTTATTAATTAAATATAGTGGACAAAAGAATTTTTATTGGATGTATCACGAAGCGAACGATTATTCCGAATTTATAATATATAAATTTATAAGGACGCGTACAACACTCATCAATTCTTGATTTTTACTAAAAAACTATTTCATAGAAAAATAGGAAAAAATGAATAAATTCTAAAATGTAAAAGAGCAAGTTTATAAGTGCCAATTGTAGCGATGGTGATTTATTTACATTATTTACTGTCATATTTAGAATGAAAATAGTATAGAGATTTAGATATTTTTAATATTTATTTCCTATAATTATATTAATTGAATATTTTTATAATTTAAACAATGATATTTTAAAAAATAATTATTTTTATATTTCACCATTTTTTCGTTTTAATGATTTAAAACAAAATTTTTTAATGCGTTCACTCATTGGATTAAAAAATTTTTAATATATTTAGTTTTATCTGACTACACAAGGTAATGTACTTTGCATAATGCGAGTTAAATGTATAGTTTACATCTTGCGTATATGTCTTTATAAGTTTATTAAAATATTCAAGGCATAACATTATTTTGCGGTGAAAAATTTTTTATTATAATAATAAATAACAAAATATATTTTTAAATATTAAAGTACGTCTTTAAATAAATAATAATTTTTGAATTTATCGTACTTCTTATTAGATCGATAAATGAATCAAATGAATCCAAATTAAATCTTTAATTATTAAATTAACTTTGTTAAAACAAAGACTTATTTTTAAAAGTACCTATTATATAATTATTGACAGATGCTAGAATTCGCGTAGTATAACATTAATAATATTTACAATCGTAAATATCGTAGCAATAATTCCATATTTAAAAAAAATTTGTCGAAACATAACCGTTTAAATTTAGATATTACGAAGGTAATATTGTTTTCCTTGGAAGGTTATAAAAACCGATTATTATTGACAACGGATATTGATTGCCGTCGGATAAAAATAAACGGTAAAATTTTGAAATTTACATAAACTATAAATATCTGTAAAAATATTTGATACATTTAATATTAAAATTCGTAGCTCTCGTAATGTTCTTCTTTTCAATTTTCGCGAAAAGATATAAAAAAATCTAATAAGATCCTTTTACGTTTTGATTTATATGTTATCCGCGAGCGCGCGACATGACTTTCTCTCTCTCCGGCTCTCTTTCGCTCGGTCTCTTTCCCCTTAGAAATAAATTATTCAGAGTTAGCCTCAAACAGTAGTTAACCACATAAATTCTGAAGGAGGCTATGAAAGAAGGGCTTTACGATGCATGCAAAACGCACAGGGGTGTACGAGTATGTGTGCGCATCTCTTCCTCTTCCTCTTCTCTTTCTCCTCTCTTCCTCCTCTCTTCGTCTTCCCTTCCTCTTCTCTTCCTCTTCTCTTCCTCCTCTCTTCCTCCTCTCTTCGTCTTCCCTTCCTCTTCTCCTCCTCCTCTCTTCGTCTTCCCTTCCTCTTCTTTTCCTCTTCTCTTCCTCTTCTCCTCCTCTCTTCCTCCTCTCTTCCTCCTCTCTTCCTCCTCTCTTCCTCCTCTCTTCCTCCTCTCTTCCTCCTCTCTTCCTCCTCTCTTCCTCCTCTCTTCCTCCTCTCTTCCTCTTCTCCTCCTTCTCTATTCCTCTTCTCTTCATCTTCTCTTCCTGTTCCCTTCCTCTTCTCTTTTTTTCTCGTTGTTCCTCCCCAAAACTCTCGCCGGCAAAACATCAAACTCGCTGCTCGAGAGAAGGCGAATGGCGCTACTTGAGCGTCGTAACGCATTACGATGGCCCTCTCGTGTGGAGTGTGTAGTATAACGGACGTCCCGTTGAGAGCCACTCGGGGAGAGTCGTGCGCACGCTTAAGAAACGCCATGGGATATCCTTCGTTTTCTCCCGAACCCATGGACTCTCCGCCCTGCCCGAAAACACATATTCGTTCGTGTTTCGACTTTTTTCCTTCTCTTTTAAGAACTCTTGACGACTTTATCAGTTCTCTCGCCCTCCCTGCTCTTTTGTTTATTTACGATCTTGCCAAAAAAAAAGCAACATCGAACCACCCGCGTTCTTCGTCTCTTTCCTTCGTGGGTACGTGGATATTTGTTTGTTTAATTGACCTACTTTGTAAATCTTGATAGCTCCATACGCGCGACTCCGTGTTTTTCTCGTATTTGCGAATATTACACGAGGCGTTTTTATCGAACGATTTTTTCGCGTGTTTTATTTTTCAACTTGTTACCTTAGTCAATCTCGGCATCCAGATTTTTTATTTCTTTTTCAGTCTCCGCACCTTTATAGTTTAATTGATTCTAAAAATTGCATTATTTACTCTAAAATTATGATTATTTAATCATTTATATTATTATAAATGTGTTACTTGTCAAATTTTAATTTTGTTAAATAGTTTCTTTCGGTAGTCGTTTTAATAAGGTTATTAATATTTTGGAGTGTACGTTTAGTTTTGATGGATAAAACGTATAAATTAAATTGATATAACTAAAAAAAAAATAAATAAAATAATTAAAAATTTAATTGCTATATTTGAGACTAAAATTGAATAACTACGAATAATTTAAAAGCATCTGATTATTTTTTTAAACGAATGTTTATTAATTACATAGGATAATGAGAATTTCATTTCTGAAATATTTTAAATATAACTTTTATTATTTTCTTGTATAAAATCTGTATTAAATATTCGATAAATAACAAAATAATCTTGGAAAAAATGTTTATTGGTTCAAATAACGAATTAAAGAATTATTTATACAAACACGAATCTTAAGAAAAATATATCATATTTACATCCTTCAATTACATCAAAGACAGTTATTAAATTTTTTGTTTGCGCTATAAAAATTAATAAATATATATTTAACGTTGAATAAATATAGAAATATTATACATTTATAAAAGTTTTAAAAGAAAAATTAATGGTAAAATTTTCAATTAGCACGGAATGATTATTTTAAATTAGATTAAAATATTTTGACATATTAAATATTTCGATTTCTTTACAATTGATACGCGATTATACAAAATCGAAAGATTCATTAAAAATTTTAACTGCTGTAGTTGATTTTTATTGGTTGTATTTATAAAAATATGTCGAATGTTATTTAGATAATTTTTTTATTAATTAACATTAATAATGTTCGGTTATTTTTAACGTTACAAAATTTATTAGTTTCAAATTTATATTTCAGAATATTTATTTTATTTTTGGAAAGTAAAATATTTTTCGCTCTATTTCAATATTATAAACTTGTAATATTTGAAAAAAAATGTTTCCATTCGTGTCTTAAAAATATTATAAAATAAAATATTCTCGCTTCGCGTAGCATTTATCAAATTCTCGTAAAATGTAGCGCATTGATTACAAAAGATACTTGTACTCCATAAAATTTTAAGTTATTATCGGCAAATATAAAATTGATAAGCACGATTAAAATCGAGCAGATACTCAAGAGAATTTGTAAAGTTGCGATCGCTCTTAATTTTGATCATAAAATGCGAAACGCCGACTTGGCGCAGTGACATAATTGATACCCTTGTCTCTGAAATAGTATGGTCTCTTATCTAAGAGCGACTTCTCTTACTTGAAGCCACTCGTTTATCTTGCTTGACGAGGAAAGGAGGAATTAACGAGGAATTAATAGAACCGAATCCTAATGACAAACGACGTCGCCTCCCTCTTTCTCTTTAGATCTTGCTGTGTCCTAATTTGTCTAATTATTTTACTTAATTCAACACGACGCGGCCCTTTCATAAACCTTAGGTACAACCTAGCGCAACTCGCGTTCGATGTACATATCCGCCGAAAATCTGAGCGAGGGCGAGTAGCGAAACGATGCTAATTAACGAGGGTCCCATCAACGATGAGCTGAGAACGAAACGAGGAGAAGGAGAGAAACAGAAATACCGTTGTAAATAAACGCAGATTTTTGAGAAATAACATGATTATTAAAGGACAGCGGACTTATCAATCGCAACGCGAACAGGCGCCTACTTAAAACTGATATAAATATATATGCACGTATTTCGAACTTGTTATGCTACTTCGTAAGTAAAAAGTCACTCCTCTAAATTCTTCGCCGTTGATGTATCGCTCCACCGCATTCCAAAAAATTGTGCACTGTATGATAATTTTAACAAACCTTTGCTTCTGGACGCAGTTGAAATTCGTTTGCCAAGAATCGAGTTTGCTATATTTTTTCATACATCGACGCTTTGTAATAATGAAATACGAAATTAAGTTGTCTCCGTATGTTAACTATAACGAACTTAAGATATTCAAAGTTGAAATTTCAAATAAAGTCATAACGCATAAAAAGGATCGATCAATGGTAAAAAAAAATAAAGAAAGTCGAGATTCGCTGTTAATTTTTTATTTCGCTCGAAATATTTTAAAATGAATTAACGCGTACAATGTAAGCTTGAAAAAACTTTGGAAATGTATTTATCTCTAGGAAATACGTGTTATAATAAAGACCAATTTCTGCCGATTCAAAGGCCCCATGAAATTAAACGGCCCGTAAATCACCAAAGGCCAGGTTCTCTCTTAGCGAGCAACAGAGTCGGCGTCTCTACGTTTAGCGACACTTGCAGTTTCTCGAAAACGCCGCTGCCACGAAGGAGGAGCCCACGAACTCGTTAACAACTTCCTCCGCTTTACGCGCGAAAAGTCACTCACGTTTTATCGTTGGCCATATTAAAGTCTCGTCCCCGCCCTCCAGCCGAAAAGAAGGGCGCGAGCGAGCGGCAGGCGATCGTAAAATAGTTCACAGGGTCGTGCCGAAAAGAAGAGTAGACTCTTTCCGTCTCTTTCATCGCGCGCTCGTGAATTTCCTCGCGCGGTCACGGAGGCGCAATAATTATAAAACGAGGGGCGGTATAAAACTTGTTTCTTCTCTTTCGTGCGCTACAACGGATGAAAAAACGGCTGTGCGACGTCGAGACGAGACTCGTTCTAAAATTGTCCGACGATCCGGGGTTTGATTTCCCAGTGACGGTTCCAAACTCGATGTCCGTAGTTCGAAGTTCGTAACCGATATTCGCTATTCGTATGTAACTCCATTCGTAATCAAATCATCGAATCACTCGATATTTCGTTCGATTATAAAACGTCTTTCGGACGATCCTTGGCTTTCTTTCAATGCAATAATAATCATCTAATCTTTACTATAGTTTTGAAACGACATTCATCTGTATTTTATGTTTGAAAATTGACGTTTCACATTTAATTTAGCAGAAATCTTGATTTAAATTTAAACTATTTTTGTGAAAAAAGAATTAATTTTCATGACAGCGTCGAGCGAGAAACGAATATCAATAAATATCCGAATTTTACATTTTATACGTAAAATTGATGAGTCGCTTATTCTAGGTCTGAAAACAAAAATATAAAATTTTGTTATCAAATATATCAAATGTATCGTTCATCGTAGTATCGAAAAACGAGCATTTATCTTAATTGCTGGGAAATAAATTAGAGATCTCTACTTTAACGTATAAAAAAAAGCAGATAACGATGGCGTATACTCAAGTATTGGTAATTGACTCGACCACATTCTCAACATCCGTAGAAATAATTCATGCTCCATTTGGTTTGACTCTAGTCGTTGAATTCTCAGAGTACTAAAATAATTCTCCTCTCGCTCCTTCCCGGGAAGAAAAAGGCAGCGAGCGAACCACGAATTTATACGTCTTCGTACGTCTGGGCTGCTCTTAAGAAGGAGCTGCGTTTCAACGATCCCTAGGCATCGCAAGAGGCGAGAGGTTTTCGCCTCTGCTACCGCCGACGTTACATTTTCCATCTTGGCGGCTGATTAAAAAATCATGTAGCCGAACGCGAGTGAGTGATTGACGGGAGCGCGCCGTCCCGACGCGGAAAAATGCACGAGATAGGCTCGTAGCTGGCGGCTGATGTGTTGACGTCGCAACAACAGCGCCGGAGTGTTTGTTATCTTTTTCTCTTATTTATATTTGGACGTGTCTTTTTGAGTCGTGCCTGCAGTGAGCGGCAGTTGTGATTAATCTGGAAAAGCAGTTCACCGACTATTCGGGAATACGTTCCATCTAATTTTGTTTAACGTTCTTGTATCTTTTAACGATGGATAAATACCGTAATGTATCAAGTAAGTGATTAATGGATTCGTTGCATGAAAAATCGTCTCCGTATCAATGATAAACCGACAATATATTTAACCATATAATTATATTTTCCGCATCGGTGAATTTTTTTTTAATTTTAAAATATCTTTGAGTGAAATAAGGCAACGGCTAACCTATTATTTAAGAATGGAAAAACGCGCGTTTCCAACGTATGTTTTTCTTTGATTTACGGAATACGTCCAAATTTTTACACGAACGAAAAATTTATTTTGGCAGGGTTCTTAATTCGATATAAGATTATTCGAGAGGCTCGTTCGTACATTGCTTGAAAATCGTTATGTTTTGTAATATAATAGTTATAAAATGACACCGAGGATGATTTACACTCGATGGAAAGTTCTTGAATGAACGACTCTCGCTCCAATTCCCTTCGCTCGGTTGAGCTCGGACAAACGAATCGCCTTCCGCTTAGCGCGAATCTATTAATCGTCGGCCCATTCGTATTCGGTGAACGCTCGCGAAAAAAATCCCCAGTCGCGCCGAGGAACTTCATCATTCGAGTCATCGGTATCGCGAGTATCGGTAAAGAGGAGCCGGACACTGTCCGCAATGTCTCGAACGCAACAAAGATAGAGAAAGAAACGTGAGAAATGTGGCGCGACGAATCGAATTATGGCGCGTGCAGTTCCATCGCGCACAGACAACTGTTTGCGCGCGCAAACAACTCGCTTCCTCCGCACGCGCGGGAGTTTTGTGTCGAGAAATGTGCACTCGATGCGTCGCTCTAAAGGAATCGCGCAAACTGCCATCCCTATAAGATGCTCGCGAGATATGCGGGCGCGTTTTTCCGGTTGCGTCCCTCGCGAGACGTGCGCTTCGCCTCTATTTATAAAACGGGATTTCAAAGACTTCGTAATTGGTTTGTAAGTGCCAGCTTGCTACTATGTTGTCGCTGTTATTACTGTTCGAGATACCGATGACGGAAAGTCGAAATAGCTCCGTTCCGACGGGGAGGGTTCGTTCGCGTTGCGTCCAAGTATCAAAAGGAAATCGGCGCTCGAGTTGTATCCGACGGTGTGTCCATCGTTGAAGCTAATTTATAAGCATTCGCTTTAAATTCGAATATGTCGGTAATCGCTCGCATTCATCTTAGATTTCTTTTAAACGAATGGTCTGTCGTGGACAAAATACATTTAAGGAATTGCCAGCGACGAGAGAAAATTTTTGTAGCTTAATATTTTACTTTTATTCGCTCGCTGACTTTCGCGATAAATTATCGATTCATTTTGTTTATATCTCAGGTAAGAATTGGTCTTTACAACGCATATTTGTAAAGTCATATGCATCGTCGTAAGTATAATATTAAAATTTATCATCGTTTAAAAATCAAGAGAAAATATATATTCATATGTGTTTTTCAATAGAATATTTTCACAAAAATTTACGACGTAGTCTAAAATTACTTTGCGAAAAATAATATTTACATTGCTTATCAAATTTATGAAAACTATAAAAATAGATTCGAGTAAATTTAATTGTAATATTTTTCAAAGTTATAATTCTGTTTCAAATATACAGTCGATCGATACATGCGCGTGTTCTTGAAGAAAATAGCGCATAATTTTATTTAAGATAAAATTAAACTATTATCCGTGAACGTAAAATAAAATAAATTAATAAAAATGAATTATCGCCGAACGAACGACTATTTTGAATTTCCAATAAAGAAAAGTAACTCGTTCCGTGGATCGTTTAAACCACGATGATCAAGAATCGTGGTTCTTCTCCGTCCAGATATTTCTAGATAATTCGGTAGGAATTTCCAGCGAACGCAAGCTCTACGATATTTCACGCGTGAAATTAGAATGAAATAAGAACAAATGATTCCCGACGCATCGCAAGGGGCAAAGTTTTTCCGCGACTTATTCGAGCCAGAGTCGAAAGCCGAACGAAATCTCCACTGAGCCGGAGGTTCATCACGCGCGCGAATCGCCGATGTAACGGTCATAGAGCGAATCCCATCCGCTCCATCACCGCTGATCATCCAAGCGCGGCAAAGCACGACACGCCTTGGCTATATCGGTCGTCGCGCGTTACGCGCACACGTCGCATCCACCTTCCTGAGAGCGGTGAGGAGCGAGAGGGACGACGAGAGGGACGACGAGAGGGACGACGAGAGGAAGACGCTCGCCTCCCGGTTTTTCTCGGGTGCGCGAGCGAGGACAGGATGCTTAATGGTGGTGATTACTCAGCGAATCGAATGGGTCGTGGCCGCGCGCTTGACACCGCCGGTAACGGAATACCAAAATAACGTTACCGATAAATATACGCCGAGCCTGCGCGAACTTACGCACCGTGCCACGTCTCCCGTGGATTTCTACCGAGCGCGTAACTGCTTTCCTTTCCACGGCCAAGTTACGCGCGAGCCGCTCTTATCGCCGCTCTTATCGCCGCTCTTATCGCCGCTCTTACCTCCGCTCTTACCGCCGCTCTTACCGCCGCTCTTACCGCCGCTCGCGATAACGTCAAACGATGATATTCCTCTTCTCTAGATTCCCTCGACTGTCGACTTTCAACCCCGAGATACGTTTGCGCGCTCGATTCGACATTTTTTAAACAATGGAGGGGATTTTTCGAGCGGCAACGTTTTGCTTGGTCAAGCGATGATTTCGAAATAAGATGAGCGAAAATAATAACCGAATCGATGGGGTATATTTTTTCGCCTTTCTAAAAGGATGTATCTAATGTATCTAACCAAAATTATGTAAGCAAAATTCTTTGTTCTTGCCAAATTTCGCTTTGGATTTGATAAAGCTAAAGCTTCTTCAACTTTATTCGAAGCGTCGAAAACTGTAAAAAGATGGTTTTTTTCGTAATAGGAGAACGATTGTTCGTACTTCGCTCAACGCGAAAATTCTTACTTAGCGCATTCTGTATCTACATTGACACGCTTATACTGGCTCAACTCTCGGGGAACTTTAAATTAACTGTTCCCTTCCTTCGATCATTTTTTAATCAAAGTTTTTGAACGTGAAACGAAGCGATGAAAAAATCGAAACAATGAGATTCTCGCATTTTTTCTATAAGTATTAAAATCCTTGATAACTTAAGCATCATTTTTATGAAATGTAATTCGAAATAAGACCTCAAATGTCGGTAAAACGGGTTTTTCTATAAAATTTAGAAGCCGATTATCGATGAATAAAATAAGTTTTGCTTTGCGACGTATTCAGATTCGCGAAGAAAAAAGTACGACTTGTAAATGAATTTTTATCTGTGAAATTGGGGAGATCCACGTTCAAGCTGGTGCAGAGCGCATTAAGTGTCAAGAAATTCACTTTACGAAATGAAGCCATAAATCTCCGATAAACGGTCCGTATTTTTCTCTCCGTAATTGTTGGGTCTTCTCTTTTTTTCGTTTACAACTCGCGATGCATTTCAGCTCCTTACGCCCATTCGCTTCTTCGTTTACCGTCTGTGCTCCTCCGAGCGTTGAAGCATGGCATAGCAAACGGGTGCGACGAACCGTTTCCAGAATTAACTGGCACATCGGCGCGGTACTATAAAGTATTTTGCTTATGCACGTGCACGAGAAAAGAGCGAACGCGTATATATAAGGGCGCATACATAGCCGAAATACACGACCGAGTGAACGAAGCGAAAGGAACTAATTGCTACCAGAAGTTCATATTATAATGCCACGTCTCTTTTTATCGATCATTCGTGGTGAGAGACGGTCGGAGACATTCCGCTCGATAATTTTCTTTTCTTTATTTTTAATCGTTTTTGTTACAGTTTTCGCATCGCTTCTTTATCATTTCTGTAAAATTTATTTTGTTTAAACATTTTTTCTAATTCGAAACTAATTTTAAATTTTACTTTGACTAGGTATTGCGATAAATATATTTTTTATGTTTATTTTCGTATCGTTTATATTGTTTTCGTAAATTCTACGCTTTCAATCGATTGTATTTACCGTAACCGCTATTTTATTTTACAAATATATAATAAACACTATTTTCAAACGATACATTCTTATTATTTGAAATTGAAAATCGTATAATATTTTTTACAGTTAAATTAATTGACTAACTAGGAAAATATTTTATCAAGTTATTTGTGTAAAATAAAAATTATGATCTTAAAAAAAAATTTACATACAATTCGTTCTATCGAATATTTGAGCAATATATTTTTACTCCTATGCGAAATCGAATAATCGTAATTACATTGTTTTGGGTAACAAAAAATTTTTACTTTGCGATAAAGATTAACATTTTTGGTTAATGAAAAAATGTTTTACAATCATGAACGAATTGAAATCGCATTCGTATTTAAATTTCAGCCATTTTAATAATCTTAAAAATTCAAGGATAAGTTTTCAAAAAATAAATACAAAAAGTCATCTTGTAATGTTTTGACTGATTTTACAGTATAACTAAAAGGAACGATTTCGATCAAAGATCTAACGTTGTTATATCGGCATTCGTCCCCTTTTAATGCAATGTAATTCTATTATTATAGAATATCTTTTAATCTTATTAAAAGTTAAAAACTCGCAAACTCCTGAAAGAAGCTGGTAAAGAGAATCGGAGAAAAAATTTGAAAGTTCGTTGGGTCGTAAGTCCGAGATTTGATTAAATTGACGCAGCTTTGGAAAGGACTTAGAGTATATTTTCCATTCTCGAGCCTTCCCTCTTTCTTCCGGAAAATTTAAGTTGGAGGTAGGCGCTCCGAGGGTGGCCGAAGACGTCAAGACCCTGACGAGTGTCGCGCAGCTGAGGAAACCCTGACTGACTGATGCGCAGACAGAAGACTCGGAAAGAAGAAGAAGGCGAAACGAGGCATTTGTACTTACGCCTTTTGACAATGCAGCACCTCCGTGTTCTACGTGAGTAAGCGCGCGTTTCTCTATGTGTATATATATATATATCCGACGTTCTTGATCTACACGTGTCTTCACTTGTCTGACGCTGCGATTCCGTATTCGGCATTCGCACCACTTCTTCTTTCTGGCTTTCCATCTTTGTTTCTTTTTTTTTCTCGTTTACACACGATGATAAGACGTTTTTCAATCGATCAAGATTATCCAGTAACGAAAACATTTTTTAAATTGCGTGACTAATTAATGGTCCATGAATAAAATTCAATGATAGATTTGTCTTGAAAAACTATTCCGAGTAAAAAGAGAATGTCTCAACAGTTTGGCGAAAGCTATCAAAAGTTTGTAAAATTTAAAGAAACTTTCGAACCAATGAAGCTAAGCTGAATCAAGTCGTACAATTCTTTAAATTATGCAATCAATGTAAAAATTGATAGGAAAAAATACAGTTAATGATCTAATACTTACGTTTATTATATTTGAAAATTTCTATAAAATCAAATTCTATAAATTCTAATTTGATCCATATTTTTAATGCAATCTTAGTATAACCCATTATAAATTTTTTTTATTTATCAAAGTTCTTCAAAAATACTTTTAATAGAATTTCATGTGAATTCTGGGAAATTTTTTTTATTTCGCATATTTTAAAACAATTAGTATATTTAGTTATAGATAATTTAATGTATTTATGTAAATAAGTTTAATTCTAAAATACTTACAAAGTAACTGTTTTTAATATTATTTATACGTTAACGTTTCTAAATTCTTCTTTGATTTTGTCTTTTTAAGGCCATAAATATATTTATTATCACTTTTTTCAACCACGTTACGTATAGTTTACTAATTCTGTATTTTTTAATTTTTATCCTGTTATATTTAATGTTTCTCGATACGGTGTGAAAAAGAAAGATACATTTATCAAGTTTAAATACCCATAAAACTCTTTAAATGTGCTATCGAATTATTTTATACTAATTTAAAAATTTAAAACATGCCAAGAATAGCGTACGAAGTTGAAAGAATATATATTTGTTAGTATATGTAACTTCATTAGTCAGAAATACCATTCAGTGTAATTACATTAGATTCATTAATCCGTAACAATAGAACTTAGAAACTTTGAAAAGCTTGAAATCCCTTGTATCCTTCTCTCGTTTAACGTAATTCGTAATCCTCTTTGGCAGCAATACATCTTGTGCAATTGAATTTCGTTAAATTCTACGAAGAAAATTTTACTTAACATAGTATTTGCGTTAAATAAAAGAATGATTAGCAAAGTTAAAAGTATAGTTAAATTGCAAAATTACCTCCAAAACTTTATATTCCTTATAAATTAAAACTTGTTTATTTAAGAAAATTTTTATAATAATCAAACCTTTCAAAAAACCAATTATGTATCTACTTATTTAATTTTTTAGGCTTATACATGTTTTTCATCTAAATTAATTTTATAAATCAATGCAAAATTTTTGCTAATTTGGACATATTTAAAATATATCAAAAAAAATTTAAATCGGTAATTTAATAAAATACATTTTTATTATATATCCGCAATTAATGCAAATTACATTCCATTGTTTATCTTTATAAATTCAAATATATCTTCGTACATTATCCATTTGTGTAGTTAACAAATAAGTTTTCTAGAATCTAGATTCTAAAAATTTTAATATTTTAAAATTAAGATTGAAACGTTAATATGGTACTTAAATTAATAAAATTACTTTAAATAAATCCATGTTTAAAAAAACATGGATTTTCTTTCATTTCGATTCTGTTAATTTTAACATACGTTTTTACTTTCAAAGAATAAGCACAAAGTTTAAAAATAAAAGGAAAGAGGTGATAAAAACTGCTAATAAAAGGATAATCAAAGAATTCGAATTTAGCATCGTCGATTTAATGTACAATAAAATATTAACGAAAAAAATTTCAACATCAATCAATTGACAAACACGAAAACCATTAATTTAAAATACACATTCTTAGGTTAGAAAAAGCGTTGTCTAGAGAAAAAAATATGAAGAAGAAACAGACACGTAGAAGCAGATTCAGAACAACGTCTACAAATTTATTCGCCCGGTCTCTCACGAATCCCTCGTCTCTCCTCCTCCTCCTCCTCCTCCTCCGCATCCTCCGCGTCCTCCACCTCCTCCACCTCCTACACCTCCTCCACCTCCTCCACCGCCCGCGACTTCTCTCAGCTTACGTCGTAAATAACGAGCCACGGCGCGCGGATTTTCGTTTTTCTTCATAAAGCCATCGAGTAGCGTAGGCCCGTGTCCCGCACACCGAGCCACTCGTTCGCAACAATTAGACGCGTGTTCCGCGAAGTTCCCATATAATAGGCCGACGCGGCAACGAGGGAAGAAAAAGAGAAAGGGCGAGAGAGGAGAGCGACGTTGTGCCCGAAGTGGAAAGAGCGATTAGCGCGATGCCGATGTCAAAACATCCACGAACGATTCATCCCCTTCACGTCAGCTGTGCCTCCCTACTCGCCTCTTCCTTCTTATTTTCATGGGGTAGACGTAGCGAGGAGTGCAAGCGAGAGAGAGAGAGAGAGGGAGAAATGGAGCGAGAGGTTGGGAGGGAGAAGAGGGAGAGTCAGAAGACGAAGTGCAACGGCTGCAGTTCATCATTCCAGCGAGGCTTGAGACCGAGCAAAGAAGAGACAGATATAGCGTCGCCCGAGAGTAATATATCGGTTTAAAAGTATCGTTTATTTAATGGACCGAGGCACACACCGCAACCCGTATTAGCCAATATACTTCAACATCTGAAAATCCGCTCTATTCGAGAAAATAACTGTTTAGTCGGAATACATGATGATAATATTGTTCGATGCAGCAAAAACTTTGATTAAATGTACTTTTTAAAATATGATAATCGTTCTCGGTATTTTTTTATTTTTTACATCCTACTTTTAAAATAGTTTTAATACTGAACTTTTCTAAAAAAAAAGTATTTTTTCTTTCGAATATATCATTAAAAAACTTGAATTTCTTATTTTTCATCGATCTGTACATTTTCAATCCATTATTTACTTTTACGCCTATAATTCGAAAAAATTTAAGTCTGATTTTGACTATCCAGAAAATATTTTTTTATATTTTTGAATAATTTTTGTTTTAAATAACTGGTAAAACTAGTATTACCTTTGATAATAAATATTATAAATATTGTATCTATAAATTTTTACGTACACAAATATAGTAATGTTTAAAATTTATTATTATCGGATCCATTAATTAATAAATAACTACGATGAACAAAAATTAATTTAACCAATTTTAAATTTAAATTAACTTATTTATTATAGCCTAATATAATATTTTATAAATCATTAAATTAATAATTTAATCTAATTTTATAAACGGTTCATATAATTTGAATAAAATATATTAATTTTTATTTAATAACAATTTTTTAAAGTTTAATTTTTCAATTAGAATGAATAGTTTTGCAATAAAATTAATTTGATTTCGTAAATATTTCAATATTAATACTATAATTGTTTCTAAAGATAAATTTAATATAGAAACACGCTGCTAAATTAAATATATAAAAATATTCTATCGAGGTAATTTATTCTACTTAAGTTACCGTTATTAAAGAATCGAATTCTTTTTTCTTTTTTTTTAAATTTTTTAATTATAGCAGTAAAATATATTAAGTAATTTTAATATTATTCAAATTAATAATTAAGTTAAAAATATTAGCGATAAATGATTTTTTAGAAAATTTTTGCCTAGTAAAATGTTATATATGACTTTGTTATTTAAATTATTTATACGTACAGAATTAAATTTACTATAATTATTTATTAATACTATTATAGAATAATTAATAATTCAAGAAAATCATAGCTCGATATTTTATTTTATTATGCTTTTTCATACACTTACATTTTTTTAATATTCCGATTAACTTTTATGTCGTTTAATGAATAGTAAGAAATAGATAATTAAAAGAATTTTTATCGGATAATTTGAAAGAATGATATAAATGAATACTCGTGGAAATATTTGTAGAATACATTTGAAGAATTAAAAATAAATTTCCAACGAAATGACATGAGTATTTAAATATATTAGAATGCAGGTATTGCAAAGCATAAAAATAATTTTTTTTATTCTACGTAAATAAATAAAATTACAATATTTTGAAAATTCATCGATTTCAAATTATGAAAAGCTTGATATGATAAAATTTTATATCATACATCTCTATTTTTGAAACAGTTAAAGTTGTAAACAAGTACGTAAATAAATATGGATTATTTTTTGATTTTTTATAAGAGCAGTGAACTTGGATATTTTCTAAAATAAAATAATACACCCGACGTATGCAATTAAAGTTATTCATAATTAGAAAAACTTATTTTTAGAGTAGTAAAAATTACGTCAGCAAGGCAGGGAGTCAAAATAAGAATTTAAAAAGAGAGGACATATTAAAATCCCAGCGACAGAAGTTCGTTTAAATCGCATAGACGTCCGCCGCTGGCGTCGTTCATTTGATACTCTAAATTATCTACAACATTTTTCTTTAGTGCGCATTCGTAATGACAAGATGTTTGACTTCCTTTAAAGTTACGCTTCTGTAAAAGATAAAAATAAAATAAATTTTTATACTTTATTACTTTACACGCACTTTTTTGTAGCCTTCTTTATGTATTGTATCCCAGAGGAGAAAAGATATCGTTAAAACAAACTTTATTTACTACTCTGTAAAATTTAATTGTGAATAAGTTTCTGCAGCTTCATAATAAAATCATAAGTATTATTTGAAAAAAAAATTATTACGTATAGTAATTTTTATACTTAGTTTATAAATAAATAATAAAAAGAATTCCTATAAATTTTATTCTATACCTAAAATAATAATAATAATCTAAATCCAATAATAAATATTTATCATATATTTTTATAATTCTTTTTACTGTTTTTTTTAAACTATATTATCAATTATTTTATTTAATATTTTATTTTTTTTAAATAGTAATAATGATTAAGTTTTTATATTTAAGATAATATTTATGAATTGTAAAAATAATTATTTTTTTTCAATATAAGAATTATATGAAGCATTTATTAATTAATACGAACTGTAGATTATTTTTTGAATTTATAATGAAATATTGTCAAAAATATAGGCGATTTTATATTTAATATTATTTTATCAATAATATATTTAAAATATATATTTTTTTCTTTGTTATTCTTTTCAATGATACTCAACAAATATGAAATTTATGGCTAATAATGACGATTTATTCTATTCCAATTGTCGCAGATATTTTTTCATAATGTACTATAATATAAAAAAAATATAAGTAATATTTTTTTTTTTTTTTATTTAAAATATATTTTTAGTCATCGATCTTGGAACAATAGATAGGGTAATAAAACAATGAATTTGTATTAACTGTAATAATAAAATATTTTTTTTTAATTTAATATAATTATTTCGCTATAAAAAGTTTTATTAATATTATTTTAAAAGATTTGTATGTACATATATATAATACTGTATTATTATTTTGTATTAAAATAAAAAAGTACTATCAAAATTTTTATTATTCAAATAATTATATATTTTTTAAAAACTGTGATGAAAATACAATATTTTACAAATCTATTGCTTTGTATACTTAGCCTAAATTATACAAAATGTACACATGTTTCGTTTGAAATTATTTACTACTATTAAATTGTTAACGTATAACGACATTTACGTGTGTATACATAAGTACATAAATACACTTATATATTTATTAAGTGGTAAACTGATACACGTGTGCATAAAGTATTTAGATGCAGCAAGTGAAAGCTGGAAGCAATAATTCATTTATTTTTGCGGTAAAATTTTTGAAGACGTAACAATAAGAATCGTTAAATATTTTTCTATCCATTACTTTTTAATCTTTATTTAATACATGTTATCTTATAAAAATAATATTATTCATAAATGCAAAAACAATGTTTAAAAATAATTTTATATTATAATTTTTCATTGTCTACTATTTTTGTATTTATAATGATCTATAGTTATCATATGTCAAGTATACATCAAAGGTTAATACAAATAAAAACAAAGTCATAATAAATTTAAAAAAATATATTTCTTTTTAATACTTTTTATATTATTCATATTTATTGCTTATATTTGAATTTTATTAACTTTTTTTATCCCTTTATATCTGTAGTTTAAAAATTATAAGTGCATTAAAATTAAATATACATTTTTTTTTACAAATAAATGGTATTTTTTACATCATCTGTTATTATATAATATATAATTAAAATTAAAAATCTTTTACTATTTATATATATTTTATAAATTATTATTTTATCATTATTGTTTAAATATTTGAAATTAATAATTTTTAACATCATTTTCATGTATACAGTAAATGTAATTTTTATCCAAATTTATTACGTTTACTTGACTTTGAATTTGTTTAAACGAATCTATAAATATTTTTGCAGAGGTATCAAATAGAAAATATTTAAAAACTGGAACGACTGAGAAAACTACACTTAATAAATTATTAATTCTCGTTCATTTAGCTTGGGTAAAAACGTATTAAGGCTCATAATCAATATTGAGAAAATTATCCATAATGAAAAATCGTAATGAAAAACATTGTATTCAATAATGTATGCATTAAAATGATGAAATAAAAGTTGAAAAAATTATTCCGTGAGCAACGACCTAATAAATCAAAAAAATTTCGGTTTGCGATCGTAATACATTCCACCGCGCTCATACATATATCAGGGTCTCAACGAGTTCAATATACCATCTTCAATTCTCTAAAACGTCGGCATCTCAAGTATATTATCACAGAAGACCGCCGCGAACGCGAGGTCAAAAAAAGTCAATAAAGAGATGGTGACGTCGCCTTCCGGATCGACAAACACACACGCAAACAAACAAACCTCTCTCTCTCTCTCTATCTCCTTTTCTGCTCCTCCGATATTCTCGATTTTTTCTCCGCTGCTTGGCGGCTCTCAATTTTTTGTTACATCCGCGACCGATCGTCACGTGAGGTCCACCGATGTCACGGCGATCGAGAGCAGACATCGCAAGGCTGCTGCACCGCCACCGCCGCCACCGCCGCCATCGCCGCAGCAGCAGCCACAGTCGCAGCCGCCGAAGAAGAAGAGGTCCGGAATGCCGCTGGACGCGGGACGAAGAGGCGATCGCGCATCGACGTACACCGGCCACGGTCACGATCTGGAATGCCGCAGTGTGAACGCGCGCACCATGCATAATTAATGCCTCGTCGCGATGACTCTGTCGAATGATTTTATAGCGTGCCTGGAGAGCTTTTCTTTTCTTGCGCGACGCTGCAAGCGCGAGTCTTGGCCCTTTAATGTCCGGCCAGCCTAGAACGAGTTCCATTGCGATAATATATCGCCCCGGAGAAAATATTCGTTACTCTTCTTTCGCTTGGTTTCTTCTGCCGGGCGTTCCGATAAACGGATGATTCACATGGAGCGAATTGAAATTACGCGCTCGAATCTTATGACTTGTATTGAAAGGAAAAAATGGACCCGGTACTCGGTAGGAATTGAAATTTGATATTTCGAATGTGCGTCAAGATATCGTCATTGATTCACTAAGCTGCTTTACTGAATTCCTACTGTTTAGGATTGAACGCGGAAATGGAGAAAAATCAGTTTATCATCTCACTAAGACTAATTTCAAAAGTCTCGATGTGTTTCTCGTCGAGATCGATCATTACGCTATTCGCCGAAAAGAAGAAGTAGTTTAATTAGCGTTTATATTCTTTAATTATTAAATTATAGAAATTACAATGCAGTAAAATATATATTATCTTATTGTTATCGTTAAATCGTAGTTTGCAGTTTTAAGATTATCTTTCGTTATCAGCGAAATTTTTATTCGATTGTCTTTAAAAATTATTATGCGGTCATTGATTTACCGTAATTATAATTTTTATTTCTTAGAGCGCTCGATCGATGAAAATGCATTAAAAACCTCAACGATGCATCTTTAAAAAAAGCGATCCGAGCAACATTCGATACCTGTATTTCAATGCATTGATAAAATTTGCCGATTACTTTTGAAAAAATTTAAATCGATGTGCCGCGTAAAATATGATATTACGGTATCAAGACAACGTTCAGGAAATTTTACAATATGAATAACGTTCGACGACGGTAAGGAATATTTTTAAACAAAAAATTATTCGTGCCCGCGTTGAATCGACTATTTTATCGTAAAATTCAAAAGTTCCTTAACGGCACACGATACCATTATAAAATCTCACAAAAGTAAGGGACAAAATATAAATTGAATTAAACCCAAAAAAGTGGTATACAGTTCGGAAGAATAAGAGCGAAGAAAGGCAATAAAACGTAGCAAGAAAAGAGAAACAAAAGAATGCCGACGGAAATGGCAACCATGATTCGGGTAGTGTGGTGCAGTGGTTCAGGATTCGAGCGGCCACAGGACAACACAGGAGAAAAACGGCGCACACGGTGAATAGCGAAGAAGGAGAAAGAGAAAAAGAGGCGAAGGGGAGGAGCAGAAACTCGTGAATGTCCACAGGGAAAAGATTTATGTGGCTCCTGATTGAATCGTTCTCACCCGATCGCGCCGTTTACTTTTTGCCTGGATCCCCCGGTGCATGTGCTTCTTCTCTACATCTTTCCGATTCTTTTTCTTCTCTTCTATTCCTCTTTGGCGTACATTTTATTTCTCGTTTTTTCGCGCACATAACGACTCGTGTACTAGCAATAGCTCGCGTATGCGCCTATGCACGAGCGCGACAAGAGAAACAAGATTAACACTTATAAATACGGAAATCTGCATAATTCATATACGCACGCACGCACGCACGCACGCACGCACGCACGCAAGTACGTGAACGTATGCGCATAGCCACGTACACGCTTATATTTAAAAAGTATTTTATTATATATTGGGACATCCTAAGTCACGAAGCATTAAAAATTTATAAACGAGTAGTTGGCTAATAAAAAGGGTTCTCTTTGTAAAATAAACTTCGATTGTGTTTCCGAATAACGATACGCTCTAACGCGCAAAAAGTAAAGGTACAAAATAACAATCTGACGCGAGTCGTTTAAAAGCCGCGATCGAATCATAAAGTACATTTGCAAGTTGAAAATGCTGGGCTGCCTTTAACGCTCAAACGGATAAATACGTTCACGTACGTACGTTTGAGCTCGATATCGTTTACTCACCCTTAACGCATTTTCTGCGTCTGCATTTTGCGATCGTATCTTTCTAGCGCTTTTTTCTCGCTCTCTAGTTTTCTACTTCCATTCGCATCGATAAATACGACGAGCATCCGTACTTACGAGCTTAATATCGAGGCGCCCAAACAACGCGTTTTTATTTTCATCTCGAAATTATACTCGAAACTAGTCAACGATTTTTGTACTCGCGATAACTAAGCGCGAGATAATATTTTATCCCTAGTCCTAATTTTTTGCCTGAAATATATTATCGTATTCGCGTTCGTATTCGCAGTTCAAATTTTTTATTTTGAGTCGACCCCTTCAATTCTAAGAAAAAAAAAAGTGCCTTGCGATAATAAAAACGAAACAAATAAAATGCCCCAAAGATCTTTTTGAATACTTGTATAAAATGTAATAAAAATATCTGCGAAACAAAGGAGGTCTCGTTGTAGTCGAGAGCACAACCGTTACTCCTAATTGATAAAAAATGTACGAATCCCTTTTCAGGGTAGAATTTACAAATTTTCGACGATAGAAGTTGGTTCCGTGTCTTTCGAGGTACACTGCCCCGGGAGAAACATCCCTTCCGTAACCACTCGTTAATAGCTTACAACATCGATGATCAACTTATTAATAAAGAGAATAAACTTTCTCTTTGATTCTCTCTCCCTCTGTTTTTCGCTTTCCACGGCTCTTGCGGTGTCTCCTTCTTGCTCGGGGCAATCCATTACCGCTGTTATATAAGCTAGACGGTCTCGGAACACAACGGCGGCGTATAAACTGAAAAAACGATACAAAAGCCCGTCGAAGCGCGCTCATTATTTCAAGCTAATTGGTGGTCCCTTCGCTTCCGAGAGCAAATTCTCCACCGAGATGAATCGAGGCGAAAGAGAAAGGCGCGGGTGCCTGGTTTTGCGAGGCCGAGGCCCTTCGGCGACCGCCTCGCACTCGGTCGCGTGTTTTCTGATCAAAAATCCTCGTAATCGCGAACAACGATGTATTATCTATTATCTATTATCTCTTTAGATTTTATGAAAATGTTTATTTACTTGGAAAACGATAACGTTTGAAGCGCATTCGAGAAACGTCGAACGCAGCGATCCTTTGTGTTTTCATTTCGTCCTTTCCGTACCTGGATTACCGATTATTATGATATTTCATCAATCAACAAATGTTCCGCTCAAATTATCGAATTAAATAAATACATTTATGATTTATTTTAGAGTGCGCATAAAATATTAAATATTACTTTTGTATTGCGTATAGTTTTATCGTTTACACCTTTGCTTACTTCGCTGAAAATTTGTTCCCGAACGTATCGTAATCTTAGAAATTAGGTTTAATTATTCTTTTAAAAATATTATTGTTATTTTTGCCGGTGTACTTACAAATTAAGAAGAAGATAAAGAAAATTGTTGTAAAAAAATACAATATTAACTCCATAATTTAAAATCGTTTTTATGATAATTTATATTTTTTGCGAAGAAAATACCGAATATTTATTTTTACTTTTAAAAAATTATAGGACGATGCATTACGTTGAAAATTTAAATCGAACTAATGTCATTACCTACTTAAAATGACGAATGGTTAGAGTTCAAAATTATAAAAATCGATCTTTGTATCATTGTCCAACAGTTCGAATACAAAAATACTAGTAAAAATACGAGTAAACGATTAAATTGTCATTTAACTTCATAAAAGATATTCTGAAAATTATTAATTATTTAATACACGCATTAAGCTATAATTTTGATATTTTAAGTAAATTATTTTATACCGAAAGCAATTATTCAAACCATTTTCGAACGATGCAACGATTAAACAAAATTGTTACAGTTAGCTTCAATTTATCTTAACCAAAATTATTTATCAATTACGTTACTTAATTTTTTTCCAGATTAAAACTTGTCGTTGATTGAATTTTTCAAATACCGATTTTCATTCGTAAAAACTCAAAATGATCGAATCAACGACATTATCTTTAATGTATGTAACCGTAAAATAAAAAAAGGAAAGTATTTCGATAAACATTTGTTTCCGTAACGGAAAAAGTATTTTTATGAGTTTTAATTTAGCTTCGATCTATTAAAAATGTCTAAAACACGATACATATGCGTATCTACGATCTCGTTAAAATGTCTTTCCCGCATGATGTGACTCGTAAAAATCGTTTGAAAATATCGTATCGAACTACTAAGCTCGAATAGTTTTGTAAGGACAACTCTTTGATATATCTCGAAAAATCATCGCACTTACGCGAGATCGTGTATTATCAAATCGCAACATTTCTCACGCTTATCCTACTTGCATCTCGACTACGTTAAGGCCACCATTCCTTTTTATCCCACAGCGTCCGCTAAAAGTCTCTTGTACGAGCACGAGCAGGAAGGAAATTCAGATAAAATACTCGTAGCTCCGGTAAGAGAGAAAGAGAAAGGGAGGAGGAAGTCAAAGGAGCGTAAAAGTAAAAACGCAAATGGACCCGCGCCTCCCTTTGTAGTCTCACTTGTGCGCGCGTACGGCTTATGCGTATAATGCCACGATAAGTATCGCGACACATGTCGACCTAAGTGCTGCAATCAATATCAAGGAGGAGGCGTAGGTATACGAAGAGGACCGCGGCGGCGCCTCTCGTACGACCCGTCCTTGGGCGTCGAGAGCGATGCGATGCTTGGATGCTGGACATCGGATACCTCCGTGACTCGTTGCTTTGCTAAACACTCGGTACGCCGTTTGCGAGAGTCGTTTTAACCCGCGACTTGCCGCTAACGTATAACGTATCGCTCGCGAGTCTCCGCGTATACTTAACCCATTAAGAACCAAGCGTATAAATTTCGTTCCTACTTTTCAATTTTCTCATTTGCCCTCTTAACTCTTTTGAATAATATTAATACTAACTATTTCTAAGGTTTTCAGGATTGATCTTTCATCTGATAAGCCCCAACGAGCTAACTTGAACCGGAAATATAAAATAGATATATTTAATTTAAGAATAAAGAAACGAAGTGCTTTGAGTTTTACTTCGCCGTTTATTACGTCTAAATATTATTGTAGAAATAATGTTCAATCCACGTAAGGTAGTAACTCTTTTCTTTCTCGAAATTTTAAATTAAACGATGGAATTGTTGGTTATTGTATAAAGATCGTAAAAGCTAATTATTTTTAGAAAAAATATAGGAAGATAAATTTTTTTATATGTTAATTATTTATATAATTTTACTGATGCTGTTAAAGATGTATATAAAAATAAGTACAGCAGATTTATAATCTCAGGCTATAAGTGTTGAATTTCAATAAAATATTCAATTTTATACATTTTTTTATATGATGTATCGATTCTTACTTTAATGGTGTTAGAATTATTAAAACAAAACAATTTGAAAGAAAAAGCCATACCTTTTTCAAATTTCTAGCACTAAAGTTCAAAACATTAGAAAGAGTTAATTTTTTTAACATTTTAAAACGACGTTCTTTACTTAATGTTTCGACTTAGCTGTTTACCGGATGGGGAACAAATAATTTCTGTTCGAACACGGAAGAAAACAAGCTAGATTATAATAATAAATACGTTAAAATCTCATTCTATTTGATGAAATTTTGAATAAATGAATAGATTCAAAAATTATTTTAATGATACGTTGAAAAATATTAATCGATAAGCGTTAAAATGAATTATCAGATTTGCTTTATACTTTCTAAGTTAGATCGAAAAAAAGGGAAGCCATAGACCAGGAAATACACAGACATGAAAAAGGGTTCAGTTAACGCATTTAAATAACGTGCTAAAAAGGAAACGGATGGGAGAGAGGAAGAATCTAACTCTTTCGAGATCGCAGTCGGTAAACGTCAAATATTGTGATGCTAAAAATAAAAAAAATTTCACAAATAATACTTAATAAAATTTATATAAAAGGATTAATGTCACAATTTGTATAAATTCAAGTAAAAAATTTATAAATATCTTTAAAAATATTGTCTATAAGAAATTGATATATTATATAATAGTATGAACACATTTAATAAAAAAGCTTTTTAATTATAATATAATTTAATTATAATAAAATAATATAATTTATAAAAAGAAATTTTTATCTAAATAAAATTTTATTTTAATTTTAAGAACGATTGTTTCTATCTTTATTTTAAAGTGATAACATTTTTCGAATAAACGATGAAATGTGGTAGTACAGCAATAAAAACGAATCTAAAAATTGTTCAGGTTTATTAATTATTTAATGGAAAATTTAATTATAACAGACGTTAGATTAACTTGCACATACCGAACATGTCAGTAGCATTATTTATTTGACACTCAAATAGAATAGAATAAACTAAAATAGAATTTGTACATTAAAAAATTTTGAAATTACAATGATTCATTATTCAAAAAATGTTAAAATTAATTCAATAATTTGGAAAATATACTTTTTAAAAGATTAAAACTCACCGTAATTATTTTCTAAAAAAATATAGAATTAATAGTATTTGCGAAATAAAATATTATAAGAATATGTTAATAATTATAATTAGAAAGAACTATTAATAAATGCATCGCTTTCCCAAGAATAGTGAAATCATACATATATAGTTTATAAATAAATTAAATGTGTACTTAAAAGTATGTTGTAGAACGTGAGTTTGACATTAAACAATATAACAAATAGTATCATATAAAAAATAATTATTAAATACTTTATTAACTGTATATTTTTTGATAGGTAAAAAAAATCTAATTGAAGAAAAAATAAGACATAAAATTTGATCGAATTATTTGTTTTAAATAATATAAATTATGAGAAAATAATAATATTAATTTGAACATTTGTTCTTAACAACGATACATCAAAATAAATAAAATACGACAAAAAATCAACTATACAATCATTGGAAACTTAAACAGCTATAACTATTATTAAAATATAATTACTTTATGTATCATTATCACATTATTGTTGCAAATGAAATATACCAGAATGCATAATTATACGAAAATTTACTGTTCTACGCAGATTCGATAAAATGTAGTTCAATCTCGAATATCATTTCACCTAAAAACGATCAAAGTAAGCGAACCACGTTACTTAGAAATTAGCTTTTCTTATTAATTTTAATTTACATTCTTCTTGATTCTACTTTATTTATATATGTTACGGTATTATTTATAATTTTAAATGTTTATGTTTGATACATAAACGTGGTTATTCATCGATTGTCGAATCACTTTTAAAGCAAAGCTTAGAAGAAAGTACGTAGATGAAGTACAGCGCACTGATATCTAATACGGTGTTTTAATTATTGAGTTAGAATATTCTTTGTCAAATGACTTTTTATTCAAAACGAACCCGCACTCGTATTTACCAGAGCACAGATAACAGTCGTAACATATCTCGTGAACGCCAAAGCCGAGGAATTACAAAAGCATAATGATCCTGGCAGAGCATCCGATGCTCTGGACGCTCAGGACGCGTGTTCATATATTCATAGGGGAGAGCATCTCTTCAACCTTTGCATTCTCCCATTGTGAAGGCGCGCGTGTGCCTTTGCCTAATACATAAGTGCGCCCGCGGCTCGTAATATAAAGCAAACGCCGGCGTGCGTTAGATAGGCACCGGGGCGTAATCCGTTCACCGCCGGACAACGACGCGCAATGATTATGGTTGCAATAATTGTTTAGATAGGGAAGGATGTATGCCTTCCTAGACGCAGCCGCTGCATGCGACCCGAGCGCTCTGCACTTTTCTTCTCTCCTCCTCCTCCTCCTCATCCTCATCCTCATCCTCATCCTCATCCTCATCCTCATCCTCATCCTCATCTTCCAACCCACCGTCGACGAGTGTCCGCGTACGTTCGTCGGGTTCGTAATCGTTTCAAGCTTTTTCTTTTGCGTTCGCAGGACTTTCGAAAGTGCATCGAAGTGCATCGCCGATCTTCCTTTTATTTTCCAAGTGTTTAAACGATGCGAGACTCCGAGTGTCTTTTGTACCATCATAAATTACAATACATCGTGTTCCCAATTCTTTCTGCTAAAATGCCATTCGGGATTTTACACACCGAGTTCTAAGATTAACGGTATTTTTATTTCGATTCAATTAGAACGCGATATGCACGCGTATCGCCTTGTCTATTTGACCTTAAATACGCTCTTAGCATTTATTTATTATTTTTACGCGATAAATCTTTTCAAATCTAATATTCCTATGGATGCGATAGGTGATAAAATATTAACGAAAGTTTGGTTAAATATATTTTGTTAATAAAATAATAAACGATTTTTTATTAAATATTATGAGTCTGATCGAAACGATGTAAACGCGATGAGTTAATTTACATTGATCTAAATCGATGTTGGGTAACTTCATTCGTTTCTTTTATTATTTTCTTTTATTATTTTCCAAGTTCCAGCGATCGGACATCGTGTCGAGATTTAAACGAAAACTATTGTCGAAAGCGCACAAACGTATATTTGGTCTATATTCCAAAATACGATCTTTGCATTTTATCAAGCTTAATTCAAAAGAAATCCGACAAATGAATTAATTCGAGTGCTCTCTGAGAATAAATCACGGAGTAACCATGCGAAACCAGACGAAATCCGTGCAATTTGACAAACGCAGGGTGGTATTAAAGTTCGAGAAGAACCGGTGTAGAGCGAATCTGAGATAAAGAAGAAGCGAAAGAGTAAAGGAAGGGGATCGAAGGAAGCAGGCTGGTGTAGGTAGGTGACAACTGAAAAGGGGAACAGGCGCTAATAAATCAACGTTTCACGCTCTATTTTAAGAGACACAGAGAATAAGAGAGATGGAGAGAGAAGAAGAGAGAGAAGAAGAGAGAGAAAGAGAGAGAAGAGAGCGAGATCGAGTGACAGAGAAAAGAGAACCCCTCTCAGTTTCGGCGCCGGCTCTCATTCATATTCTTCTCCGCCGGGTTCCTTAATGGACTCCCGGGGTGGCTTCACCTCCTCCGCGAGCTCACGATATTGTGAAAGAAAAAGACGCGAAAGCATTATTTCCGCCCTACTCACGTTTTATCTTTTTCCGTTTCTTCTTCTCAGCGTTCCTTTCCAGTAAGATGATGTGGAAATAAAGTTCAAACACCAACGGGCAATTACTTTAAAGGTCAAAAATACGTTGAATTCTATTCTTTAAGAAAATAATGTATTTTATAATTTATATTGCTTATAATTTAAGACAATAATTGATTTATCAAATCATTTTTTTTAAATCCAATTATAATGAAAGCAATTATAATTTACATCTAATTATATTTTTAGGTGAAAATAATTTTTCTTCTATAAGTTTATTTTTATTTTTTTTTAATTTTATTATACTTATGTTTTTGTACAATTCTTATGTTACACGTAAACTAAATAAATAAAAGGGTAATTAATAGAAAATTTACATTGAATTTACGTATTATAACATACTGTATCATAGAAAATTGAATAAATTTAAGATGGTTTTTATTGATTTTTAAAAATATGATATACTTTCAAATATAATATTCGCATATAAAAAAGATATTCCATTCTAGGGTGAAATATTTTTCATTATCAAAATAATACTTATTTAGAAAAAAATTTATTAAAATTTCTAATTTTTTCTTCAAAATTTATTGTATACATTTTATATAAAATTGATTTTTTACTTAATAAGGTTTAATATTATTGAAATTTATGCAATATGTATTCATCGGAACACTTGTGATACTGAAGTCGTATTTTAATTCATAATAATACAGTGTTAAATAGATGTACCAATGCAACCGAAAGGTATAAAGTTCTATGTTAATATAAATGAATAAATGTAATAAGTTCGAATTTTGCATAATTACGTCACGTCTCTTCTGGTCTCTGTCTCTGTCTCTCTCTCTCTTTCTCTCTACATGTCTATTTACGTATCTAGGCATTTATCTTGGGTTCATTTCTAATAGAAAAGAAAGGAAAAAAGAAATGGACACATGATGAATGATCGGAAGCATGAGAGAAAAACGTTCAAAGAAAACAGAAAGAGAATTGAAGAGAAAAGACTTGACTGTCTAAAAGAGGGAAAAGAAAGAGAACGAAGAGCTACTTTATTGCTGGCTTAATAAATGGACGCTCTTTTATTTTGTCTTGGAGATCTGCAGTATCCCTTCTGCAGTTTGCCAACCTGTTTGCAAACAACAAATTAATCGAGTGATGTATGTACACTTGCTTACCAGAGAAGCTTCTCTATGTATGTGTCAGTACACCTGTGTACCATGGCTAAAATACGAAAGCAGGACGAGGAAAGAAACGAAAGAAATCGTTAACGTATGTTCCTGTATGTTGAAGATGCGGCGAAAGTGCACATTTATTGATTCATTGTATTCTTGACTTTAATACCCTTATTCAATGTTAATTTAGTAAATGCTATCGTTAAATATTACTGTTTCTATAATTACTACTCCTAATTAGGGTAGCGAACCGAAAAGAAGATTCTAATTAACTAAGGAAATAAATTCCAAATATTATTGTACTTTTTTTAATTTCAAAATAAATATATATAAATTTATTTAAGTTTATTTAAATCAATATTTTTTAAAACTATATTTTCTTCCAAATTTAACGATAAAAGCATTAAAACCATTTATGATATTCAAAATGTAAGTCTACCATTCTATATTTTCTTCTTATTTTTCTACTACTTAGATAAAATAATAAAGAATTAAAAATTTTGGTAAATATCAAAGTTATCGTATACTTTTTTTCCAATTCAATTTGCAAAGTTACACATTCAATTGTTATTTTTTTTAATGAAAAAATGTATCGAGCAATCGAAAAAAATATATCACAAAATTAAAAAAAACAATAACTAAATGTAATAAGAATAAATATAAAATATAATAAATTTTATGTAAATGGAAATGATGAAGATAATTTAATTATTGATCAAGAATTTATTATAGATATTAAAATATTCGTAATCAAATTAGCAGATACGATAAAAATTAATTATATCAATTTAATTCTAAGTAAATTTTGAAATACATAGAAAATATGTTCAAATTAAAGAAACATCAAAATGTTTTCAATTAGGAATTAAATTTATTTTTTAGATGTTAATTGAATTGATTTTATTTTTGTATTTATTAAAATTAGATAGTTTTTATCTTACTATTAAAATAAGTAAATATCTCAAAAAATTTAATTATTTTATAAAAACTTGAATTATTTATTTTATCAATTAATTTTTACCATCTTTCAATTATTCGATGAATAATATATATATGAAATCCGTTATATCGATGTTACAAAAGAAACTTTCACTTTATTTTACGCATTCGATTTCTTCTATATAATATAACTATATTAAGAATATACAATTTTTAACTGATGTTTAAGTAAAAATATAATATAAAACGTCCATTCTGAAGTAGACTATTCTTTCTGAAATTTTTCAAGAATGGTATAGAATAGGATAATAAATATACTCACTGATCATAAATTTTTCTGCGAAAATAACCTTTTTTTGAAGCAAAGTATAGCGAACGTGCTTCTTTCGATTGTATTCAAGTTATACGCAAGATATTAGTTATTATATTTTTTGTTTATGTATGATATTTTCCATTTAACAACCGATTTTCATTTTAATCTAACTATTAAAGAAATTATGATTTACATAAATTTTATATTGAATACACTAATTATTATATTATGAAATATAATCCGTGTTATCTTTTTGTTAAATATCAAGGTAGAAAAATTTCTTGCAACTTTATAATTTGTATTAAATCAATCGATAATCAGAGTATCCTTGCTATGTAATAATAAAAATTATATACACTCATATATATTTTAATAATTCAAATATTATATTATAAAATTGAGGAATAGTGAATCAACCGATAAACATAAAGTTATTTTAAAATAGTACACGTATAAAGATATCTTATTTAATATATATCATTTTTATAGCAAATTATTCACTATAAAATTTTCAAATTATTTCAACTATTAATCATAATTTAATTTTTTTTATTAATAATTAATCTTTGTTTATGAATACGATGTATATAAATATAAGTATCCGAAATTAATCCTACCAAATAGGCTTACCAAAAAATTATAAATAATTTAAGAAACATCGACGAACAAGTTAAAGTTGCCATTTTTATCGATTCGCTTTGTAAAACTTCATAACTTTGTACTCGCGTATAATAAAAAGTACGTATTTAGTTTATAAATTATTTTATGATCAATTTAAGTGGTTGAAATATTTTTTATTATTAATTTAAGGGCGATGAATTTGAGATTCTTCAGATTATCATAATGTAAAATAATCATGTATACAGATTAATTTAATATTATGTATAAAGAAGACGCTATGAAAATTTTGTACATGGAATAATAGCGTAACAATAGTTTTTATTTTTTAAACAAGAATGAATTTTTGACAATCGGAATCACACGAGCGTTGAAAGCAGTCGATAGTCGTATCTGAGCGTAATTCGTTCGAAAGATTTGATTTGTTTTAAAGCAAAAACGGATGACCTCGTAAGTACCCTCCCCACAAGTGCAGAGAATAGCCGTTATATAATCAGTAACGACGAACGAGTGAAAAGAGCGGCGACTGGCGTTGGAGGTGTGTCTTTGCGCGCATTCGGTTCATATCAGCTGGGACGGACAGCTCGCCTAACAAATGATTCCCCTAATTCCCTTTTCGGCCCGCGCGCATAATACATAATAGTCGGGCCGGCGCTTTATGTACGTTAATGCACCGGCGAAAGGCGCGCAAGGATTATTACCATATTTACGACGTGCGAGCAACATCGACGCAGGCCCTTTGCTTAGAGATGACGCGCGCCATTATTATTGCTATTATAATCGCCGGCCTGACTCCCTGTCTTTTGTTTCTTGCTGCATCTTGGAAGCTTGAGATTGCACCAGCCTCTGGCGATTCGGCGAAATTGCCCGCGATCTCGAGTATCTTCCCGAGATAGCGATCGGGAATCTTTTCGGGAGCGAGGCCTTCGGCGTTCGGATAAACTCTTCTTTCTTTTATTTCGCTTTGTTTGCGTTGCGCATACGAGCCGACCACTTATTACCGATAATGCATAGTCGAGAACTCGATGCGATGAAAATATATCGTACCAAGAGGAAGGAACTGATTTCATTTTGAGCTTTTGAGCACTCTTGCGTTTCGTACTCGTCAGTTTCTTAAAAATTAAGATATCTTTATGCAACGACTGCTTTATAATTAAGTCATTTTTACTATTTGAACCTGTTTGAAACTAGTCCTGACATTGAATTTTCAGAATACTTCTGCGATTATATTTCTTTTCTAAAGCATCTCATTTCAAATACATAGTTGAAAAATCATTTCTGATTCTTAAGGAAGATTCTTTGCTCGAAAAACATGATTGGAAAATTCTACAACTTTATTTACAACAAAAAAGTACATTCTTGTAATTCACGTGTAAATGTCTAATTCAGACTTTTTATCATGCATAACTACTTTTAAAGGGAAAAGTAAATCGTGATTCCGTACAACATCGACTTTCGCAAAAACGATATTAACGAACGAGATTATTCATTTTTTACTTTTGGATAATTATAGGAATCCAAACAAACGTGTGCTGGTAATAGTTTTTAATTACACTACAAAATGCACTACATTAATATTTATATTAAAATGTTTACCATATTATTTTAACAATTGGCGCGCAAAAATATCACGAATATTTTGATTACATATAAAAAATATTTGGAACAAATGTATATTTTTTAACGATACACTTGAAACGGCGAAAATTCTTTCGAAATTAAATTTATTGTTGTAGTTAATGGGGTGTAATAATGAAGAATTAAACATTATAATTGGAAGTATTTAAAACAATAATTGAAAGTCACGTATGTTCGTTAATTTGTGAAAAATTTGCATGTCCTTTCATTTATATGCGTGTATTCATGGATTATGTTCGATTGCATATTCGTATTTGTTCAGATCTGTCCGGGTGTATCGATAAATGTATTCGACCGACTAATCGCAGATCTTTCGAGACGTTCTCTGTTTGATATATTTTTCGTTATAGCTAACGAAAGCGGAATTCATACAATGCGAACCGATTCCCGATCGAGTCATTTATAGAGTAAACGTTACCGATCGCGTAGCAAACGGTGTACAAGGTAATCATAATACCAATAGCAGAAGCAAGAGTAATCGACAGTTTGTAAATATAAGCTAAGCATTCGTTTGTTCAATTACATGTAAATAGCCTAAAGCACTATTAGCGATACATTGATCATTAAATATTAGAAATTCATCGACCAATAAATAATGTGTTCGATGAAATTTTTTTATAATATATGCACTTTTTGCTTTGAATAAATCATGAACATCATTTGAACGATAATTCTCCGAACGCGGTATCTTTTCAATTAATAATAAATCATTTCAAGCAAACATTTTTCTCTTGGATTTTCTTATAGGAGAAAATGAAATTGGTTTAAAATAAGAAATAGCGAACACGATATTTATCTCTCGTCAAGATCCATCCAGCATAATAAATAATACAAAGTTTCTAAAGACGGAAGGTTTCCACGCTCTTCCAGAATCACGCGTAAAAAAGATCGCAGGGACATTTTTCCGATACGTCCGGCTTCTCTGGCATTCTAGCATTGATTATTAAATTTATTATAATAATTCAAACGAAGAAACTTACGGAAAAATGCACCTGCCGGATCAGCTTCCGCACAGTCGGGGACCTCTGTGTCTCGGTGGTGGAATCACCGCCCTCCTTTCCTCCTCCACCGGTCCCTCGGCCCGCGCAACTATAATTTGAAATAATTTATAAATCCCATTCAATTCAAATTACGGCTCCACTCTGTCGGATGAATAAAAGATTCACCGCGGAGTCAAAGAGAGGATGAGAGACCAAGTAGCCCGGGAGAGACGAACCCACACTTTTGCGCGCTGCTTTTTAAACCGCTCGACGCACGTACCTGCCCTCATCGAGGAAGGAGGAATGCGCGACGGGCAAATGGCGAACTCCATTACACGAAAGTCACTCTTTTTTACGAAGGAGTGCCAACTCCTTCTTCTCTCGTTAACTCGCTCGCGCGATTTTCCCGCGGTGAGACTCGGAGTCGTTGGGCTTCGAGATATATGTACACCACCAACAAGATTCCATTTAAACATTTTCGATCTCCCGGTTTCGGGAAAGATTCCCATTGTGTATTTGGTTTATTGTCTGCGTTGATTATCGAAGAATTTGGTGACTCGGCTTATGTATTTTGTGCATTTTTTGCTTTTGCGAACGAAGTGAAATATCCAAGAGTAACCGAAACTTTACCGAAACTTTTATTCCTGCATTTCACGTTTGAGTTTTTTATGTTAAAATAGAGAAATACATTATTTAAAATATCTACAATTAGAGTTTATATGGAATGATGGCTAATTATGTTCCAAGCATCATAAATATACTATAAAACGTAAAACAGTTTAAACATTTTGTACTAGCGTTTTATAAATGAACTTCTTGCGAACGTACTCGTGTAAATTATCGTTCGTTATTATTATCCCTTTAATTACATTAATTCAAAAACTTTCAAAAGAACGTTCCGCGGAAAAAATATACTTAGTTTAACTTGGTTCTAATAATTTGCAGGATTTGAAAAAATTAATTGTATTACATCTATTTTACACATAATGCTTTAATAATTTCAAATTAACACTTGGTAATTTTCAACGCAGAGAATTATACTTTTTATTTTTCGTTTGGCGAAAAAACCGTACTAATAAGTATAATATATTCGCATTCTCGGAGAAAGACAGACAAAATGAATGATTCGGTACAAAATGTACAAAATTAAATTTATCGTACTCGCTAAAGACTGTTTTCACTTTTACACAACCATAAATCTCTATCTTACCCTTGAACAGTACAAAATCGTCCAAGAGGAAAATAAACGACGAAACAACAGCAATCCCGGTACTCTGCCTTGATAAAGTGTGACGTTACTAGGTGCTATCATATTTTATATCAGAAAAAATGAAATAGCTGAAAAATAGACCCAATGTCAAGTCCTACCTCGTGCGTGTGGTGTCATCTATGATAGGGAGCTACATACTGTAAAGTTTGAAATATTAGTATAATAAATCAGAAAGAACAATGCACACGAGAATGGATATCGCTTACTTTAAAAGTCAGACTTTTATAACTTCGATATTCGTTTAAAATATATGAAAATGTAATTTTTGAAAAATTTGACATTAGTAAGTGATACGAGCGCGACAAGAGCATCTGTTACGATCTCCAAATTTGCGCGCTTATACTTTATAGATGTTCATCTTCAACAATGAATAAAAAATTTTAATTAGGATCTAAAATATATATACCGAAATATCTTAACCATTTAATAATAAATACGTACAACAAATAAATGATCTTTTTGAATGCTAGGATTAGAAAATTTAGTTAAAAGTAGATGGGAAATTGTAATTAAAAGTAAATAATTTATTCTAAATAATACTTGATACATACAGCTTGTATTATTTACAAATTATTGAATTAAGTAAAAAATTTTCATAGTAACTTTATTTTTCTAAGCTTTATTAAAATTTATTAAAATGTGCTTAATGTCTAATTATAAGATTTTTAAAGTACCAAGTTTGGACAAAATATTTAAATTTAAATTTTTAGTAACTAATTATTTAACACTTTGAAAATGTAAAATATCTAATGTGCTTAATACATTTATAAACCTTATAAATTTCTATAAAATTACTCGAAAATTTTTAAATATTGTTTAAACTACAAGATATACTTATTGTTTAATATTATTACGTTATTTTAAATAAAATAACGATAAACTTATTGACATTGTTCGTTATAAAATAATTAACTTTAAATTTCTCTACGTTTATCATTTTTATAAAAGAATATTGTCTAATGTTGTTTAATAATGTCCAATGAAAAAAAATAATTTTTTTTATAAAAAATAAATCGCGTTGGTTGGCAAACAATAATTCCACAATTAGCTATTATATAAAAATGAAAAATATTGCAATTATTTATAAACAATAAATGATTGCTAAATATTAAATTACGAATATTACTCAGTACTTAATATAAAAATTAATATATCAATGACTAACAGTAGTGTTCATGACAGCTTATAATAATAATTATTATTATTTAACAAACGAGTATATAACTTTATTTTTTTAAAGATTACATAGGCATTTGTAAATTCGGTAAATTATTTTTGAATACTCCAAAAATTAAATGTACATAACTTATTTTTTTCTAAACTTCACGAATGGAGAATTTTAAGCTTCAAATAATGAATTATGAATCTTCCATAAAAGACCCAATATGAAAGTGCCGTTAAAAAATTTGCAGAAAACAACCGCGTACAAAGAAAAGAGATATTCTACTCCGACAGAGAAATTAAAGGAGTTTATAAAATCGCTTATCGAGCGATAAAGATGGCGTAGAAGTGCTTCGTTCTTTCTGTTCGCCACTACCCTTAAAATTAAAATAAAGCTTTCATAAAACTCGAAGAGCGTAAAGCTCGTAATTTCGCTAGTAACCGCGAATAATAGCCGATCGAGGCAATTAATTTAAAGCGTAAATAAACTTTGAAATTGTATCCAAAAGTTACAATGGTGTGAATCTCCGGAACGTGGAATCGTCCCATATAAATATGCACATAAACATATATATAAAGCGGGAAAGACACGAAGGGAGTGAAATAGAGCGCGGAGTTTAAAATGAGTTAATTGACGGGATTGAAGAAGACGAGGAGGGGTCAAAAGAGCATTATAAAGCATTACAACGAGTGCTGTTAACGTCCGTGTCCAATCCGCGAGCGGGCAAGCCTCCACCCCTTCGCGACCCCGCAAAATAAAATACAAAATAGCGTTCCGTCGCTCACGTGGAGGGGCACGTGGATGCTTTGTAAAGCCTTCTGTCAAATCCATTTCCCGGCTCTCGGGGCCTGCCTGAAAAATCGTGCTCAACGAAAGCCGGTTAAAGCGCTTTACACGGGAAGCCACTGCAGATTCCGAATAAACCGTAAAATTTGTATTCGCTGGCAAAAAAAACAGAAAAGCAATAAACGAAGAATAAAATGAAATAAAAAGCGCGAGGGGCACTGGAAAACGAACTCGCGTGTTTTCCTCGTTTTTCGACTGCATTTATTTAACGCGTACAGGGAAGCTTTTTTTATTTTATTCGAAAGTTTGATAAAGAGCAGAACGTTGGTTTTATTTTTCCATCTCTCTCGCTCTCTCTCCCTCTGTCTTTTTCTCTCCTTTTTTATATGACTGCATCGTGTACCTCTTGATTAATCGATAGTGTAAATTGAAAATTATCGCAATGGCGGAGCGTGTTTATTTGCCAAAGCAGAAGCAAATTGCAAGGAGCAACGACGTATAAATAACGAGGGACCGAACACTGGGATAAATCAGCGGTGTCTTATTGCGGCAATTAAATACTGACCCATAAAGAAGACGCCTGGTTCTTCCTTTCGAACCGATTCGATGCTCATTTTCGCCTTTATTTGCTCTCGACGAGCATTAAAATAATCGGTTAAAGGGCAGTCGCGCATTGAAAATTCATCCATGACGCGCGTAACTACGAGCAATGCAAAGAAAATTAAAAGAAATCGACGGTAACTATCTACGATGTGTATTCTTTGTTACTTTATTTTAATTATTTATCCATTTTAAATATTGAATAATTTGAAAACGTATAATCGATTGACAAATTCATATTTTTAAACTTTGATTAATTATTTGATAGCGACTCTTCTCGATTAAATAAAATCTTTAATTGATTTTATATTTTTATAAATGGGCTTAAATAGTGTAATAAATTTTTTAAAAGATAATAAGTTTCTATATTATCATTACAAACAAAAATACTACGTATTCAATCGATAAACTTTGCCTTCGAATCTTATATTATTACACAAGTTTCTATAGAAGGGAATTTATCCGTCTTCGCTCGTACCGTCGTACATCAAAAATAACTATTAAAATTAAACTAAAGTAAAATGAATTATCGTAACTATATGCAAAACGTAACGTATTTTCAATATATCTAACGATTTGTAATTAAAAATTATTAATAAAGTACGAGTTCGTCTTCTTATAATTACTGGTTATCGGTAAATTTCTAAAGGACGTTGGCGTATGAGATAAGCAAAGTCTTCAATCTATTAAAAAGTCTACTTTTTAATAATACAGAATGAAGTTCGAATCGATCTGTAAAATAATCGTAAAATGAATCACGGTTAAATAATTAATAAACTCTTCGATTCGATTTCGTGAACTTATCATGGACGTCCCGGTCCATAAAAAAGTCAATGTTAGCAGCTGATTCAAACAACTCGCGATTTCCAAAGTTTGGCTCGGGGGTGCGGGGAAGAGAAAAAAGTCGGATGTCGGATCCCCCGTGCTCAGCTATCGGGGAGCGGAGGACGAGGCTAAGAGACCGATCGAGAGTAAAATTGAGCGAAAAATTGAGCGAAAAATTGTCACCCCGTCGGACACCGGCTCAGTTCGAGCACGGATTTAATTATGAGCCACGCTTGCGATGCGTTCGTCGTGTGCGGGGTGTTTGCGGGGGCAGTAAAAGGGGACGGGCACACGGAGACACGACTCGGGCCGTCATTTGTCAGGGGCTGTCGCGTCGCACGAGCGTGTTTCCGCTACGGTTCGAGGACCGCGGATAACGCGTGGCTCGTCCATAGGCTGTTCATCCTTATCCCTGTGTGGGTGCCCGCACGGAGAGAGGGACTCGAGCGCCGCGAGAGCGGTAACGAGAGTTTACCCCTCCTTTCTTATCGCGAACCCCTACTCTCCTTCCCGGCCACTCCGGATTTTTCTCCGTTTTCTCTGCTACGCGAGCAGCTTATTTTTCTTTCTTAGTAATTTCCAATCTAGACCGAGTTCTCGGGGAAACCTCGTGGGTGTACGCCTATTTTCGCTGCGCGGGTGCCGCGGCTCTTGCAGCCAATCCGGGAATGTCAACACCTCCACACGTAAGCGCGTTTACTCGATTTATTTTTTATACGATACTGGTTAAAAACGCAGGCCGATCACTATTCTCCCGAGAAATTATAATTTACTCTGTTTTACAACATTAAGCGGTGTTTTATTAACAAATACGCTCCAATTTTCATCGTCGAACGACTTTAATACGCGCAAAAAGAAAAATTGCGTTTGAACCAAGGGGAATCGTTACAAACGAACCATATTTTTATCGATACAAATTATGCGATAAAATAAATTTAATATATTTTATTATCCGAAAGGTAAAAGTAATTAGTAAATTAATAAAGCAATCGAAATATTTAGACAAACTAGATTAAAATATAGTTGAGCCAAGATACTCACCGGTTGTTCCATGAAATTTCATTTTGTAAGTTTTTTCAAATTTTTTTCAATGTACAAACCCATGAGTTGATATAACTTTATAAATACATGAATTAGGTAATTATTTTATATTTAATTTAGACTGATTTAATTCTCCGTTTATCGAGAATGATGAAACGTAGATAAGAGGTTTTTATAACGAAAAACTTTACGATGAATTAAATTAAATTGTATAATTAGTTAGATTCGTTATTCACATTTAAATAGTAAATGAATTTTAAACTCATGATAATAAATTTCAAACGTTAAATCTAATATTCTAGAATTTATAAATTGATTATGTTTCGTTATAAATTTATTTTAAAGTCATTGGATTTGCAAAAAATTCTATACGTTCCGAAATAAATTATCAAAGTTTAAAACGAATTTATGGATACTTTATAAGTCTTCGTACAAAATTCTTAATTTTGAAGTTAGATAAAAAATTGTCATACTTAAACATCCATGTCTTAATAAATTCTTAAGTATTTCATTTTTAAATTTCAAAATTTTTTTATATTTTTTACGCACATTAATTTTCAAGTCTTGTCTGAAATTAAAGGTTTAATTAGGGTTAATTAAGTTCAACGACTAACTCGTTCGAACTATTTTATACACTATCTAAACCTTGCATTCGTACAAGCTTAAATGATATACATATAAGAATTTAACATTTGATACGTTAATAATTTGTTTTAATACCGTGCAGACATTATATGATAATTTCATTATACGTATAAAGTTTGGCATACCTTTATGGAAATATTAATACGAAGGACATTGGATCAACTTACGGTAAGGTTTAATTGGTTTTACGCGATAAATAAATCGAATTGATAATTGAAAATACTCGTTTCGTGGTCGTGTATGAAATTATTTATAAAGAAGGTGATTCAAGGCGGTACAAACCTTTAAAGTTTAAAATCGGCATAAAAGACCGCCACAAAAAAATGTGTGATTACCGTTAATACGCGAAGTTTAGATGCTCGAACGTCTAGCTTATCTACCCGAGAAATACTTTTAGTCGCGTTATCTCATTCCCCAAGAACCCATTTCGCACCGAAACAGATACTTCTCCCCTTCTCGGCCCTCCTCCATCGCGATATTTATCTTTATCTCGGGCTCTCGTCCCAATTTCCTCGTCGCCTCCACCCGCAAACCTACACGAGCGGTCCATCGTAGCACCCTCTCGAAGCTCATTTAATTACACCAAACAATTTATTAGGTCCATCCGGGGTGCGCGTACACACGCCCACCGATGCGCACCAACTGCGCGTCGAAGCCGAGGATATACCGACGGGGCGAGGCTGCCGCGTTGGTCTCCGCGCAATTTGCGATGCGATTTTCGAAGAGAGACGATGATTCCACGCTTTTGGCTAATAGTCCCCTGACGCATCTGTCGCATGTGCGTGTCTCGGGCTTTATGGCTCTCGGGTCGCCGCTGTTCCTGCCTCGATTGCCGATTGCGCTTACAGCTGCCGAACGAGTCCACGACCATCCGTGCGAAAACGATGATTCCCTCCGTTCTTTTTTCACTCCCGGTGATGACTCTTACTTTCTCACGTGGCGGCGTTTTTTCCTCCAGTTCCGGAATCCCAGCGAGGGAGCGATTTATCGCTTCGCTTCCAATACTCGGATTCTGCTTATCGAACTTCGTAACAATTTCCATACCCTATATCGATCGAATACCGATAGAGCCAATACAAAAAACAGTCGATACAATAAAGCGAACCCGAGTTGACGCGTATTATCGTAAAAATTTATATTCTCGTAGGCGTTACCGTGTTGCTTTATTTGTTGCTTTTTAAATACTGCTTAAGTAATAAAAGTCTATGGAGCGTACTCGACTTTTATAATAACATTTTATAATAACAAAATCCATGTTAATTCGAGATTTATGTAATATCGTTGTTAACTTAACTTCGATGTTTCGATTTGGTTTAAAAAAATTCATCGATCCGATCCGATCTCTTTTGCTGAAATTTTACGTTTGACGTAAACGCTTTTTGGAAATACATCAAATTTTGAAAGCGTTAAATTCGTACGTTATTTTATTAATTGGTAGTATTTTGGAATGAAGCGACAATTACATGTCGGAAGTAATGAAAATTGTTCAATAACATTTCGATAAGTTATTATTTAAGCAAAACATATAAAGCAAATTGTTGTTTTAAGAAACAAAAATCATTTGTTTCAAAACATTTGCAGAGAAACTCCATTTTATTAACTTTCTAAGGCATTTAAAATTGAATAGTACATCGAGAAATATAATAAATCTAAATAAATAGAAATATAATTAATTATACAAAATTGATATCGAAATCGCAGATTCTTAATAATTTTTTTAATAGCGTTTTTTAGATATATATATATATATTTATTTAAAAGATTCTTTAAGTTTAAAAATAAAAATTCCGAAAATCGATCTCTATCGAAAGATTGATCAAACACGCGGTAATTCTGAAAATTAAAACTCGTTTCGAAGATCCGTCGTGGAAAATTTTTTCTCGATCGTAACTGAAAAATGAACATAGAAATTATCAAAATCCACGATTAAAATTTTGCTAAATTTTCTAATATGCGAACATTGGTCTACTCCAAATGATTTAGTATATACATTTTGAACAGGATGTCGGTGTCTCACTGTACTTAATATAATCTACCGCATCCTAAAACGACGGAATGTTTATCATAAATACAAATCTGATTTATATTACAGTTTCACACGTCTCATTCCACTTGGACCCTTATATGATTTGATATCTAGTATCTATTAACGCCCAGCGGTGAAATATTACACTCGTACTCGACGCGAGCGTCTTTTTTTTCTTGGTTTACGCGTGAAATACTCGAATCGCCATCTACGAACACGGAAAAAAGAGGGACCGCGGAAATTCTCAACGATCGCGTAATTTCCTTACAGCGTACGTTCGCTTCCACGAAATTACAATTTATAATACCTCGCGCTTTCCCATGCAGCACGCGTTGGATCGAAAAATGCAAATCCCATCGAGAAAAAAGGCGCTCGCGTAGAATTCGTATACGCCTAAGTCCCCGGCCTTTTTTTTTTTCTATTCCCCGTTCTCTTCCGTTTTTCACGATTATAACGGTCGGATCGTAAAGTCCTCCCCCCGCACGCCTCGCTTCGTCCGCTCGCACATCGTAAAACGAGTCTACTCGTCCGTATGTCTCTCCCCCTTTCCGTCCTCCACGCGCCACCGTTTTTTCCGCCGCCGCCGCGAAGAGCTTCTCCTTTCCCGGATACCGTCTAATATTATAAGCGCGGGATGCCGGCGGGTTATGCGATATGCTGCTTTTTATGCGGTGCGTGGTGCCGCGCGATGGAAGCGGAACGCGTGAAACGTAGAGACGAGGGCCAAGACGAAGACGGAGAACGAGGCCCCGCAGTTTTCCCGCTAGTCGCTCCGACGATCCGACCGCCGATACATTTCGCGCCTTGAATTCCATTACGGACCTTCGCGCGTTTATCGTTTTCGTTAACCCCGACCGGGAACCCGAGCAAAATTCGATAACAATGGAAGATCTCGCTTTATTCCACGAGTGTCGTGAAAAACTCCTTTTCCAACCTTTTCTTTCGATTATAATCCATTTTAATGATCGTTGCTCCGGTCGCAGACTCTTCACTTGATATTGATTCCGATCCTTTGAGATCTCGCTCGAGTGGCCCATACTCTCTCAAATTTTTACTCACCTTACTCGAAAATGCGTTTGTTACAAAGAATTTTTTCTTTTTTATGAAATATCTCAATTTTCTTCCATGGTGCTTTTGTTTCCGCATTTTATTTATAAATTCTATCCGAAACTTACCGGAAAAAACATGATTTCGTCGGAAAGCAGTCGCGATCCGTACGTCCCGCGTTAACGAATTAAATTCTCCGTCGTTTTTAACGGCAATTTTCAGATACTAAAATTAGTTATCTGTAATTAAAATAAATAATTTTATTACATTTATGATACATCGATTGTTAATTGAAAAAAATTACGACTCGTAGTGAAGTTATCGAAATTTCATTTTTCATATATTTCACACAGCGGTTCAATAGTATAAAGGGACTACAGTTACTCGTTAATATAATTTCAACAAAAAAATTGAAAAAAATGAAAAACAACATTTATCGATTTGTAAAAAGTCATTATTATCTTTTTGTTTCAAAAAGTTACATACAAAAATTCTAAGAGTCGATAACGTGTAAATTTTTTTATACATGTTTTTTCGATAATCTCCTGGATACTATATTGATTAAAATATCAAATTTTACATTTGATAAGCGTTTTTCCAACTTTTGTTTACACATCTTACAAAAAATTTATTGCAAAATCGATTTTATTACAAAAAAATTTTTACATTTTATTTGTTGTATAGTTACCTAGAATCGTTATTATAAAAATTTTCGTGTTTTAAAATATTAAATTTACTCGACACCGATCATTAAAATATAATAATTTTTAAAAATGTTCGAATCTATCTTCGATCTGTTCAATTTTTAGTTTTTTAATTTCTAATATTACATTCTTGGATAAGTCTACTTAATTAAATGAATACTTTATCGATAAATTCGTAAAAAATCAGACTCGTTCGATATATATAAAGATAACTTACATCAATCAAATATTTAAAAAATACGATATTACACACGGATATTGCAAAAGCATTTGGTCGATTCTCCACTTTAGGATAAGACCAAGATTATTTTTTCCACAAAATTTTAAGTTTTGTACACTTGGTTGATGACTAAATACTTCTACTGTATCGATTTTAAGTTCCAGTAACTACGAGGCTTTCTTTAATTTTTCCTGACTTACCTTTGATCGATACTATTACTCAATGTCTAAAATATAAATGAAAGTATTTCATAATTCATTCCTTAAGGAGATAAGCATTATATATTTTATCATATTTATTAAATACATATTAATATAAAAAATGATTAAATATTAAAATATAATTAAAAATTTAATGATTCAATTTGATGGAAAGGAAGATAAATTTCGGATGAATGATTCGAAAAATGTACTATTGGTAATTCATTGATACTCTATTTTATGTTTCATATAAGATCTAAACAAAAATACTTTACTATCTTCTTCTTTTATTAAAAATACTTTAACGGAGAATATTTGAATTAATGAAACTATGATTTATACAGTAGTTTTAAGTACAACTGATTAATATGGATTTTTCAATTTAGTTTTGAACCAAATATGCATCTAATATGTAAGTACAAATAGAAATTAGCTATTATATAAAATGTTATATAAAAACTTATATTTATTAGACATAAAATGACTAAAATAACTTATTTAGAAATAATGAAGATATTACTCGATATTTTAATTTCATCAAAATATTTTATGAATGAAAAAATGTATAGATGTTTTAATTAATATGATATAGATTATCTTTAAAAAAGTTTTAATAGTCCTTATAATAGATATATATAAAATTAAAAGCATAAGATCTTAATTATTAATGATTTGTTTTTATTTTTTCTTATATTTAAATAGTAATCATTGAATCAAGTACTTTAAATATATAAAGAAATGTAAATTTTATTACATTTATCTTGATTTTTTTAAAACATTAATTCTTATGCAGAATATTGGTTTATTACGCATATCGTAATAATACATAACTACGAAGAAGAAAATTATATAGAAATGTATTCGTATACATTACTTTAAGTAATTTTATGTATTATTCATTATTAATCGTGTATTTTCTTTACAAATATATATAATATACATTATATATATATAATTATAATAAAATGTTCATTACATATTCTCGAAAATAATTATGTAAGGAAAAAATTAATTAAACATGAAAATACTATTTACTACATTATTATGACAATATAATTAATCATTAATTGCTCTTTCATTTCATAATAAAAAATATATAAAACATTAGAAACGCGATAAGATTCAGTTTGTTAATTAAATTAGTGAAAATACATACACGTAGACACCTGTATACGAATACACACACACATAGACACCTGTATACGTTCACATCATACTATATTTAGATTTATTGTTTAAATATCAAAGATCAAAATATCTATACATCTGACATTATTTATTATAATAAATTGACTATCGATATTGTTGAATAAATATTATTAACAGTCTTAAAAATATCGATGGTCGAATTAAAGATTCAAAATATTTTACTCATTTTACTACCAAATGTATTACAAACAATTAATATAATACATTTCATGCTAAGAGATAAATAAGTTAATTAATGTTTCTCTCTGAACAAATATACATATATTATTGTTTATCTGATTTGAATAAATTGTAGTATACGTTATATTTTTATAAGATGATAGCCGTGATAATTATGCGTTAATTATACTATTCAAATACTCAAGTGAGAAGCGGAATCACATTTGAATATCAAGCTATATATCAAATACTGAGTTGAAAAAAAAATCATGCCTTATATTTTTATATGAATTAAAAGAAATAAATTTTCATTGATACTTTTAGAATATTTTAGATCGTTGCATAATTAATTTTGAAACAAATATTAAAAATATTAAAAATATTAAAAATGTATCATTTAGTTTTTTCAAAAAAAAATATAGAAACACGTTTTTTGAAATAGTAAATATAGTAAAATATTAGTTAATAATTAAAAAAACCAGTAAATAATTATACAGTAAAAATAAAATTAATTAATGCTACTTGAAGTCATAACTAAAAATCTTCGTGAATAAGATTCGAGGCAAGTCGATATAGTTTGTTCAATGAATGACGCGATCGAAGATATCATCTGTGTGTAACGAGGCGCTCGACGTTTCCCGGATTGAAAATCATTTGGCGCTCTGTGACGGTCTAATGATGTGCGGCACGAGTTCATTCTGGAATCGATCGACCACTCGATTTAAAGTCCTTGTAATCATAATAACAATTGGTGAATGAACGGCCGGCAATTACTCGCTTCTGCTGCGGTTTTACTCTGGTGGAAGAAAGCGGCTGTCGCACTCCTCTGATTCTGGCTCGGGATACAGACGCTTTCGTCAGCCGATATCGTCTTTGTGGTCACGATCGGTATTTTATGTAGCTCGTAAAACCGAGTAATTGGAGCGATTGGGGAATAAGCGAGACCTTCTCTTTAATACTCAAATGAATAATAAGTCGTAATCGTTAGACGCGTTACTTTTGCAGCTTCTTTTTTGTAATCGCGAACGTTGCTCATAACGAAGATTATCGGACAGTTGCGTAAATATGGGTTTTAAAATTTATTATAATACGTATAGGTGTGCGTCTCTTCGGAAAGGACTTTACGATATATCGTAAAAATTAAATTATAGTATGTATGTAATAATGATAATAATCGTTTCGATGACGATGATAAATAATCGAAAAAATTACACATAGCAATAATTATTTGACGATTGCGCCACCTCGTCAATGCTACCGATTTATTATACACTTTTTTTTTAAATTTTACGAAATTTGGAAGATTTTTTATATTGATAAAAAATTTTTTAGCCTTCTAAAGATAAGCGTTATGTACTAAAAAAATAAATATTTTCATTTACTTTGATGTTTTTAATAAACTTAACAAAAATTTTATTATTTTAAAAATTTCATAAAAAAATTAACATTTATTAAATCCGATAAAAATCAAAACGATTAAATATATTTAGTTTTTCTTTGATCGAACTTTTTATGTTTTTATTATTCTAGTGGGGTAAGAAAAACACGATGATAAAAAATTATTTTACTTTTCAACTTATCTATAAGTAATTCATAAAATTAATATAAAACAAACGTGTAAAATATACATTATAGTACATACGTTATTCGTAATATACGTTATAATAAAAATTATAAATTATTCGTAGAATAAAATATAATTTAATTAGTTACAATTATCTGTGTTTATTAATTTAGGAATATTTATTCGAGTTAAAAAAATAATTAATTTTTGGTGGATTATTACAATTTATAATTAACACTGCACAAAAAAACTTCTAAAAATTAATAATTTGTGAGGAATTTTAGTATAAAATGTACTTTAAAATGAAAAAAGAAGAAAAAATGTATATTTTATAATTTATCGATCAAATAAAATACAATAAAAAGCATGCCCAAAATTCCCAGTCATAATCCACTAAACGTAAAACCTTGTAAATGAAACTTTAGTTGTATTATATTTAAATAAAGTTTCGTAACCAAAAGTAGATTTTATTCCATGTTAAAATATATATATCTGAGTTCTTAATCAATTTCGATTATCCATCCCACATCTATCTTTCTCTTTGTCTCTCTGTACGTACATTTCATTATTTTACTTTCTATAAGATCTTTCATACTTTCTGAAAGATATTCATGGATTTCTAATTATGTCTTAATTAAAATTTAGTAATTTAATTTACTTTGCCGTTCTTCATAAAACATATTAAATAACATAATTGCATTTCTCGGATGGTATAATGCTATGTTTATACTACACCGACATTATAAATATTTCTATATTATTAATTTGCATTATATTTCTATGTTTGTTATATTCTCTCTTCATTGGCGAACGAGGCTTTCATCATTTTTAATATCTTCATTTTTGATTGCCTATACTCCTCTTCTTTGCTCTTCCTTGTTATTGATACCGCTAGTCTTGACGCTCGATTATCCACCTCGTGTAATGTTTCCTGTGTTCACTGTGATCGTGACAACTCGATAGAACTTTACGATAAGTGTTAAAATATCCAATACGAAAAAGGATATCGTTGTAAAATACCTCAATGCATTCAATAAAGGTTCGTAATTTTGATCAGTTATCGTTTTTCTTATGGCGACATCGTCGAGTCTTTTTTCTTAAGAAAACTAATTCACGGCTCAAGAAAATCGTGATTAGAACTTGATCTAGGAATTTATTAATTGTAAATAATTAAGTATATCTGATTTTTGATAAGCGAAGAAAAGGCTATTAGCATTACTAATACAATTTGAACGTTTATTAATACAGTTCTAATAGGATGTATCCAATTAATTGCAATTTTGAACTATTTGTAAGTAATAGATATTTTTATATCATTAATTTACATGTTTTTATTTTTTTATACATAATTTACGTAACGAAATAAAATATTGAATAAATAAATTCTTAAATATTTATAATTTTTATCAAATTAAAAGATATATCATTATCTTTGAGATATTAAAAAGTAAGATTTATAGCTTTACGCAAGAATTAAGTTTTTATGTTTTTGAAAATATTGGTTAGTTTATCGATGTTTACATAAGAAAAATAAAATTATATTTAACAACAGTGGAAAATAAAATTATAAGTGATTGGCCTATTATAAATAATTTCAACTTCACCTTTACAATTTTATATAATTTCAACGTCACCTGTACAATTTTATGTAAATCGAAAATATTTACATATAATGTATAGTCAATTATAAATTTTTCTTCATACGATAGCTTTGTTATCAAAACTGTAATAAGATTGCTTAAACTGACAAATTTGATTTCAAATTGTTTTCTAATAATATTTACGTACTACTTTTTTTTATAACTTGTGAACTTATTTTACGTCTATATCTGATTCTCTTAAAATCATTAATTTAGGTAAAAACTGGAATAGAAAAAAAACCGATTAGCGTATCGATCGAACGTTTCAATGATAACAAATATCGTAATATTTTGATATGCCACAATATTTAATATCAAACAAATATCGATGGATCCAACGCAGTAGTGATTTTCTCTCGTAGTTAATTATTTATGCAAAAAAATGCGTAAATGACTTTTTAAACAGATATCTATATTTTTGCCAGAATGCAAATATGCGAAGAGCGGCCAAATTAAACGCAATTTCCATTCGCCAGAACGAAATATGCATAAAAAATCGTCGCAACGTCTTCGTGAACCCTTTATTTTGGTTTCTTTCCTTTCTTTTCTCCGTCTTTATAGGTTATAGAAAAAGGTTCAGCGCCGTCCACCCGCAGCGACTGACGAGACTGTGTAAAAAAACCAAAAAAGTCCACATTACCTTATAGACAAAGAAATTAATGTAGCACACACAAGGGACAAAAAGACGAGGGAGTAAACGACTCGATGGACCCTGCGAAAGAAATTGCTTCGTAAAATGTATAATGCAAAATATATTTTCTTTCTTACCTATAATTATTCTATATTTTTAATTATAATTAATTGTAAATTTTGATTAAAGTTTAGAGAACGCCTTTTGATAAGATTACAAAACTATATTATAAGTTTTTTAAATTTTAATTTATTCGAATCGATGTTGTGAAAGCCTAATAAAGTAAAACATTTAATCACTTAAAATCTTCGCGGAAAGGCGAAGTATATATTTTTTTTGTTCGAGCACTGGTTTATACACGTTAAACAAATTTTGTTATAATGAAGTAATTCAACGTTTCTTGACAACTAAAAATTATCTTTGACGAATTTATCAAGAACGTTTCATTAAAACTCCATTAAAAGCCTACGTACTTCGATTTTCAAAATCATCATTGTAATTTTGCTTTGCTTATAATACTTATCCGAAGATTATACTTATCAGAGCATGTAATCACAAAGCATTCTCTCAAAAAATTCACAAAACTTCTGTGGAAGGAAAGGCAGAGAAATCAAGAACCCTAAAAGTAAAGTAGCGTTGAAGTAAAAGTAATTCTGCCGATTATATTGAGATGGTGTAACCAATGAAATTACAGGCAAACTCTTAACCGAACCTCGAGCAGAAACAAAAACAAAAACTGACAACCGCTGCTCATTATGCGAACAATTTACGCTGACTTAACAACTTTGCAACGCATCTTTTCTGAGTCAAAAGACTCGCGCGTCACACGAACACGCAATTCCGTTATAATGTTGAAAAAAGCGCCTCTTCGTCTCCATTCCCTCTCGGTTCTCCAGTCTCCGACGCAACGCATGTACTTGGTAATTTCACGTGCACGCAATCTTGCACCGAGGAGATGCAGCGGCAGCTCCTCTTCGGCGTATTATGCACCGCAGGCCCGATCTCGTATAATTGCCCGCGGTAATCGCCAATGCTGCGAAACGACGAAATAGAGCTTTGAGTTACCTCTTCGGGTTCGCTCTCATGCCCCCCTTGACTCCTTGCTTTAATTTCCGTAATATGTTTTTCTTTAATATATAATATAAAATATATCCTTCCAGGGTTATTGCGTAAAAAGTCGAGTACATCGAGTAAAGTGTTCTGTTTGAATAAGAGCATTTCGTGCGTTAAATGTATGTACGACAATTTGTACGTTCTCGCAAAATAGATTATTTTTTTCGAAAGCGTACTTTTATGCATACTAAATAATTATTGGGCAATGCTCTGTTTTATTTTCATATTCGAAGCTACCAAACGATAAAGTACGATAAAGCAGACATCTTTTTAACTTAATCGTGACCAATTTTAATATAAATTTCAACAGAATACATTTTAGGCAATGATTTTGAATTAACGAATTTTTTATTTTATGCAACAAAATTTATATTATATAATTTTATATTAATACTAAAATAATTAATTATGCGCGATTATCTAAGCAGCATAAATGTTCATGGAATATTTGTTATGGTTTATGATACGACGCAAAAATAAATTAAATGTAGATCGAATCTACTCCGATACTTTCATTCAACTTGATACATGAAATTAATTTGAACTTTATAAAATTTTCCGTTGCACACGATAAAGGGAAAAATTTTTTTTAAATAAATCAATATTTCTAAGCATATTTTTATAAAAATGTGTTTCAATATTAAATTTTTACCTTTAAAACTACGTAAGAAAATTTCATCAATCAATAAAAAAAATGCTTGCCCTATAATTTTGAAAAAGGTCATGTAAATCTGTAATTTTTTTGCGAGAAACGGGAAATAGAACGCGATTTAATTGGACAAACATTTTTAACTCGTGCATTTTTAATTGACAAAAGCAAATATATTAATTATTAAATTTTATATAATGTATAAAAACTACGATAGTTTATAAAATTACTTAAATATTGAATTAGAACAAATCGATCGTCCTTCGTAAATTATTGGAAAGAAGAAATTTTTTACTCGTGAATTTAGTCTTCGGCGTGCAACATTATATAATTCGAATTTAATAAGCGTTCCGAAATGTAAAAATCAGAATAAAAACGAGCGAAAGAATTAAGTTGGGTTGCTCTTAGCTAGGAAGCTAACAATACATATAGAAGATTTAAACTAAAGGCTTCTCTTTTCTGTTGCAGGATCCATCTTCCGTAAGTATATCGCGATTACTCCACATTTCCCGAACTCCGCGCGACAAACGCGACGTTCGCACGAGCTGTGGGTCGGCGGATTTACACCCGTCCGAAACTTGCCACCCCTATTCCTGACAATGTGTCCGTGTGTGTTGCATGTTCGCATCGCGTTCCGCTCGGCTGTTCCACCTTCGCACGCATCGGCGACTTACGACTGCTGTCCGTCGCTACCATCGACGACGCCATCTTCAACAACAGGGCGTGAGTATTACTTTTTATTTCTACTTATGTCGAGCTTGCGAAGAATGAAAATTTATTAGCCACTATTTCTGCCTTGCTATATTTCACCCTCCCTTATTACAAATCAAATTTCAAATTCTCGAATTATTAAAGAACAATCAATTACTATCTGGTCTCGCTACCTAACGATTCTATTTTTCTAAAGTGGTAGAAGATTAGGATCCTTGTACTTTAAAAAATTAATATTTTTATCGATTCCTTACTTTTGCTTATTCGCACTTGTAATTTATACAGAACTGTACGTATATTCAAGCAATGCTTGTTCGTCAAAGTTCTTCACTTTGCAGCTATTTTTAAATTTCTCATAATTACGAATTATGCGCTACCATGTGCATTCGTTAAAAGGATAAAATATTCATCTATTAAAATACTCTTCTATTATTTACATAGTATCGGCGACGAGTGCATAATTTGAGTAGTCCACGCGACAAGAGCCCGTAGTTTTAACTCGTGACTTTGGCCGAGTAATAAGATTGTTCTTTCTGAACTTTTCGCTCGCTCGTCGTCCAATAAAGTCGTAAAGAGTCTCATTTTATGTGGGACTGACAACATCGAGTACACCTCGGTGACTTGGAGCGTCGACGCGTCGACGACAAAGTCCTTTATTGCCAGAGTCGTGATACACCGATGACTAGACGACGATTTCCTCGCTTGTATTCTCGCTTACGTTCGTGATATTAATTTAGTTGCACGGGATACGTTATTTTTACTAGATTCGTTATTTTCAAGTCTTGTATTCTCGGTTGCCTAGTAATTTATTTTTACTTAGGCCGATCGACCAAAAACTTGTTTTTGATATTTTCACCGATCGACTTTACTCTACGTATCGCGTTTAATTTTATTATACAAAGTTTCGAGATAAAGTTAATTCAATTAATTATATTAACAGCATCGTTAAATTTAAAACTTGATATATTAACGTTAATTAAATTCAAGTATTGTGATTCCATTCGTTTATGTACGTTATATAAAAATAAAATTTAAAAATTCGAACGAATGAAAAGTCTGATCTCAAAAAGTCATATTTTCTTATTTTTTAAACGGTGTTTCTAATTATTTAATATAAATCACAAGTTTAGTTTTATAATTTCTTAAATATTCACGTTCAACTTAATTAGCACAAACGCTTACTTATTCGTATTATTTTTATAATATATACTATTATAAGTTTAAGAAAGCTTTAAAAGTTATTTTAACTTTATAGAAGGCATTTTCTTTAATTAAGCATTCAATTTAGATAAAGTTGAACGAGTAAATTTTACTATACTCGAAAATCTACCGTCGAGGAAAATATCGATAGAATACGTAATCGATACACCAAATACAGATTCGAATTGTATTTAAAAATCGAATTTAAAATTAATTGAAAAGCCATAAATGAAAATTTTTTATTGACGATAAAAATAGTTCATTTTTGAATAAAAAAAAATGTTGGAATGAATAATATAATTTCTGTCCTTCAATCGTAACCAAATTGAAAATAAATAACGTAGAGTGGACAATTGTATGCGTTTTTTAAAATATATTTTAAAGCAATATATTTTTATGTTAATTTATGTATCGACCGAATCAAATACAGACAAATGCGCGTAGTTCTGTAAGTACGATCTTAAATAGACACATTTGTAAAGGGTACGTCGTAAATCAGTTTTCGGAGGTCATTCTTTAGAAATGCATCAACTAAAACCGACATCATCGATTAACGATCATTCGTAACAAATATCTGTTCACGAAAACCCAAAATACATTCCTTTGGTGAACTCTTCATCGACAACTAAATCACGCAATTCTCGAAAAAGATGAGGATCCATTAAAACTAAAAGCTTAAAGCATAAAAAAATAGAGTCATAAAAGATCGTCCATGCCAAGAAATTGCACGATCGGCAATCCGTTTCGAGAGTCGACGCACAAGCTCATATCGCACGCATATTCTCTGTTTGTCTCTGTCCTCCCTCTTTCGGATTCCTCTCCGGCGAGTTATCATTAACTCGGTCTTGGGCGCCGCGACCGCGACGGGATGCTCGCGAACCCCTCGGAAGAGAGGGAAAACGAGAGCGTCGGACCCATGGTTTTGTACTTTCGGGGGCCAGTCGTACGCCCGAGACACAATGGACGCCCGCAGCGGACCCGTGGTCGTCTGGGACCCCCACGAGGGAGGCCCCCTACCTTCACGTCCCCCGGCAGTGCGTTGCGTTATAGAGACGTTACCGAGAGATCGGAACGCGCCGCTCTGCGTGATTTCAGACGTTTTTCAACTCTCCTTCGCTGCGCCTATGTATGCCCGTCTGAGAAGGAGTTAAGGGTGAATCCCTTGTCACTTCGGCCGGAACTCCGCGAGCGTACTTGGTTCGTTCGAGTGGGATTTCACTGCCTGTTCTACTTTTTTTTCAACTTTTTCAATTTTTTCAACTTTTTCAACTTTTCAACGATCAATTCTTGTAGCTGTAGGAATTCATAGCCAAACGAAACGTCCACGTAGTCTTTCTTGAAGCTGTAGGAATTTCCGTTTGCACCGATAATTATTGCAACGTTCGTTCGTACTTTTTACCGACAATTTTATAATTTTGGGCTGTTTTGATTAAACGATTAACTTTAATTTTATTTCGAGATAAAGAATATTATTAAATAAGACGGTTAGCATAAATTTATACGTTTCGTATATCGGTTCACAAGAAAAATGTTTCGAGGAGTAAAGTTTGCAAAAAATATGATTTGCATAAAATTAAAGTATTATGTTATCACTGATATCTCTTCTTTAATTTAATTCATTTTTTAAAATTGTAAGTATTGATAAATCATATTTACATATATATTTAATTTTTTATATAATTATCATGATAGTTTCTATTAAATCTCATACTTGTATTAGGAATTGTATTATATTAAAAATTATTTTGTTTCATTTTGAACCGATAGATAATTTCATATTATATATTTAAAACAAGTATTTGCCTTTAAATTAAAATAAACTTAATTTAAAAATGAAAAAATTTTAAATGTTTTTAGTACTAATATAATTTTTCCAAACAATATTGTATTTTATTTTAATTCATATGAATAAATTAATTTACATAACGATCTCTTTTTATTGATTTCAAAATACAAACCACTAAATTATACTTTTTTCGTGAACTTAACTTTCTAAATGCGATACCCGTCGAATTTCATTATTACAAAATAAAATACGCGATACATATTTAAAAAATTCGTCTGTTTGGTTGTTTGATTCTCGTTCATTGTAAAGGGTATATTATTAAATTATATATTTTATTAGAATATACTTAATTTATAATTAATTTTCTAGTCTCGATTCAATTCTAAACTTATCGAATAAACGGATAAAAAGTTTAATAGAGAATTGTAGATAAATTAGTGTAAGCTTTAAGCTTCGAATAATGTTTGATGTTATATATACGTTGTATTTATGATCCGAAAGAAAAATATATAGATATCTGTATACTGCCGAAAAAGATCGATCGACAATACCAATGCACTACTCTCGTTAATCGATACGTTAGTTTAACTAAATATTGGTTTTATACATTGATAAAATATCCACACATTTTATCAACTAAAAATTTTTAACAGCTCATTTCTATAAAGCATAAGTGCATTATCATTTACACCTGTTTTCAAAGATAATTTTTATACGTAATAATCGCAATAAAATTTAACTTCGTATATATTCCGTCCATATTGCCTATTCGGAAAATTCGATCTCTAGATGTAAATAATAAAAATGCTCGAGCAGTAACTGATGCGTCCGTACTTGCTGTTTTATACTAATCGAATTCACGTGTTTCAAAGTTATATAAAAAATTAAACACGATATCGGTATTAAAATTTTACTATTTATTATTACAGCCATAAAATTATATCCAAACAAGTGTATTATTTTATGGAAATTTTGAGAGAAATTAACTTTTGTGATTAACGAAAAAAAATAAAAGTTTTATAAAAGGGTTTATAAATCATATTTCGAAGCGATATACGAAACTGTAAAGGTTTTTAAACGAATGTCATCTCACCGAAATGCAAAATGGTTTAATTAAAACTTGGAAGATCGGGTACTTTCGTCAAAAGGATATTCGAATAGAAAGAAAAATAAGAAAGGTAAAAGAAAAAATCGTTGCCCGTTTCCATTGCCGCACCGAGAGCGCAGTTTTTTTCGATCGCTCAGTCTCACAGCTTAAGCGTTCCGATCCTCTTTTTAGTCTCTTCTTATTCTCGCGTTAATCGTTGTACGATTGCGCCCGTACTTGTATATATCGATGGTCGCTTCAGCCGAATCATGCTGACACGTTCGTACTGTTTCGAGCTCGGCTCTCGGATCTCGGATCGGGGCAACTAGTTCGCTTCCCGTTACCTGTTGGCGAAGAAGTTTACACTGCGCAAAGTGGCTCGTTCACGTTTCGATAATTGAATGTTGTTTTCGTTTGAATATTAACGAGTCACTCATTACGGCGGTGGTGGGAGAAAAATGATTCCCTCGCCACGGGCTCATCTCGTATTTGTGTCTGCATCCGTCCATTGCATCCAACGCGAACGATCGGAGCGTGAGTATTTTTTTCTTATGCCAGTGTCCATTGTTTCAATAATTGATTTAAACGCGATCTTTTACATTTGTAAGTGCTTGTTTATTTTTCGATGTAGTGTACTAGCAAATTCATAATAAAGTCGAGTAAGTTATTTTACTACAATTTTGTAATTGTTGTAAAATTTTTCCAAGTAAAATACGAGTTTTCGATTTATTTTCCTTTACGATTTATCGCAACACTATTTAAACCTTATTCAATGTTTTTAATTGCGCGTTGAAGAACAAAGGCATTCGTGTCGCGCGTTCGAATATTATTGCAGTTTCTTCATAAATAAACGATTGATAAAATTTTCCCCATTTTTCCTACGATAATATTATTTATTCTGATTTTTCGTTTATCTTTCTAATAATTTTGATAAAAAATATTAGTTTTTGCAACCAAGTAATTAAATGCAAACTAAATTCTATTAAAATACTTGATTTTTACCGTATTTACTTCGAACGGTTAAGACTAAAATTTTAACGATTTTAATTCGGTTATCTTTTTTACGTACTTCTTACTGGATCTGCATTCTTAGATTGACTTTGTTGATTAGATATTTTATGCGACTACCTTTTGCATACTATTCGTTCGGGATTTCTGTCTTTTATTCCGATATTTTATACTTATCTATTAATCTTTCGCAAGGAATCGTTTACTTCCATAAAACGTATACTTGTTGTTAATTATTATTATTATAATATTGCAATTAATTTTATTTTGAATTTAAAATGAATGATATATTTATGCAACAGTTACTGCAATCATGGTTGCATATACGTTGATCTTATCGAAGTTGTGGCACTGTCTACCTCATCCGTTTATGGTATTACTAAATTATTTTTTTCGTTGCACGCTTCGCTGCAGGCTAGTAAATAACTCAAGTAATATTTTTGGTAATGACAAGAGAATTTCATTTATTAAATGTCATTACTAAATTATTTTTCTCAATATTAAATTTTTGTGCAAGTATGCTTTTAAGCTTCCAATTATTATTTATAAATGTGTTTCAGCAGTATCGAAAAGTTTGTACTTAACTTAAATAAATAATAATTTTTGTAAGTTATAATTTTTTAAAATATTTTATAAAAGTATTTTGTTTAAAGTAGCTAATTTATTTATAAAGATATTTAGTAAAAAATTATCGATTCAGTGTAAATAAAATTAAAATTTTTCTAAATACGAAGTCGCTTTTACAAAAGTATAATGGAAAATTTTGTTTTTATCGTTGGGTATTCTGCAAAGGTTGTTAATAATGAAAATAACATTAATGAAGAACAAAAACTCGAACCTTAATCTTTTGAACATTTTATTCTTTATCACAGAAATATATGCAAGGTTTGTGATGTAAATTAAAATAATAGTATTCTCATTTAAACAAGTCTTTAGATTTATTTTCAAACTCTTCTAAAAGATTTTTAAAAATTGATTCCAATGATTTGATATCTTGTGCTTCTTTCATAAGTTTTTTCTGACATATTTTGACTTGTGATCTTTTTAATTCTATTTCTTTATAAATTAACCATAATTTTTTCATATTCTCTTGTTGAATATTAAGTTTTTGCTTTATAATATGTAGCATACAATCTTCTTTGAAAGTATCATTTTCTTTCGAAACTAATGATTTAAAATTATTGATTTTATGATTTTGATTTTTCAATGTTGTTTTAAAATTTAGCAATTTGGCTTCATCGATAATTTCAAATTTTTTATTTTCTTGAGACAAATTAGTTGGAGTTAGATGAGATTCGATCGATGATCGAATTATTTCCACAAGGTTGTAATCATCATTTACGTTCGCGTCTTTTATTTCATCAATATAGACCGATTTCGCAATTACTTGTTCCAGCGCCAAACTTTTCGTGTTCTTAAATTCATCTATTTTTTCACGGTTTTCAAGGGTACTTTTCGGCATAAAAGGTTCTGAAAAAATATTTAAGTTATATAATGGTAACTTTAAATTCAAGTTTGTTAGCTGATTCTTCAAATATTTTAAATCATCCATCGTCAAATTTGGTAACCTGTCATCAAACTTTTTCGGCAGTTCGGTAGCAAAAGATGGTGGAACATCTTCAAATCCTGTAAAAAGTTCATTTAAAAAGTGGCCCTTGAATTTTCTTTGAAATTTTCGTCTTCGGTCTACCTCTTGAATATGCAAAGACTGCATTTCACTAACGATATTAGTAGTCCAGGTGAAAAATTGATGCGAATAAATTCTCCTGCGAACTACTTCAGTTACAGCACAAACATACATTTCTGGTGTAGTATGAACCTGCCTTAAAATTTCCAATTCCTTATAGAGATGATTTAAATTTTCAGTATACGAAATGATTTTAGCGTCGTTTTCAATAATTTTATTCTCGGTTTTTGCCATCCATCGAAGTCTGAGTTGAATGCTTAAAGACAATTTATCTTTGTCTTTAATACATCTTCTCCAAATATATCTTAATTGAATGTGATTTCGTGACATCAGTATCAGCCACGAATGATGTAAGAGACACATTTCCGATATGCTTCCTTCATCGTTGACTTGGGAAATAAGATTGTAGTCGTTAGCAAAATTTTTAATAATTTTAGTTTGATTCTGTAGCAACTTGGTCATTTGACTCATTAGTTGTTGACGTACATAAAGTCGCTCGCGAACGTGTTTGATCTCCTTTAAATTTATCTTAGTTACTGTCTCGGTGAGTGTACGTAATTCATTCTTTAAAGAATTCATCGTACGATTGTTGAAACGTTTAAAGCCACGCGAACATTGATCGTATACTTTCTTCAATCGTTGAGATGATAACCATTTTAACAATGTAATCGTTTCGCTACATTGATCGCTTTTACTAGAATTTACCGCAAGTGGAGTTGATGAATCTTCGAGCGTTTTTCTGAGTTCGGGTAATAAGGGAATGTGTTTAAGAATTTTCATATCTTCATCCACATTTTCTAAAATACTTGAATATTGATGATGATCCGTAAGATGAGAATCAAAAGTCTTTTCTAGAATCTTGCCGTTAGAAACGCAATTTTTAACGAGATCATCCAGATACGTTACAGCAGCTGCCCAACCCTGATGTTGAAAATGTTGTACTTTTACTAAATCTTCGCACAATTTCCACAATTTACCCGCTAACTTATAAAATTCTTGTGCAATTTTAATTCTTTCCAAAAATGTCTGATAATTTAACTGCATGCTTGAAGAATTTGACACTTTTTGTTGAAGATCGTAGTGCGTATCTTCGTATTTTAAAAATGATATAGTTGAGGATACTGGACACGTCTCGTTCGGAAACTTACTTATCAGATAGACGGGATTCGTATCCGTTCCTGTGGAGTACGACGAGACTTGGGCATCGGGTTCAAGACTCTCACCACCGCTCATCAGCAGGACCTGATAAGTTATACGGATGTTGCATTTTTTTTCGATTTCTTCTTTTAGTTTCAACACACTTTGAAAGGCAAACTTCGCATCGAAGGTAATCATGGTACCGTTAGCCACATCGAAAACGTATAACATCTTTCAAGTAACTCTTTTAATGATGTATAGATTAATGATAAATCTATCTTGTTTATTGAGTCACACTTCGCTCGTGTAGTTTTAAGTACTCATATACTTAAGTATGAGATAAAGTTTTCTGGAATAAGAAATAACTTAATAATTATGAATAGAATATGCTAAAAACCAACGAGCGTATCTTTTTAAAATTAAAAAATTTAAAAAATTCTTAAAATTCTTGTAATTTTTTAATTTATATTTTAGTGTATTATATTATTGATTAATCAATTATTTATCATATTTATGTAATTTATAAAATTTGGCTAAATCAATATTCAGACATATTTATTTTTAATAATATAATTATAATAATGAAATATAATAAAATAGTTATTTCATTTTATGAACATTTTTTGCTTTGTAAATAGCCAAAAAATATTTTTTGCAGATTATACCATAAATTTACATAATTATGACTAACTCTATATTTATTTTATGCAAGATTCTTACAATTGTTTTGAAAATCTAATAATAGATAATTATCGTTATATTTTAAATAATTTCAACTGTTTATGTGTAATAACTGTTCATCCGTATCAAAAGAAAATTAGAAATGTTAGAAATTTAACAGAAAATAATTATATTTTCGTGCACATTATTTTGATAAAAATACCTTTATTTTATAAATAATACTTTGAATAAAAAGAACAGAACAATTAAAATTTTATTTATTAGAAAAATTTACAATCTATTTATTATAATATCAAATTTTCACATGTGTGATACTAATGAATATAAATATACAAGTTTTTTCTTCATTCACATCAATTATTTTTATACTAATTATTCAATTAATTAAAAAAACATTAAAAAATGCTTTATATTTAATATATAAGGATGAATTGATTAAACAGATAAAATTCCTATGACTTATATATAAAATTGTAACAAATTAATTTTTTAAAATCCAGTAAGAAAATGTTATAAAAATTTCATATCTTTTATTATAGTAAAAATTATTATTGGTATCTACATTATCTGATTAATATTTAAAATACAAATACAATTATTTTTTCGTTATAAAAGTTATATATATATATATACTAAAAATACAAAAGTGTTTATTTGTAATTATTAATAAACTTTGAAACTAAACAATCATAAACATTAGTAAGTGTTAAAGCAAATTTTAAAATGAATAATTCACAATATTTTTAATATTATTTTATAAAATATATGAAACAGAAGTAAGCTATATTTTAAACACACGCGCGCGCGTGTGCACACACACACACACACACACATATATATATATATATATATATATATACAAAAGAAAACCTCAAAATTAAACTTTCCATTATGTAATACTACGACAAGGAAAACAAGAAAGTAAAATAAAAGAGAATAACAAAAATAGTAAATGATTTATAAAATCCAACTATATTAATTTATTTTTATGTAAGCGACCGAAAGAAACATTTTATGAAAAGCATATTAATTCAGCTTTCTTATGGATATAAAATATTAAATAATAAGTTTACCTCCATTACAGTAAATTCTCGAAACGTTGTATTTTTGAAAGATGAATAAGAAAACAAAAAAAAAATTTTCGAACTTGTAAGCCAGGTACATATACAGTTTGATACTTTGTGGATCATTCCAGTGTTTGCTTCTTACAAGTAAGCTCTATTCTACGTGAAAGGTCAAACTTATTTACACTTATATATCGATACATTTACGTAGTAGAGTAAAGAGATGCCGTTGGTACGAATCGCTTAAGCTTACTAAATCAATATATCACGTACCTGTTATTTGGTTAACTTTAATGGAAATATACTTTGGCCGGTACCTGAATTCTTTCTTAATCTGCGAAGAAAAATAAATTATTCTTTCTAATCCTTTCTATGGATAGTTATTGAATCTCTTCTGAGAAACGGTAGCTTTCCCATATTAAATTACTTTTAGACAAATAAATCTATTCTTATTAAATTATTCGATTCATACTTAAAAAGAAAAAATAAATAGTTGACATAAGAAATAGACCGTTAATAAACGTATGACAAATTGCTAAATGTAATAAATAACAAATAACGTATATATCTTTACTTAAAGAGAAACTTATCCAAGAACATAGAGTATCGTATGTATAAAAATTACAAATAACTAATAACGATTATAAAAATAACACGTGTAGTAAAAACACAAAGAGCCTCGTATAAAAGAAACAATTAATACAGAATTCCATGAAGGAAGAATAATCCCCTTAAAAATGTAAACGACAAACGAGTAGAATAAAAAAGTAAGAGTCTAATAAAACGTTATCAATGTCAATAAAAAAATTCTCACGCACGCCTACATAACGTATAATATCATGTTTTACTTAGAGGGAAGAAAAGAAGAAAGAAGGAAACGCCTCGTGGAGCCTTTTAATCTGATCGTCGGGAGGGCAACGCCGCCACGCCAACGTGGCACGCGATGCGCAGGTAGCGAACGAGAGAAAAAAGGAACGCTACCGTACGCCGTATTGAGTTTCGCGAAAGAAAAAAGAAAAGAAAAGAGGAAAGGAAAGAGAAAAGAAAAGAGGAAAGAAAAGAGGAAAGGAAAGAGAAAAGAAAAGAGGAAAGAAAAGAGGAAGGAAAAGAGGAAAGAAAAGAGGAAGGAAAAGAGGAAAGAAAAGAGGAAGGAAAAGAGGAAAGAAAAGAGGAAGGAAAAGAGGAAGGAAAAGAGGAAAGAAAAGAGGAAGGAAAAGAGGAAAGAAAAGAGGAAGGAAAAGAGGAAAGAAAAGAGGAAGGAAAAGAGGAAGGAAAAGAGGAAAGAAAAGAGGAAGGAAAAGAGGAAAGGAAAGAGCCTCGCGTAAGTCTGCAACGACACACGCCTTAAATATATATAAGTTGGTATAACGCGGCGATGATAAATCACGATAGATCGGCCTCGAAGACTCGATCCGCAACTTTTGGGACCGTCGCTTCCGAGGACGGCGATTGTACCGGGTTTAGATTGGCTTCACGACTAAGATTCTGCGAGCACGACTAATTCTGTGTGAGTCGTTACCTAGGGAGGGATACGATTGCAATGGAACGAATTTTTTTAAGATCTTTGTATTAGAATATTGAGCTTTCGATTGATGGTAAATATTTATTTAGAAGATAAAAATCCGTACGTGAAAACAACTATAACCCGAGTTCGAAATCACCTTTTTTTCTTTTGCATAAAGTTAGATTTGCCGTACACCTACAATTTTCAATGTATATAGTTAATAATAACATTTATTTTTTTCATTGCTCAAATTACGGTTCGTTAAAAATAAATGTTTTATCTAAGAAAAGACAATTTTTTGTTCGAAAATTTAAATACATCTACAAGTTTTATTAATAATTACAGTTTAAATATAATAATTAATTATTGAATATATATATAATATTTTTCTTACGATAAATATAAAATCTCTCCTTCGTTAAAATCATTGAATAAAACTTCTTGCTGAAATTATATCATATGTGCAAAGTTGTTTTAACACATTTATTATTTGCATATAAATTTTTATAATCCAAAAATGTAAAATAACTTTGAAACCTGTAACTAAAGTTTTCCTTTAATTACCATTTACAGTATTCATGTTTCTTACTACACAATTAATAAAATTACGCTCATAACTTGAAATATAAAATATACATTAAAAATCTTAAAATAACAGGGAATGTTAAATACGAACGATATTGGCCCGCCTACCTTATTTGTACCATAAGCTTACTTAATTTGCACTTATCCATCGTATACAATTATGCAAAATATAAATCAATTATTTCTACATAAAAGCTTGTTTCATTTTGATATTTTGAAAACAAAAATAAAACAAGTTTATTTTAGAATTAGTGATTTTCGTAATTGTTCTAAGATCAAAAAATAATATATTTTTCATTGAACAAAATTTACAAGTATTTGTATCAACGTTTAATATTATACATAATTTAAGCTTAGAATTTATAATTTCCTTATATTAATTATACGATAGTAATCAATTTATTCAATTTAATTTTAGTACAAAGTACCTAAAAAATAATTCGATCATTTATTAACCGGCACTTAAATACTAATCTAATTTATCAATTTTATTTCACTGGATAATATTTAATAGGTTTAATAAAAGTACAAATCTGTATTAATTTAAAAAATGTTTTACTTATACATAAAAATTAGATCATAATTCTAGCAGAGATCTAACATGGAAAATTTTCCACATAAATTTTATCGTGGACTTTAGAGATAAACAAATTGCATACTCTGAATCTCGAGTGCAGAATAAAGGATAAAAGGTAAAGACTTACGTTCACGTTCTTGGAGAGCTCAACTTTTTACGAGCCACCAACTCAGCACGTCTGTCCAATTGCGACTTTCGCTGCTTAGGTGGATGTTACTTTGTCTTTTAACGGGCAGTTAGCGACGACATAAAATGTCTTTGTTGCCAGGGGCTTTGCGCAGGATTTTTAATTGTGTAATATACGTATATAATGAGATTAATAAATAGAAGGGGTAGTGTACGCATATTTAGAGAATCGTTCTACGCAATTAAAAAGCGTTTTTATAGCGATACCAGCACAACAGACGCTGTATGATAACGTTTTACAATTTCATTTAATAACGCGCGAATATAAAAAATATTGGTTAAAAATATGATTTATAAATAAATACATTAATAAATAACTGGATATTTCTTATCAAACTTACTTTTAATACGGTTTATAAATTAGTTGAGTTGGTAAAGGCAAGGTATAATTGGGCTAATGCGTATCGAGAAAGATACGAAGTGTAACTAAAGCTAAAGAGTAAACACTTTATTGTTTTTGTCTTTATGATATTCGACTAAAATTCATGCGTGAATAAACTTATCTATCCATTCATTAAATTAACCTTATTTGAATATCGTAAAAACATTCTGTTATATCTATAATATTTGAAAAATAATTTTTAAAATATTCCAAAATTTCTGACTATTTAAAATTCAATAACATAATTTTGACAAACATTTAAAATATATGTATATTTTTTAAACTGATATTGCTCTTCTTTTTTATAATAACAGGTTGCGAAATATTTATGTGTAATCTTTACATCAAATTTTATGAGAATTTCCGTGATTCAAAGAGGTCAATACACAACTAAAATATTTTATGTTGTAAATGTAACTCGAGTTAATTTAGATAGCAAAGATAGTACCGACTAAATTAAAATAATCTTTTAAGTGAGTTTCGTTATCGAGTATCTATCAATCTTATCGTTGTTATTTTAATACGAATATGTAATTTTAATGTTAATTAATAAATCAGATTAAGTATATCTTTAGCAATACAATAATTTGTCCGTTTAAACATTGAAAAGCTGCGATTCTTGAGCATAAAATCTTTCTGGGCAGATTTCACATTATAAAATTTAAATAATATTTTAAAATTTATTCTCTTTCTCGGCTCAACAATTTCATTTAATTTATGTTCAGTCTTAGTACTGCGAAATTTTCATTTACCAAACACGTTAAATATCTTATAAATTCGTTATCAGTGATGTTATTAAATAACATAAATTTATTTTAAATAAGTACATTTCAATAAGACTTATAAACCTTATTAAAACCTTTTTTTTACATATTTGATTTTTACTTTCACATAAAGTAGCATTCCATTTTGATAAAAATATAATTAAGTCGTTTCATAAGTTCTGAAAAATGTATGAGTTACGGTATCAGAAACGCATAAAATTTCAAATTTGTACGAACGGAAATCAACATCAAAAGTAGATTTTAGAGATAAATCTAATAACATCATTATAAGATATTTTATTTTCTGACATGAGATACTTGTTTAAAAAAATTTATTTGCGTATCTAAATATTAACATACTAATTTAAGTAAATACAGTTTTACATTCTCGAGTAGTATCTAAAAGTGGATAATTTTCGAAATCTATTTTCCTTTTTTATATAAAATTTTCAATTTGAAAATAAACGTTACTTTACATATTTAAAAAATAATCTTTAAATTCTTAAAAAATAATTTCAAAAAATAAATATTTATGTTAAAATAACAATTAATACATACCAATGCATAAAATGTGTATTATCGTATAAAATAATGTTTAATTTATTATATAAATATTTAATAAACTTAAATAGATAAAACAATTCATTTAAAAAAATTTCAAATTTATTCATACTTCTTATGTATCACAATGTTTGTTGTTTCATGCAGAAATAAATCAGATATATTCGAGTATTTTGTAGTAGAATCATTAAAATTAAAAAAAAATTTTAAATAATATTTTAAATTTTTAATGCTGAGTTGTACATGTAAACCTTGAAGAATCGGTAACAAATAAACATCTGATTTTTAAAGGAGATTATATATAGTACATAATACACACATATCTCAAATATCTTATAACCGATTAGTATTGTTTGTTAGTTTTTCATAAGCATTAAAATGAATAAATCTCCTTTTGATGCATGAACTGATATTAAATAATTCTCATGTATATGTACAAATATATATTTAGTTATGTATTACTTATATATTATTTAATAATTTCAAGAAACGGTGAAAAACCCCTCATTTTGATAAATTCATTTTACCGATACTTTACACGAATACAAAGAGATTCTGTATTTTTCAAATATGATGCAAACCTTTCAATATACTAATTATTATAAATTTGAAAAATAGAAATTTAAAAATGTAACGTGGAAAATGTATAATATTATTATATTAAATTTCATAAATATTAATTCTTACGTTAAAAAGAGTATTTTTTTTAAAATAATATATTTTTTCTAAAATGTTTTTCTTAACCTACTTAAAATAATTACATTAAAATATATATATCGTAATTAATCATTTATTTTTCAAATACTTTATGTATTTAATGACGAAACATTTCATCGAATTAGTATTATATTTTCAATATAATCAAAATAAGTGTTAATTTGAATACGATAAATTCTTTGTGCTGTAGATTATTTTAGAAAATAAATCAATAGATTTGATTAGAAAGCTTATTGTAAATTAAAAATAGTGTTAATATTGATGATATAAAACTAAATATTAGTAGAATAAGTAAATTTTTAATATTTTTTAATAAATTATTCATAGTTTACAAAGAATGTTCAAATAATTTATATCGCATCATAATTTGTATCAAGTACCAACGTAAAGATTATTATATTTATCAACCACAGTTTTCGCGTCTGTAAGCAGAATTAATTATAAACGAATAAAAAAGAAAGTTATATGAAAGCGATAAGTGTTGTAATTGCAATGGTCATCTTATTACGTACGTGTGGCTGTTAATCATCAATTAGTCGCGTCATTCTCATGTCCAAAAGAAATTTATCGCATTTTCGAAGCTATAGAAACACAGTGGATGTAATCAAGGATTAAGTTAAAAACTTGTGTTCTTAATATGTTTTTATATCGAGAAATCATACGAGAATAATGAATACATATTTTTAAATTTTACAACTGAGTTTTTTAAATAACTTCTGTACTTATATTAATATTAAGACGAATCGAAAAGTCGATAGTAATAAAATTTATTTCATATTGGCGTAATTAGAAAAATAACGATAGTAATAATAAAAAAGGATAATAATAAAAAAAGTTTTCGTTATATTAAATAGAACGTACGCTATTAAAAAATATAAATAACATCTTATCTAGTTTTGTTAAATTTTTAACGCATTTTGACAAAAGAAGTAAATTTAATTATCAAAATACTTAATCGGTACATCCTAGAAAATATTTTCATTTAACGTTTATATATGTTTTACATATATTGAACTAAAAAAAGTCGAACGAAAAACGATAACGTGCAGGATATCAAAATTTAAGGTCTTCTATATTATCAAATATTATTTCAATAGTCTAACAGGAAAAACTATATTGCCACATCGGACGCAACGAATTTCCGTCCAAAATTTCCGTAATCCAAAAATTCAACAACGGTGTAACTTTTTCTTCGCGTTTGACCGCCATATCATTGACGTTTCAGCCGTCGGAATCATTGCCTCGCCCATCTCATTCGTGGGTTAAAGGATCACCCGAATTCGGTAGCCATTCGTTCCAACCACTCGTAGATGGACGACAGGCTCCGATTTTTTCCCAGGGGCTCTCCAAGTAGGGAATAAAGTTCGGTGCGAGCTCTCGAGCTCTTATCAAAATCCCATTATTCCGGGTAGCGATAGCGCGACCTGACGGAGCGTGTAACACATCCGCCTAAACGAGTCGTCACGCGAGCCGCGCATAAGCGCACGCATGTACGATCGGTACGATCGCGTATGCGCGGGGCGGCGGACACTTCTCGAGATTCGAAGCGATAATTAAAGGCTCGGTGTCGGGTGCGAGATGGACCCGAAGCTCGCCTCCACATCCCTAAAACACTGACGGACGAATTTAGTTCTGAGCTTTCGATTTATTTTGCAATGACCGTCTTCTGAAATCAATTTGAAATTTCGATTATGGAATTAGAAATTTTAGCTCGAAATAAATAGTTTTAACGATACTGAGTTTATTACAAAAACTAGTGGAAACTGGATTAATACGGAATTACAAATGGTGTTTGCTATATGCCCATTTTTAACTCGGGTTTTCATCTCTAAACTTATATAAAATCTTAATTTTTAGAAATAATTGTTTATCAATGAGCATCCGTGATAAAAATTTCCTTAGCGTGTTATTTAAATACTCTATGTGCAGAATACAAATTACTCGAACGTTTTAACCAGACTAGGATCGAGAGAGTCAGCTTTTTGAACAATAGTCAATTTTAAATTAAAAAAATACGTTAAAAACTATTTATTTATCGTTTAAAAGGTTATTTCATTTATAACAAATATTTTAATGGTCTATCTTATTATTGATCGAACTAACTGTTACAACAATTGCTACACTCTAAATTTTATTCTCTAATTATAAAATTTTCTGATATCCTTATAACTTCGTAGATCATGAAAATACCTATTGTATTATGAGAAAAATCTTTTAAATAAAGTACATAATTATTTTTAATAATATCTTTGGATAACTTATTAAAGTTGCAGAATATGTGAATCTAATTTGATAATTATAAAATTAAAACTACCAAAGTTGGTATAGAACAGAAACTGTATTCGCTTAATTCTATATGTTGATTTTCTATTATTCGACAATACTGAAAGAACAAAAGAATCGTAGTTCATTAATCCCTCGCATGTTTTTTTATTTATTTTCCATGTGTTTCCGATATACGAATCGCGTAATCGGTAAAATTAATTAGACACGACGAGTGCCAAATTTCTATAATAAAAAAACGTATAAGTATCTTATTATATTTTATAATTCTTTTGTTTTTGGCATTAATATAGTAAAAGTATGATAAAAGAATACAAAGATTATTAAATAATTTCTCTGTTTCTATATTTAGTTTCCTACAATAAATTATATATAATTAGCGAGTAATAACGCGTTTACATACACAAAAGAAAATATAATTATTTTAATCATATATTATTCTTAAATTATTTCTTAAATATTTTATTATGTTTATATATTTGTTGGCTTAGCTGTTTGATTTATTTTGTTTTTTATAATAATAATTATTTTTAATTTCTTAAGCATAGCTACAGTATATTATACAAAATTATATATATCATATAAAATATTTGAAAGTAAGGTAAGGATTTGAAAAACTTCTAGGTTACATTTGCAAAAATTACACTTAGAAAAATTTATAAGCGAAGCAATGCTCTCTCTTCTAAAAGTAATCGTGTACAACCGAATGTGACGCGTCGATTGTACACATACGTACTCGGCAGTACTTTCTTTGATCTACCGATATTATGATATATAAGTTACTCGCCTCTCAAACTCTGATTTATTTCGCTTTCTACTTTATATAACCTTAAAGCATTGTTTATAAGAATTTTTTAGAATAACTATTAATATAAACGTATAGAAGCCAATGTTTATTGATCGATGATCACTAAGCAAATATTTTTTCGGATTTAGTAAACTAAAGATGTAAATTATATCTAGTACGCTAGAAATAAGATTTAATTTTTGTAAAATATAATCAATAACACGTGGAAATACCTGTTCATAACAAGAACATTTATTCTGATAATTTTTCAAAGTAGAAAATAAAAGATTTTTCTTGCCGTACACTCGAGACCCCTCATTAATTCCGTCCGCGTATAATTCTTGTATTTCGTGCAATAAAACGTCTAATTTTATCATCTAATTGTCCGACGGAAATAAACAAATTTATTTATTCCGCAGGTTGTACAGAGACTTCGCATAAAAATAAGAAGGATGTAATTCGTTACACCGCGTCATAAATAGATATAACACCTTGCGTATACGCATTAATCCGACCTATTGAATAGCATCGAGTTGCCTATTCGAGACGCCTTCACTTTTAGAAGTCTGTACGTCTAACTAGATATAACTTGTTTAGTTTAACGTATATTTGGATTGGGTTATGTTGGATATTAAATATCAAATCATGTCTGTGCATCTTTGTACGGTTTTTTTGCTACATAAAACTTAATAAAAATAAACGTTTAATTGTAAAAATAAAAGTCGATTATATTGGCGTTCATTTATGTTATGCTATAAATTAATAATTTTTAATTTAATAATCTTATCGATGGTTTTTTGTAATAATATTATAAATAATTATATTTATTGAATTATCGCTTATTTAGCCTCTTTTAATTGTAATCAAACGTGTTAATTATAAGACAAAGAATCGTATTTCCATATCGTATAAAAGAAGATAATTAAAAACTATCTTCGCAAGCTTGCGTAAAAATTGTAAATATAAATCCATCTTTCGTTTCGTGCATACGAATGAAAATTTATTCACCAAACATAAATAAACCTAAAAATAAAAATAAATAATTAAAAAGTTGATTGTCAGCAAATTTTTATCTAATGTAGAAAATACGTGATTTATATTTTTTCGTCGTTTGCTAAATTATAATGAAAGAAAAAGTAATCGTCATCCTCAAAATATGCGCAAAATACGCTTTTTAAGTTTAATCCTCTTTCTATTTTTTTTCCGTCCTGAGAGACGACGCGCATTATTCAAGTATCGAGCTCAGTCTGCTTTGACTGCAGGAAGATTTGCAATCGAAATTTTCTCTCGAGTCTCCCTTTGCGGCGCGCGCGATAGGCATCTGAAATATTATGTAAATAAAGGCACGTGCGTTAAGTGTAGACGATTTAAAGGTGACCGACGCGTGCATTATAAAGTACAAGGCGATAAGGCGAACTGAGTGAGACTCGACGAGACACAGGGATCTGCGAAATATATAAGCGGAGAGAAAATATTTTTAAATGAATGAAGCGTGTACAAAATATAAGATCGTCTGTAGATAAAAGGGCAGGTGTATATAAACTGTTAGCAATGATGACCGAAATTTTAATTTTACGTTTTCATGTTGCGATTATATTTTCTTTTTTTTCAATTTGTTAGATTTAACATTTTATGTTCTAGTAAATCAACGCGTGCACAAGATGTATTCTGAATCAATTGACTATTTTTTAAAATAAAATTACAGTTTCGATTTTTTTTTCTCTTTCTGTTTATGTTCGCGAAAATGTTATTCATTTTTTAGTTCGATTATTTAAATTCATTATTTTGTTCGGTACGAATTATACATAAAATTATAAAGTATTATGACTTGAAAATAGAAATTTTACCAATCTCTTAAAATCAATAATTTATTATTTAAACTAATGGTAAAATTGTATATAATAGAATTAATTTATAATTAAAAAATTAATGTTAATTAAAATTAAAACACAATGATAATTATTAAATATTTGTTTTTTAAACATTTAATTATATTTTTTTTAACGTATACATTCTTTTTTATATAGATTATTTTATTCTTGTATGTAAAAAGTGTAAAAATCACGGAAGAAAGTATAAGTACTTCTGAAAAAATTCGACGAATAATAATATTGATAAACACTGATGTAACATATTTCCTCTTTAAAAAATTTATTTCTTTTCGATTTTCAAATATATATATACATCGAAATAAATATTAAATCTACATTGGTAAAGAAATCGTACCATTGATGTATGTAAATCGATTATCAATCAACAGTCGACAAAAACTTACATTGGTTTTTACAAATAAGTGTGCAATAAACATCTTATCGCGGAATAAAAATCGCGAAAATATTGCTCGTTGCAAAGACAAAAAATAACTTGTGCAAATTTTATAAGCCATAAAAACGACTTAATTAAAATAAATTTTTTCCCGTAAACTTTATTAGAGTAGTGCCTATGAAAAAGGATACCCGAAAGCAAATTTAATTAGCAACCGTTGCACTTCCTGCGTATCCGCAAAATGTCATCGAAAGGTAAATAATTTTATGGAATCGTTTGTACAGGTAATACACAGGTAAGCAAGTACACGGGAAAATAAAGTTTAAGATGCTGGGCGATCTCGGCATATATTCGGGCACTTAGAAAACGCGAAGGTCATCGAGATAAATCCCTTGGCATAGTTCACCGAGTGCGACGCACCTGCCCGCCTCTCGAGCTCACGCATGCGTTTTCATTCTGGCGTATCGCCCGGGTGGATCTTCCCATCTTCCATTTTTTCTTATTGCCTTTCATTTAATTTTATTTATATTTGTCCAGACTTCTTCCTCTCCACCTTCCTTTCGACTCTCCTCGCGTTCCCTATTTTTTGGTGACTGATTTTATATCTTTTGGTGTACCTCGGTGGAAGAACGATTCTGCCAGCAACAAATATTCACAGCTTTACGAAAATTCGGATATTTTTAAACGGAAGATCTTATAACTAAAGGGTATAGAACTTTTTTTCTTTTATATTATTTTTTTATACAAACGGTACGATATTTCGAAATGTAAATAATTAATAATTGTAAATAACTATTTAAAAGCTTTTACGAAATAACTATTCATAATATTCGATTTAATTTGAAATAATACTCGCGTAAAAATTTATTATGTTCAGAATTGTAAAAATTTAGTCTGTTCACAAGGCGAATGAAAAGAAAGTTAAGCTAATTACAAGACAATAATAATTTTTAGTAAGAAAATCTACTCGGTTCAATAAATATTTCAATTTCCATAACTAAAAAGATACGTAATTAAAATTGAACGAAAAATGTGTTTTATACATAAACTTGAGCTATCTTTTTCCGCCTTTCTCCTATTCCATGGTGGATTACAAAATCGACCTCCTGAATGCGTCCACTATTATATTAAATTGTGTATATTTCCCTGGGATAATTACTCGAATTATAAGCATTATGAAAATCGGTATGTAAATCGCCACTTGCCAGAGAGAGAGAGAGAGAGAGAGAGAGAGAGAGAGAGAGAGAGAGAGATAGTCGCCCTTTCTGTGTAAAGAGATTACACCATTTTTAATATAGAAGCGCGCTAAACGCTGCTTTATGTACATTTTATGCATCGTCGGTACACTTTTTCTGTCTGTCGATGTGTACATTTTCTTTTCTTGGTTTTCGATAAAATTTATCTTTTGAGCATCTTTATAGTAGCACTGTACGCTTATTTTCCTAGGCTTCCTTTGCTTTACGATTAAATTTAATTAGTTGTTTGGTTCTAGTATATGTAATTTATATTTTTATTTTATCCGAATTGTTTTATAAAATTCCGTGAATATATTATAAGACACATAATTTATAAAATCTGTTGAAGATCTATTTTTTGAAAAAAGATGATATATAAAAAAATTCAGAGTAGATTAAATTTGCAGTATATTATTTCAGATTATTAAATCAACGATCCGTAAAATTTTCAAAAATTCATATATGCACATATCGCGAACGTTTTCATTTAACTCAAATTACATTTTTTGAATATAGGGATCAAAATAAGTTTTAACGTAAAGTAAGATTTTGAGCAACGATTTTTATTTGAAAATAGAATTACAAGAAAAATGTCGTTATTATATTTTTCTAAATAACTTATATCGAATACATATATATATATATATATATATATATATATATATATATACTTACGCGATTATAGATGGATGTAATCGAATTACAAAATATTTATTACAATTCTTAAATAACTATAAGGATTGGTTATTCGATACAATAGAAGGAGAACGCTAAAAAATTTTCAGTATTGAAAAATCTAACTGGTTTATTTATCGTAAATACTTGTATACATAAAAAAGTAATTAAGATCGAATGAGAGAAAAAAATGAGCAAATAGTTATGGGAATATTAATTTAAGTAAAAACAACATAATTTATTATATAAATCCGTATATTTATTATAGAAAGGTTGACCAAAAAACCAAAAACACAAGCGTTAAAACAACGTTGTAGACTTGGTATTGAAATCTACATCGAGTCATCCAAACGGCAATCAATGACCAAGCAAAAGAAAATAAAGTAAAAAAAAAATCTCGCCCTCCTGTTCGAAGCCTATGCAAATATAGTTCGGTTCTCGCGTTAACGAAGAAAATAGACTCCGTCCCGTCGAAGCCTAAATGACGTCGGAGAAAAAAGAACGAGCGAGAAATAGTCGATTATAATATCGCTCGTGCCTAATGACAAGGCATCTTCTCGCGCCTCCACTTTTCCCACCTGTCATACGTGGTATGATGGATAACGCCCGCGTACCCGTTCATCCTAATATATTTTAATTTATGTTTTCACCTGAGTGCCGCGCGTCTCTTGATTTCCCATGGCGGCGCCAGAAGGAGTCTGCGCGTCATGGGCTTGAGCCAATTCTGTCTCTCACCTACGAGGCGACTTCAATTTTCGAGTTGGAAAGGAGGTGAAGGAGGCGGAGGTGGAAGAAAGAACTTCATTACCTTTTTTTATCGACGCTGTTATCGCGGGATTTTTAACTGTTTCGCCCTACGCAACGCCGACTTTGACTTTTTTTCGTCGATCCATTGTCTCTCAGCGGGAATCGCTATTGACGACGGTAAAATTCATGTGACGTCATTCGATTTATTAACGGAAATGGTTTCTTTTACCTTTTAAAAATTACTATCGTTTAGTCACGTTCGCTCATTCGGATATTTATTCGGCATTGAGAAACTAGTAAATTAGATTTTTAATTTAATGTTACAAATCTATGCGTACGTGTAAATAAATAATCTAAATATTTTTTTAAAGTTTCAAAAAATTATTTAAATATTTGAAAAGCTTAATTTTTAAAAAATATATTTAAAACGTTATTATTTAGAAATCAATTATTGTTAACATTATTATTGATAAATATTGTATCATTATTTTAAAGTTTTATATAATAATTACTTACAGTTATAGTACATTACAAAATAATTAAATGTACAAGATACAAACGTTTTATCAAAGTGAAACGAGTGCTGTTATAATTGTATGTATAATTATATGTACATTAAAATTAACTTTTAAAAGTATGTACTTGATTGATGTACTAATGAATCACTGTTATTCTAACAGCTGGAAATACAATTTAGTAAAAACAACGATGTAGTACAGTAGGACCGCAATATAGCTTTAAACATTATTCATTGACTGAGCTTGAATCGCGTTCATAGAACGTACAGTAAGGAATAGAATTGTCGTGAAATAATATAATTTATAATTAAATATAAATTACTATTAAATTATTATTTACCCATTATTATTACTTTTTAAATTCCGGTTATAATTTTTGATACGAAATAATCTTAATGGAATTATGCATTTTTTGAAATGGCTTTTTTATAAGAAAATATTCTAGACGTTACATTTTTTATATTTTAATAAATATTAATTGCTATCATACATTATATAAAATAAATTATGTATGTGCGTTAAAAAAAAATACATTTTCGAATATTTTTATGAGTATATTAAGTAGATAAAAATTTTGGTTCATTGATAAATGTTTATTAAAAAGTAATTTAATAATAGATTTAAAGTTGATAAGATTAGAATCTATTTTATTTTCATCAAATGTTTGCCTTAGTAAAGTAATTATTATTTAAAATATTATATAACGTATTCTGAGTAGTAATTCAAATATAAATACAAATATTTGACAATAGAATTATATACTACGTAAAAGTTATTTTACTAATATTTTTTAAAATACTACCAATTTTTCCTTTTTAGAAATTTTCAAATATGAATTACTAAAAAGATTTGAAAAGGTTTAATTTATTGTAGGATAATATTATTTGTATATTATGAAGTACAGTTAATCGATGTAACTATAACATTAGTGAAAGCGTATTATATTTACTATTCTTTTAATTGTAATATTTTTAAATCAATTTTTATATTTTACGTCCGATTTAATCAGGTAAGATGTAAATTCAGTTACATTCGCAGCGTTAAAAGCATTGAATAAATAGACTAGCATTCTAATTCTCTCAATTTAAAAAAGGAAAGATACATTTATACCGCATTAAGTTTAATTTATCACGCAAAATTAATGTAAGCAGAAAATTTTCCAAGGATAAACTTATGTTATAAAGTCGGGACGAACGAAAAACACACGAGACTAATAAGATTTATTCCGAATGTTTGTCTATGAACATATGGGTACGTATCTGGTGAACTGGAGGCAGCTCACACATGTATTACGCAGTAAGATAAAGAGGGATAAAGGAAAAAGAGAGAAGAGCAGAAAAATGTGCAAGATAGGACGAAAAAGGAAACGAGAGAAAGATCATGACATCGACTCGAAGGGTTGGTATATAGCGTATAAAGCACACGCTAACTCGGAGTAGCGTATCTCATGATCTATCTGAATAATAACGTGTACGACAACATGTCAAATTATACCGAATCCATGAAAACACTGGTAAGACGCGCGCTTGCGTCTCGGATTTCGCGGCGACCGCGTATACGTGCGTGCACGCCCCAAATACGTCCCTCCCCCTCCTCAAATTCACCCTTCCTCCTTTCAACCTTACCACCTTACCACCTTACCACCTTACCATTTTATCCCCTTCCGCTTACATTTTCTCACACTTTTTTCTTTCTTTTCCATCGGTCTCTCGTCGGTCTCTCGTCGATTCGGCCTCTTTACATTTACCTGCATTTTTCTTCCATGTACTGCGCGTATCTACACCAGACGTATTATAACAAAACATGCTTACACGCGAAAAAACACGTGTTGCGAGTACGCGATGCAAATTACACTCTCTTTACCAGGGAATTGAATTTCGAATGTTACCCTTTCGCCGATCATTTTGGTTACTCCGCTTTCGACGATTTTTAAGGATTTTTCAATCTCTGCCAACAGTAATAGATAGCCGTTGCCGTTTCTTTGTATCGTTGAGAATCGTTGAATCATATTTCTACGTCCGCGGAAAGCTAAATTATTTACACAATCACTGTTCTACAATTATTGATACATTATAGTCGAACGTGTATTTATATTCTCATCTTGTCGATGCGTAAGAAAAAATAAACGCATAAAACTTGATTAAATATATTATAATATAAATATAAAGTATTTTTTCATAAAAACATCCGATTTTGCTAATTAAGATATAAAAATGTAATTTAGTTTTAAGAGAATTTTCAGGGCTTCAAAATAATGTTTCCGTATTTTAAGATCATGATATTATTCAAATTTTTTATAATTATAAACACGTTATTAAAAAAATATTTAAAAAATGATAAGTAAAGAAGCTATAAAAGCTTTTAAGCGACTGTTCTTTTGGTTCACGTGTACTTAAGCGATTATAAACTTATTAGCTTCGTTTAATTTTCAAAAAATTCTGAAATACACTTTCAAATAAATTTTCTATATACAAAATCATAAGTTAATAAAAAATAATACGACAATTATGCCATTTTTATCGATTATAGCTGTTTAAAAATCTTATTATCGAACCACTTTCTTTGAGATAAATTTTTTTCTCGAATTTGTAATTTGAATCAAACGTAAAATCTATTTTGTATTTCACAATCTTAAAAATCTTAATTTAAAAGTGTTTTTTAATAATTTTTCTTCAAATAAATACGTGTTACGCGTTTTAAATAATCATGTAAAAGCAAACTGTACGCAGTCCAAGTTTGATAGATATTTCAATTTTACCTCGAAATGTATTTATATTAAATTTTGACGCACTTATTAGAAATACAGATATTTGTAAATGTTTCTTTAATTAGCGGTTTACACGCTAATCTTTACGGAACTCGACATTATACTTGCGACATGTGTTAACAGTGGCTCGATATCGGTTCGTTACAAGTTTGACTCTTATTTAATTGCGTCTAACGCGTCGATCGGATATTCATCGGTGTATATCGTATTTTCGTTTTGAAAAAATTGAGATCGTCGATTTCCTGTATATTGTGCCTCTCGTTTGAATACCTCGTATAATTTAATGTTATTCGCATTTGTCGTTGCGTGAAAAGTCAAACCATACAATTTTTACAATCAAACAGGGATCTTAAAATTACTTTCCTGTTCTTAAATAATTATGGTTATCAATGTACATTTCAAGAGTACTTTTATTCTTGTAGGAAAGTAAATTAAAATTATTTGAATTTTTTCACTATCGTGTATAATTTCGTTAATACTTATACATTTGTACCGTGTAATGCAAAATTTTTTAAAAATTATAAATTGTTTGTAAAAACTGAGTATTAAAATGAAATTTGAATAGGACGATAACGATTTACCGAAATAAATTTTTTTATAATAAAGTTGAATTTTATTTTAGATATATTTGGTAATTATTGAAACAATAAACGAAAAATATTTATAATATTATTCTTTCGATAACTGTAATTTATATCTCTTTAAAACATTTGACTATAATAAAGAAAGCAAAGTTTCTATATAATTATTTTTAAATTCATTCAACATTCCTTCCATAACCTGTTTTAAATCTAAAACTTATACTTTAACATAGTAGTAATCGTTATAGATAGATTTTATTTTAATATGCATAGGTATGTATACACGATGCTCCGATGAAACAGATTCTCGATTTGTTCAAATCTATATTAATAACAAATCGAAAAAAGATGTGAACCCTCGATTATACGATAAGCAAAAACTTAACGTCCGAACGTATTTAGATAGTTTAACGCAGAACGAACTTGAGAGAAAGAATATAAAAGTAGCGACTCCTCCTACTATGAAAAACAAATGAGCGCGCGAGCTGTCACGAGTCGCAACAAATTTTCTCAATGCAATTACAGCGATTTTTATCGGATATCGCGTACACATTCCGTGACCGAGAAGCGCAGCGCCGCCGCTGAGTTTTATTTCATGCCACTTTTCCGCAGGCCACGCGAGTAGCCGGTGACAATTAAATCACAGGTCCTGCATTTGATCATGACGGATCACTCGCACCGACGCGTATTTAATGGCTGAGTTCCTGTTGCGGGAACGAGAAGAGGAAGGGAACGCGACAACGAATGCCCTGTTTTGACTTTCAGATATCCGCACGATTTTCCCTAGTATTACATTATTAAGTCAGGTGGATATACTCAAATTAAGGGGGAGTCTTACACGTTGCTTTTTCTGCTTTCTCCCTTGTTTTATATAAAAAAAAAGAACTAAAAATATACAAGTACACTCTGGTCGATCGTTCGACGTGATTTTTAATGTTAGAAAATTATTACGACTCGAGTATTACTTCTTGTGATTAAGTACACGAGAAGTAGCACATAGAATTAAAAATTTAAAACATTAGTTTTAAAACTTCCACGTTTAAAATTGTGTTCAACGATCAGGCAAGTAAATAATGGTAAACTTTTTGATTATCGGCTTCAGCGTAAGAAATTATGCACTACTTAAAATAAATCTTTGATTTAATCACAATACTATGTTTTTTATACTATCAATTCGTTATTAACGATAAGTAGCTAAGAAATTTCTTGAAATTTCTTTTGTTTTTTTTCCGAATTATAATTTAATTTGATAGTTCTTTGATCACAAAGTATTGATCGTTAAGAAAACTTCAACATAATAAACACATTTCAACTGTAAAAATACAATTTTCCTTATTAATAAATATCTATGCAATATTATATATTCTTATTATATCATAATAATAATAATAATAATAATAAATCTTTAATTTCTGTAATTGAGAAAATATTGTTTTTAATAATTTAAAGATAATTAAAACGCATCAAGAATTATTTTAAATTAAAAATAACGATATTATGAAAAGAAATCAACCACAAACAAACTTTCATATTCTAAAAATAAAAATTATTTTTAAGACAAGAATTTTATTTTTTTTGTATTAGTTTTTATTTATATTTTTAGTTATTTATTAGCTAAAAAGTTATTTCAATAGAGAAAAACCACAAATCGTTTTCGAAATGATTATCGTGAGTCCAAATTTTGCACATTTAAAATTGCAATTAAATGAAATATAAATTATAAAAAAAGTAACGATGAAAATTGATGAAAATTTTGAAATATAATTTTATTAAGAGCTGTTACCGCAAAAATATTCTGATATCGCGATCACAGTTTAATTTATCATAAAACTCAAAATATTCATATTAATAATGTTGAAATTGAAATAAAATAAATTGGTTAATACTAGCATTACAAAAATTGTTTCTGTCTGCGTATTCCTAACATCAACTGCGTAATTTAGCCATTACGACATCATCGTCGGATTTCCTCGAAACAAAAAATCGAAGCACTCGAGAACAGTAGCGATATCATCACTTACAAACCCATTACGCGTGTTTCGTTATTACTTGCGAATCAGTTCCTCCTACTTCGCATGAGGAATGAGCCCTTGTGCGACATTTGTCCGTACATGATTTGCAGGGCCTATCATTACAAAACTCTTAAAATGGCAAAGGCGCATAATCGTTTGTTTTGCATTTAATTTGTTTCATGGATGGTGGCCTCATCTCGGCATCGACTACCATTGCTGCTACTATTGGCTATTCGCCTGTGACCACGTCTGGATAAACTTAATTCATGTATGTTTCGACGTCGGCAGTACGTAAGTATACCAAAATTACAATTAACGTTGTTAATTCGGTTGACTGGTTTCCTCGATCATGTCGATATTTTTACGGGCGTTCCCTCTATACTCTCGCAAAAATCCGTAAATTCGTACGCGATATCGAAGACACTGGATAATCATTACACTTATGCATGTTTGTTTCGCACTTTTTTTTAGCTGTATCTTAGGAATAATTATTTCTTCTCGGTTATATATTTATTTTATAATTTTTTACGAGATTATTAAAACGATGCTCTTCCAAATTACCAAGTGCACACGTAATTATAAATATACAGTACAAGGGGATACACGTAAAAATATACATTTAAATATTTTATAAAACGTGATCGTTTACTTAATTTAAAATTTTTCTTTTAGAACTTTAAAGAATAGTCAAGTTAAAAATAATACATAAAGTACTAAAAATTACAGTTTTTAAAAATATATTTCATCGACATTTATGTAACGTTACTGTACTTCACGAAAAATAATGGATTTCACGAGTCAATTCAGTAAATTTTCGATTATTTCTTTGTATCGGAGTATCGGTTAACAATAAATAGACCTTGAAGAGTTGCAGATAAAAATTTATTTTTAAAATATTACTAGCTTCAAATTTGAAATTAAAAAAAATTAAATTTTTTCGATTTTCAGTTTTAGCGATTATTGAGTTATTTTATTCTTGTCGAAATCTTTATATTTTACCAATATTAGTTAATAACCTTGAGTTATTCGGTAATGTTGTATTGGATAATTCATTAAAAGTAAGTTTATTATATAAACACATCCTATTATAAACAACGTATAAAATTTTAGTCTCCGTACACCGTCGCAACGTATTCGTGCATGAGATTACGCGAAAAAAGAAAGAAGAAGCAAATAAATGAAAATTGGCAGCATTAAACACAGAGCGTAACGTTCGGTACGCAAAATTAAACCATTTTCCCGGTCTCCGCCTCACCGCAACGCGAACTGCAACCGAGAAACAATGGATTTCTCAATCCAATATCCGCGCTAACTAAAGCCTCATCCCTCCCTCCTTCGGTCTATCTTCTTCTCCTCCTTTTCCCTCGCTCCTTTCTCAAAAACGATTCTCAATTACGGTCATTACACAAAAGCGTATCTCGGTACTTTCGTCGGCGATGTTTATATCGGATAATTGGCCTCTCTGCCCGGATCGGCCGCACCGATAGAGAAGAGAAGCCAGTGAGCAACTTATATACAAAGGTGCGCGCGAGCGCAATCGACGTAAACTTCCGTACGTGACGCGGTTAGCCTTTTTACTCGCTCGGAGGAGGTGGAGGCGCGATTCTTTTAATGAACTCGTTTAACGCGCTCGCTGTAAAATTAGCTCGATTCGAGGGAAAAAGGGAGCTTCGGATAAATTGATATTCACGGAATATTACCAACCGGAAACTCGATGAGGAGGAAAGAAAAACGAGCTTTGTTTTGATGCTTATTTGATGCAAGAATTATTATGGCGGATCGAGCTTTATATACATTTTTGGAGCCGTTGGCACGAACTTTTTGATAAAAAGTTCATTCGATAAATCCATCGATTCGATCGCACCATTCCTTAATCTTTTCTTTTATTAATTTTATCGCGAAGAGGATATTGAGAAATTTTTTTAAAACTTTACGTATACCTTTTTTTCCTTGATACGTATATTTATTACTACTGATAAAATTCAGTTATAGGAACGTATTTTCTAAACGTTTAAAATAAATATGTGATCGATCGCATCATCGATGTAATGGATTACGTAACTTCAGTCGTTCGCCTTTTCTCTTATGTTTCAACAAAATACAATATTGCACCACGCCTTTCGAAATAAACAGAAATATATTAGAAAATCTAAATATTATTATTAATACATATTATTTTTTAAGATTTTTGAGATCTGTATTCTTTTTTCAAATTCAAATCTATGAAAGATCTTTAGATATAAATACACAAATAAATATGTAAATATTTCAATTATTATAATTTTAAGAGTACTCTATTCGATGTTTCTTATAGGTGTTATGCAAAATAAAATATATTATGATCATTTAAGAACAAATTTCATTTTAGTGTTCGTAAAAATAATTTAAAATATATTCTTAATTATAAAAAAAATTAAACTTCTTAATAACAAAATTCTTGAAATTTTTGATCTTATAAGATAAAAAACTATATATTTCCTCGTTCATTCTCATTAAAAATTTTATTATGGACCTTTAAATTTGTAGACAATAATCATAAATCAGTAAAAGGATTATTCTTTGTCATGTAAATCTCTACTATACTAATACTCTATTAAACGATTCAGATTTTCCTCAATCGCTTTGAAGCGTATGTTAAATTTAATGTTATACTTGCTCAACTCTTGAGATTAATTATTTCAGTTTGCTTAAAGAATCTATTGATGCGATAAAAATTTACTTTACGATAGCCTTAATTATCGTTTTAATCGTCGGTAAAAAATGTTAAATTTTACTCTCGGTACATAATTATCAAAACTAAATCTACCTTTCTGAACTTGCTTTAGCAGCTCGATATAGTATGTGAAACGAAGTCTGTTTTCCATATGGGCGATAATATGTAGAAATAGATTCATCGTTTTATGTTGACTTTTGTAGAGTTACAACATTATTTGAGAATCACATTAAAATAAAAGATGATTCGATATGTTGAAATTAAAAAAAAATAGTTTAATTATTTTAAAGAGAGCTATTCTATATATATCATTTAATTTAATATATTTACTTAATTTTTACTTCTTATTTAATTTATTATTTATGTTACGTAGATGTTCATATTAGAGACTTTTCAGCATTTTTTCTATTTATTTTTTACTGCATATTCAAACATTTTTCTACATTATCGTTCTCTTTAATGAAATTTTTACTTGTTATTTATTATTATTATTATTGTTATTACTTTGCAATCAATTTTACGATACATTTAAATTAAGTGATATATTTATGCAGCAATTTCTGCAATTATAGGATTCTTACCCGATTTTATCGATATTGCAGTAGTCTACCTAATTCTGTTACGGCATCACTGAATTATTATTCTCAGTGTAGTTATATTGTTTCAAAATATTTAAAATAAATTCTCGTAATTTAATAAAATAACTTTCTTATATAAATATTATGTATCCTTAATATGAATTTGCTAAACGGTATGAAACTATACTATTGAAGAAAAATACTTTTAAATATATTTACTCGCCTCTTCACGTCCATAATGTAAAGCACTCATTTTTATCGTATACTTGTATTTATTATTTAATCAGTTTAAAAAATTATGGTAAATTTTTAAACCATAAATGTACGTGTCTGTAATTATTTTTCAAAATTAATGTCGAAGAAAATGTAAACGGGAAAGTAAATTAGTAGCACGGCACGAATCAAAACGCTATATTGTCTTGTATTATAAAAATTAACCAAGAATGCAGATTTATTTGGTTCGTTCTATGTAAATTTTGTGTTACCAATGACTTATAGAAATAACGATTTTACTTATTTACATAAATAGTCTTGTCAAAATTGTTTAATCAAATACATAAACGATCCATCGTTTAAATACACGTACTTACAAAAGGGTCGGTTTTTCTCAGTTAAAAATTGAAAGAAGCAATCGCAGCTTTCCTTATCGAAAAATGCCGTGCGCGAGGTCAAAAATAAAATCTTGTCTCGCTATTTCAATTACGCGCGGCAGTGTCGAGTCCACACATTACGGGAGCTGAAACCAGCGCTCATTACGTTCGGATATAAGCTCTCGGGTGCTAGAGAGATGTTCCTCGACGGCTACCTGGTGAGCCTCCGTGCGTATCTCATCCTCGCTCTCGCTCTTGGGGTACCAGGGGAAGAGCGAAAAATCATTTGCGCAGTGGAGCGGCGGCGCTGTTACTTCTTTGAGGTCGACTTTTATTGTTCATTAAAGGATCGTTCATTAGGCTCTATTATCGAGATCGAAGAGCCCGTACTTTGAGGGATTTATACGTGAGCCGTGTTATTAGTCATCGTAAAAAGAAGATTTTTGCAGGTTATGTTCGTAGGATCGCTGCGCGTAGTATCGTTATCGTGCGTTGCGTATTCTTTTTGTAATACAAGAAAACGATATTCGTGTATACTATGTATTGCCTCTATATCGTTACACACTTCGTGTCTTGTAGTTCGGTTGCCGACGAATGTGCTATTAGCAAGCTTAAACTTTTACTTCCTTTCGGATTGTCTTTATTTTATTACGATTAGGTACATACATTGTCCGCTTATGAAAGCATTACCTTACTTGCTCTCCTTTTTCTTTAATAAATTCTTAACGAGAATTTTATCGAAAAATATATTATGCGAACGTTTTAAAGTTATTAAAAATCTTCTTTTATTGGATCTCATAATCTATCTCATTTAAAAAGTAATTGAAAATATGTTTTATTTTCACGATTCTTGTAACTCGTATGGGTTCGCGAATTTAATTTTCGCTGTTATTTAAATTTAGCCGAGTTTGAATTACGATAACTGAAAATAGAAATAACGAAACGTACCGAAATAAAAGCGAATCGAAAAATAATTCAGAAAAAAATCGAAGAAAATTAATTTTGTTATGCTTTAAAGATAAATCGAAAAAAACGTAATTTTTTGTAAATTTTAATTATTTTTGTAATACCAAACTCGAGTTCGTTTGAGTCGAATACCACGTACTTTTGTAAATCAACGTTTTTAATATAATTTTGTTTAAACGATGAACAGTTCATCCACTTGTATGAAAATTTAAAGAATTTGTTCTTTTACTCTTGGTAAAAATAATTCGATGATCTCATTTAAGGGGTGAACGGCTCTTTACTCGTTGAAAAAAGTTTATAGCAGCCAAGTTGCTAAGAGAGGGTAGTTCGAGCAATGGAAATTTCAAAACTACTTTATCCAATTAATAAATGCTACTATAAGATAGCTGATCAAGTAATAAATAACTTTATTCGGTCGATTTAATTACGTCGTCGAGGCGGAACGAGGAAAAACGCGCAGCGCTTCGAGAGCAAGCCGCTAAAATGTACGAATCCGAATTAAATATTTGCAATCGCATAAACTTTCCCTTTCTACGTCTAAGCGAGTTCGGAACCCACGCTGGCGAACGCGCAAGCCGCCATCGTCGAAGCGTAACGACGCGTCGTCGTCATAAAGAAACGCGGCTCCGTAAAAAAGACGCATCGGGGAAAACCACCGGTGATGTACGAGCGAGTCTACCTTGTGGCTGGTCGTCGCTGGGACGCGGCTGACCGCACACCAGATGCGCAAAAATCTGGTTACCGGTTACCGACCCTCGCCCGCAACCCGACCGCCGACCCTCCGGCCTCTCTTCCTTGGAGTGATCTCACTCGGTCGGAGATCTCCGCTCGTGACACTGATTATTCCATCCTTTGAAATATTTGTGACCGTCGATGAGAAAGGATCGATTGACTCTGGACATCTTTGTCTTGATAATTTGACCGACTGTTCACGCGTTTCTGCGGATATTTACTTTTTTGGTTAGTCGTTGTACCAGGATAACGAGGTTATTAAACTTGGTTTTTACCGCTTTCGTTTTGTCTAATTTCTTTCGATGGAAATAAATTTAATGGAATACCGTGTAACTGTAATAATCCATAAGCACCATTGGATTATGTATACTCTTAAAATTAACCTTCGATGAATTTTACTTAGCGTAGTAAAATTTACGTAAATGGGGTTCGGACGTTTAGTAAATTAAAATTGACAATGATCTCGTGAACATTGATAGTGTAATTATCACTCCATAAATCAAGTATATTGCTTATAGAATCAATTCCTAAAATGAATAAACGTACAAAACTATCTTTATGAATTTTTATATTAAATATTATTATTAATATTTTTTAATTTACCAAATTAATTTAATAAATACAGAAAATTTTATTAATTTTAAAAGATAATATATAAGTAGACAGATATTTTATATTCGTGAGAATGATTAATTTTATTTTTATATAAATTCGAAGAAAATTTGTATTATATCGTAGAAATTTTATGAATTTATCGAATCGTGGACGCGTGAATATCTTAACCAATGCTTTAAAAAAAATTATATATTAAAAATGCTGTAATTTTATACTTTTTTACGTAATACTGACTTTCGATAAAATTGTCTTTCCTTTCGACGAAATTATTTATCATTATAGGTGAATATTTTTAGATTAGGAGAATACTTACGTGATATTTATTATTGATTTATCACGTATCGATTGTGTCAATCAACGAAACTTGTACGTACCGATTTTATCGATACTTCACGTTCCATGAGGTATCGAAATAACGTAACGCTTGTATTTAAGAGTTTGTACGGATAGAAAGAAATAAAGTAAGTTCATAAGTCATTCGCAAGATTACGAAAGTACACCGTTATGTCGAGGCTCAACCACGAATTTCATGTTTCGGGGAAAATTTTTAATGAAATATGAAACGGGTTGTTAAATATTTGAATCGATTCGATATATTTTATTATGAAAAAAATTCCAAGATTGACCATTGCTTAAAAAGGTAAAAACTCTACTTAAACGAATAAACTTCCCTGCACTCCATTTAACGATACGTAACCCTCCTCTGTAAATCAGCGTGCAAACGCAGTTACATGAATTTCCAAATCGAGCTCGTACAAAATCAGTAACAAGCCAACCTCGAAAATTCGTTAAACCGACACCTTTATTAAGACAAACTTTTAATTACGTACATTCGCGCGATGCGCATTTAAAAGTGAAAGTACCGAATGCAAGCAGAAATTTGGGACCGGTGCATCCGACAAAAAATTTGCGAATATACGGGCAGCGTTTAACGAAATCACACCTCCGCAAGCCCGTGGAAAGAGTGGGACAGAGAGGGACAGAGAGGGAAAGACAGGGAAAGAGTGGGAAAGAGACTGCCATACGTACGTGCGGGAAATTTCGATTTTACCGCACGCAGCTGTGGCGTATACAGCGTCCGCAGCACCTGAATGATCCCATAAAACCGGGGCTAGGAACACGAGAATGGAATTGTCTTTTTTTGTTTCTGGCGCCCAATGACTTTATTGCACAGCAATGAAGGGCACAACCGAAATCGTTATGGCCTTTATATGGCGCGCTGTAAAACTTATGTATTTTGCGTGCACGTACGAGTGTGCGTGTGCTATGCACGCGATTCATTCTCTCTCTCTCTCTCTCTCGCTTTCTTTGTCCGTCTATCACTCTACTTCGTTGTTTTTTGCTTGTTGCTGCTGTTGTTATTTTGCCATTTTCCGAATAGCTAGCCGTGTGTTTACGAAAGTTGACGACGCGATATCATACTGGAAACGGCCGGTGTATAACTTTCACGCACCACACGACTTTCAAACGCAACAATGTCTTCTATATGGAACGCTTCTGCATGACTTTCGACTTACGAAATATATTTACAAGGATTATTTAGAAGCATTCAAACGAGTATTTAATATATCGTCAACGTTGAAGGAAAATAGTTTTGTATTTATATATTAACGAGTGGTAAATAAAGCAGCTTTCATCGTTGTATCCTTGTACTTGGACATTTTTTAAAACATCAAAAATAGGTTTCGTAAATGTTATTTTTTTACTATTATTTATTTACTATTATAGAAAACAGATCGTTATATTTGAAATATAAAAAACTTGATCAACACGAATTAAAATGTAAACGAATAGATTGTCGAGGCTATTACTTCGGAAGTGTATTAAATAAATAAAATATTTTTACAATCGTAGACTTTTCGTATAAAATTGATTATTTTTACACGCAAATCATAATCGATCCGAATATTCTGTTATTTGAAACTTTTAAAGTTTTAATTATTGACGATAAAAATGAAATAAATCGTTCGAAAGAGTTTTATAATGAGGGACTTTTAAAACTAACATCTCGTACCGCATAATTTAAATAAATTCTTGGCAATTTTTAACTATCGCGTCACGATTTAGCCTAAGTATGTCATTCTCGAGTGTCGTTCGGACTACGAATGAAGGATCGCTACGAGGGTTTCACACCGAATATAGTACGCGATCTAACACACCGCGCATCATTCCACTTTATAGATCGACGTGCCAAGGCACAACTTGTTGTTTGCTATTCGCGAGAACAAAGAACGTAGATAGATTCTTAATTAGGCGAAGCCTTCGCATATATAATGGAGATACGTGTGCGGGCTGTAACCGTTCTACGTTTTTGAATGCAAGGAGATCGAAAGTATCATAAATTCGCATAAATTCTAGCGCATAATTTATGGGCGAATAGATCGTCTGTTACGTCCTTTTCGTATCAAAAAGAATCATCCTTCGATTCATTGGTGATCGTTGAGAAAATATATTTTCGATCCTTTGTGTTCGATGTCTTTTGAATTTTTCGACTTACGAGCATGGAATTCTCGCGAGGTTGTGCTTTTAAAATGTTTCCTTAATTTTTGGAGTCAATGATGTCATGCTTCGAATTTCAAATAATCGCTGAATATATCGCCAGTCTGTGCGTACTAATTTTCATTGCAGCTCTCACGAATAATTGATATGCCGAACTCAATCGAGCGTATAAAACTCGAACCTTTTTTTATATCTTGTTAAAATTAAATGGTAATTTAAATGTCGATATAAGCGATAGCGATTCGTTATGTTAGAATATTGATGAAATGGAAATTTCGGAGTGATTGCGTCTGCACGTAAGTCATCGTGAGATTGACAGTGGAAAAAGTGTTTTTATTTTATGACAAGAAATATTTTTATTGGACTTTACATTAAAGATCCTATCGTACTGGGATATTGATCGTGATCTTGTATTTGTATCAACTAGAAAATGTTTGCGAAATATTAATCAATCTATCTTTTATGTAACTCGTATTATATGTCTAGCAAAGTTTTTTACTTTGACGATAAATTTATATTTCCAAAAATATTCTAGATAGATAAATAATATATTGGTATCTGAAATTTATAAATTGTAAACACACTTATTACTTACTAGTATACTCGTTACTTAGTACTAATACTTTATAAGGTTCATTGAATTTCAAATAATAATATCAAATATTCACAATTACTATATAAATATCAAGCTTTCTTAGAGTTTAAATTTTTTGATTTGACCTATATTCTTCAACGTTCGATTCATTGAAATTTATACACTATTTTGTAGTGACGTTAAGGAAATATCTCATCATCAAATTTACCTCGATAACATTTCCTTATGTTCATAACTGAACCACTTTTAAGCTGAATTTTCTAGTTTGAATTCTGGTTTTATTCCCAATGAGATATAAATGAGATATAAATAAGATTTGTATAATATTGCTTTACCTTATTAATTGAAAAAGAATAAAAGTTTCATACAATTGTAATACCATCTCTTAAAAACAACCATTAATTACAGGATTTCAAATTAAAATTTTTTATTACTTATTAAAGCTATAAATAATACTACATTCAAATCGATAATATTTTTAAATTATTTAATATACGTAGTTTAATGCATTTTTAAGTTTCCTAAAATTAATCCTATAAAATAATATAACCTAAAGTTTCAAAGAAAGGTAGTCAAAGTTACAACTCTACTATAAGAAATATATTTATGAAAGTAAAACAACTAGTTTATCATAGTATTTATTCGAGAATATGTATATCAATTATTCTCTTTAAACTTTCAATTATACAATTAGAATTCAAATTGAATTCAGTTATAAAAGTAACCAATTTTACAATAAATGAATATTTTCACAGCTTAAATAATTTGTTCACGCTGTTTTCGAACGGCGCATTTCTTCGGAGTGCCTATTCAAATTTTCAAGTAAAGAAGAAGAGAGAAGTTTTTACGGTTGCATGCTTAATCGAGAAAGACAGGCGGTCTGGTCCCTCACGTTTCCGATCCTCGGTACTGGATCGTCGTCCTCGTGGGAAAAGAGCCTCTCGGGATGTAAGCGCTCGACTCAGGAGCAATGCGATCGAAGCTTGGGCGACCGAGTCGTAAGCTCACGTATCGACAGGCAGATCCGCGCGATCGCGTATCCCCCGTATAAATATAGCTGGACGCAAAACTCAACGGCAACTTAATTAAGTATGAGAGAGAGAGAGAGAGAGAGAGAGAGAAAACAAATATGCTCTCAAAAAAAGTTCTTCCGCGCAGGAGACTAATGGTCCTTTTCCTATCTTAGAAAGCCTCGGTACCACGGCTGGTAAAGGAAGAGGTGATGAGCAATTTCCGTAAGGATTGTTATGGATCAATTTTTGCTATTTTCATCGGTTTGGACGCAAACCAAAGATATTTGCGAACATAATAGGAAAGATACATTTTAGAACCAGCTCGAAATTTAGGCCTTTTAATTTGCAAAAGAGGAAAGTGAAAATAAAATAATAAAATCAAATTAGCTAAAATACAAATAAAAATTAAAATTAGAGTCATCAAAACCCAATTAATTTTAGCAAATTTAAAATCGATATGTTTCTTACCTGATTCTCTTCATATTTATTTGTTTGAAATTAATTTAATTTCACTAATTATTGTATGCATATTCGATACACGGATTTATTATATTATTTATAAACAAAATTAATAATTTGAATTTATAATATATTTAAATTTCTAAATAACAAACCGACTAAATGAAATTTTCCAAAATTGTTATTTTCAATTTATACAATTCATTCTTAGTTATAATTATTTTATTTGAGTACATTTTAAATAAATACAACGGAACTCTCACGTTTCAATTTTACGATCCCCAATAATAGTAAATGTTATTTGTATTGTTCTTATTCATATTATATACAAGTGTTTTTATTATTTTATTTATCAATTTTATATTTGTACCATCCATTTAAAAAATGTTAAATTGTTTTAATGTTTGAAATTTTCATTTTTTTATTTAAAAATGAAAACTTCAATTTGTAATTTTTAAACTGTGAACCATAGAAATTTTTTAATATTTCCAAAATACTTTCAAACTAAATTTTTTAAAATATCGTTATTTAAGCGAAATATAGGATTTTTTATCATTCCATATAATTATAATATATTTATCTACTTTATCAACAAATTTTCTTAAAATATTTTGTTTCATAAATTAATCTTTCTTTTAAAAACCCTTTCGTAATAATTTTAAATTAATTTATTTTTTAATACTTTTCTTTTTATATTTTGTACAATTTAATAGATAATTAAAATTTTCTACAAATTTTTAAATATAATTGAAAGCTTTGTACGATAATCTTTTAGCTTTATATTTTAATTTACTTACATTTAAAACTTATTGCACATATTAGGATATATTTCCATTTAAATATGTTAGATTTAAAATTTACTTTAAACATCTTTATTGGTTTAATATAATTTTTTAAATAATAATCTGCATTTCAGAAGCACAACAATTACGTGTGCAACCGCACTTTAAATTCTTTGAAATTCATTTGAATACCTAAATTATGTAAATCTTTATTTTGTCTCCTCTTTAAACATTTTTCAGTTTGATATATAGATTTAAACTTTGATATGAATAAACATGCTGCGCACTTATCTAACAGTGCAATATATATGATTATGCAAAAAAAGATTTCACTAATTATAAGAATTTTTTAAAAGTTTTTCGAAAAATATGATTTTAACGGTTAGAGTTTTTCTTACGTAGAGTATACGAAAGATTGAATAATTTTAATCATTACACTTAATTATTTCACGAATACGTTTAAATTTTTTTTTCCATTCATATATTATTCATTGAAGTATTACCACAAATATTCCTATTTTTTCATACGATGTAAAAATTTTTTCACGTGTACTGCATAAATATAACAATCTTTGCAAAATATTTTCTACTATACTTAATAATTTAACTTCAAAAGTACGAACGCAACTTTGTAAATGCTACTGACTGTCGAAGTAAGGGTCGAAATAAAACATCCTTTTTAACTTTCGTCCACTAAACAATTTCGATACGAGCAATGTTACAAATACGGTAATTTCTACGCACGATAAGCTCATTATCGTTTTCATATGATACGTCAATTTTAACATAAAATACATAACCATACTCGGCGAACTCCGAACGCGTCGTCAACCTCAAAAGTGGTACCCCGGCAAACGTGTATTAAGCGCAGCTTCTTCACGGAAGAACGGAGCTATCTCGGCGCTTCCGATCGCAAGCTCGAGACTGGCAGGCCGCAAAAAGGAAGCGCCCATCCATTGAAGCTTGGCCACAAGTCCGGCGCCGCGAAAGCCTCGTTGACCCGAAGATATCCGGAAGACAAAAGCTGACCGATCCAGAAGCTTATTTTTCTCTTGCCCCTCCGTGTTTTCTCTTCGTCAAGGAGCGCTCGGATACAATGGGACGAGTGTCAACGCTCTCCGCTGTCAGGGGCGTGCGACCGAAATCCAATTTGCATGAGCCCGAGTACAGTGGACAAGGTAATTGCTACACAGTTGGGGATTAGGGAAGCAACGCAAGACGACGAGGACGACGATGCGACACAACACCAGGGAGCCGCTTTAGCTCTGACTTTCTCCTTCTCTTGTTTCCAAATCTTTTTTTTTTCTTTCTATTCTCTTACCATTGTATAGCTGGTTTTCTTTTCTTTTGTGGTGTTTTTTGTTTTATTATTACGGAGATTCTTTTGTTTGCAGGTTTTTGTCACTCGGTTCGTTGCGTAATTTGTTGGGAGTCTTTCTTAACGTAAGATGTGGATGATGCCAGATTTATGGTTTAACAAAAATTTTATTTTACTGGAATAGGCGAAAATCTCGCGTTAACAGAATATTTTCAAATGTTATTTCTATTATACGTAATGTAAAAATTATAAATAGTTTAATAAATATATTCAAAATTTATATTTATAGAATTCAAATCAAACTATAACGAGGAGAAAAGTTAAAATAAAAAAAAATGTGTCTGTGCGTGTAATTATTTAATTCTGATAAATAATAATATGATAAATTATACATTACGCTATATATTTTTTTGGATAAGTAACATCTTTACATACATCTGTTTAAACAATTTTGATAAAATTATATTTGTAATGTATTTTTGTATGTAATTTTAAAAAAGTTACAACTGTAATTTTTACTAGTTTATTATAATAACCTTGTTATTAATACATATGTGTATAAATAAAACTAACTCGGTTATTCAAAATAAATACAAAAACTCATTAAATAACAAAGTAAGAAATTAAGTATTTAATGCTTTTATTCGGTTATATCCATTTATATAAGAGCATATTTAAAAATATTTCAAGTTTAAACAGTAGTTATGCTGCCAAGTTGGTAGCGAGTGATGAGGGCAAGGCAGATCGTGTAAAGAATTAATTTCTTTAATCAAATTTTTATATCAAGGGTAATTTAAAAGTTTTTTATATTTTTTAAATTCGGCAGTAACTAGAGATTCTTAAAATTATAGGATATTTACGTATGCAAAAGAAAATAATGTGAACACCAACTTTTGACGATCTCTATAGATACACAAGTCGAGAAAAAGGGTTTTAGAAGTTTAAACGTAAAGAAAAGTTTCGAATTCATGTTCAAGCCAAGTCAACCGCAAATTCAAATATTACATGATTTTAACAAATTCGATAAGTTTCACAAAGGTTAATTTAACTCAACAGTATCGTGAATTTGTATGTTAATATCACAATCCAATATCAATATTTTATAAACGTGGTTTAAAAATTGTTTTAAGTGTTTTCAAGGTGTCAATTTTAGATTTTGTAAATTATATTTTAAAAGCGTTATTTCATACATTGGTACTAAGCTTTATTTACTATGAATTTAATTATATTACCGTATAATTTAATCACATAGTAAGAAATGATATATTTGATTGTTTTTCATCGGAAAATTGTAATATTCTTTTATTTTTTCAATACTCTTATCATTGCACAATAAAAGCAAATACAAAATAGTTTTGTTCAATTTTTTACTGGTTTAATATAACGTTTCTTTCGTAAAACACTCAAGTAAGTTTGAATCTATCGGTTAGTCTTTTAAACGCTATGATAAAATTTAACGTAATTTTTGAATTATTATAAATAAAATTTCGTAGATGCAAATCGCAGATAAAGTTTTTAATCGCAAATTAAATTTATATATTTTAAAAATAATATTTTTATATTAATATTCAATATAATTATTCAAAAATATATTTCTCGGTTAAATATCGATAATTTATCAAAATGAATTATCGTCATTATTTACAAAACACGAAAATAAATAACGTGAATCTTCTTACAGTACATACTCACACACGATTCTCGATAAGACATATAAAATATAAAGAATGAAAAGATAAAAAAAGAAGTTTTTTTCCCGCAAAAAGTTCAATGTAAAAATCCACAAGGTATGGGCACTTTATCGTTTCGCGATCGGGTTTAAATTCACCTTCGGAAATCAACGGAAGTAATTGATATTCGTCCGGAATGGACCGAATCTCTATATAAATACTATATGAAACGAAGTAAAAAAAATATCGAAGATTCCTCGAATCCTCATCGCCGCATTACTCGCGGGAAGAATTTTTACAGTGTTCTCTACTTCTGTCCTTTTCGTTCTCTCTCCTTGTCTTTCTCTATGTCTCACTCTTCCTCTCCAACGCGCAAATATGTACTTTTGAAAAAAGGAACGTACTGCTGTCGAAGTCGATAAATTCGATATTAATATCGCTATTTATTTTCGCTTCGCAATCGAATAATAAAGTGTTATAGCATCCGAGCGTAAAGGGTCTCCTTTCCTTTACGAAGGGATAGCTAAAATAAATAGAGGAGAGAAGAAACCAGCGGGAATGAGAAAGGAAGGAATACGAAGAACATCACGCGAAAAATTTACCTCTTTGCATAAAACAAATCTTTTAAAAACAACTCTTAAGAAAGCCTCTCTCTTTTTTCTTTCTCTCTGTCTCTCTGTCTCTCTCTCTCTGTCTCTCTCTCTCTCTCTCTTTCGTCTCTGTATTTCTCTTTCTACGTCTGTAGGAGGCAAAAGGTAGGGAGAAGAAGAAATAGCGAACGCGGAGAAGGAAGGAAAGAGAAGAAGAAGAAGGACGTTCTTATAAATACATATACACGAAACACAAACAAAAAGCCACAAAGAGCCGTGCTCGCGGCAGATACGATCTTACGGCATGCAGATACGAGCATACTAATCTCTTCCCTCAGCCAAGAAGAGAGAGAGAAGAGAGAGAGAGAAGAAAGAGAGAAGAGAGAGAAGAGAAGGAGCCAGATAATCGGAGATACGTATATAGTAAAGAAAGTTTTACCTTTTTCTCTCATTTGTTTCACTTTCTTTGTCTTTCTTTCTTTTTTCTATTCTTTGTTCATTTTTGTCTTTTGCTTGACTCAATTTACCTAGTCTTTGTTGTGGTATTTAAGATTTAAACAATGTGAAATAACTTCGAATCTTGAATTTAATTATAAATTAGTTGCTTCCTTAGAATTGAGTTATTTTATTTATATATTTATGATTCTTAAGGTTGTTAATTAAATTCGCATTATATATAATCCATCGTTTCATTTTATTTATTTTAAGAAAATCAAATCGGTTCCGAAATCAGTTAATAAATAATAAATACCTTCTAAAAATTGAGTTTTTATTTTAAATTATAGTACAAATTAAAGAAATAGAATGAATTTCAATTTTTGTATATAAATTATGGTTTTGTATAGAATAATTTTTAATTTGTAAATATGCAGCAGTGAACAAAGAGTTTTTTTAAATTTTAGTTACAAATATCAACATGTATTGGTATATTATATTTTATTTTATAAAATTTGAAACGTATAAATATCTATGGTTCGAAGATTCGGTAACGTTTAAAGAAAAATATACGATAAAAAAAGTAGTAATATATCTAATGTTCAATGTAACGAAAAAAGTGTAGCTTTCGAGCGACAAACTTGTTGATATTCGTGACATATGACGCTTGTTACATATACACTTTTTACGGTGAAGATACTTAATGGTAATTATTAGTAAAACAACTACATAAACAAAAAATATTTAAAAATGAAAATACTATGTAGTTTGTATTTTTTGATAAAATTATATTACAGTACAATTTATAAGATTTAAAATATATAGTCAATCACACAAGTATGTGGTCAATTACAAAGAAATTGTTACCTCGTTATTTGGTAAGAAAAGATATGCAATAACAAATCCTTACATCTAAAGAAAGTTCTACTAAAAATAATTTCTTAGAAATAAAATTGAAATAGTTGTTAATAATTCTGTCTCGAAACATAGTACGTATAAAATAAATGAATACGAACAGTTGGAAAGTAATATATTATCGACGCGTTAAATATCGGGAAATGCAACGTCATAAAAAAATAATATATGTGCAGCAACGACATGGATCTATATAACAGAGATTTAAGATACGCCAAGAATTATAAAAGTTAAACAACGCAGAACCGATAAAACCTTCAAAAGTGAAATTTGTAATATGCATTAATAGCTATTTCATTGCTTATACGTTGTCGATATATATATTATTACGAATGCAACGCAGTATAAGCTATCGGATTTTACGGTAGATAACGATATAAGGAGGATTCGAAAAAAACATAAATAGACATTGGTAGCTTCGATCGAAAAATTATTGGTTGTGAAAACGAAAAGTATTTATCGAATTTGTAAAGTAAGTCGGGAGTCGCTTGCTTTAAAATATTTGTGTCTTTGAATATATTTTGGTACGCGTATACATAAGCATTTAACTATTTTTATTACAAATACCCGAAAATGTTCGAGTTATCTCTATTTACTCTACGATCGGAATTACAAAACACTCGAAGAATTGCGTGCGATTACTATTCGTGTCCCTACTTGTCGCGTTTAATTCGACATCGACAAATTCTTAACCTTTCAGTTAATTTTATCCATTGAATAATCATTTATAAGAGAATCGCGAATAAAAGTGTTTCTAAAGACGAAAAAAGCGACTACGAAATAAGTGTACGGAATAAGAAAAAAAAGAAGATTTATTCGTGTCGAGCGAAGTAAATCGTTTTGTAAACCAAGGCAGGAAAATAGGCCATGGCTAAAAGCAAATCCGACGTACCGATGCAATTGGAAATTTCGGTGGATGTTGGTATAGGTGTATACACGAATCCATAGATAGAGAGCCGATAATCCAAATCCATAGGGTCGAAGAGGCGAATAGCCGGAGAGAGCATTCGTCCGTTGCCGCCAAGAGACATCGACGACGGTAATTCCTTGCCCAAGGAACCCAACTTCTCTCGTCCGTTCACAGACCACACGCGCAGAGTGCACACCTACACGGAGATCCAGGGATGCACGTGGGCCAAACGACGATGTCCCAGGGAATCTCCATTTCGCTACAAGAACCGACGGGCATCGCGCGCGTTGTACGAATAGTTTCAATTTCGTAACGCCAATCCAATCATGTAAATCAGGTCTGGCATTATTAGTGGATAGCGATCGGACTATTCTACACCGGATTGCTCTCTATCTCTATATCGTTTTCGCTCGCCTTCCTTCTCTCTTACGTACCGTATCACCTTGCGCGAATGAACTGCCGGTGGAAAGAGACGGAGCTATCGGTAGTGGCTGGAGAGGCTAGAGGGATTCCTACCACTGAGAAATTGCAAGACCACCACTGAGAGTTTACAAGAAGAGTTATGAGAATTTACAAAATGAAAAATAAAACACGCAAAGTGGAAATTGGGTTAAAAAATGGGGATTAATATCCTAGAACATGAATTTTCGAAATGCTTTGAAAAATTCGGTATTCTTCCCCAATGCCAAAATTCCATCGGATTATATCGTACTATCGATTATTTATCGAAAATAACTCTTGTTCTGTCCATTTTATTTTAATATTATTTAAATTGTTTTAAGTATACTAAATATTTATTTTTAATTTACGGTATTTATTAATATAAACGTATAATATAGTTAGAAAATATAAATATTTAAAGTAAAAATGCCTTTTTATTATTAAAATTTTAGTACTTTTTTTATTTGAAAAATTTAACCGAAAAAAATGTTACGATGGTACTTGTAAAAAAATTTCTTTGAATAATTAGTCGAATGTTTCGAACCGAATTACATCACCCAAAATAGTTATTAATATATTAGCTAAACGCTAAATTTTAAATTTAAAGAGTAAATTTAACGCGATACAATGAATTTATTACTATTCTAAATATTGTTCGTTTTGTTTTTAGGACAAAAAACAAATCGTAGATATTAATTTAAGCGAGGTACTTTATATTAAAATTGATTATAAAGTTAATCTTACAATAATTATAATAATTTGGAGTAATTATGATTGATTCTTTTGGAAGTTAGTTACGATTACGCGACCATGTTATATTACATTACGCAAAAATCTGTGTCAATTTTTAAAAATAAAAAATTATCCCTTATCTTTAAAATAACTTTAATTTTATGTTAAATTATCTATTAAGAATATGCAACAAGCTCGAACAAACAAATACGACGACAAGCGTGCAATATTGAAAAAAAGATGAAATAAGAGATGAACGAAGTAATATCGAAATCCAGAATAAGAGGTAGTAAATTAGAAAAGAAAGATGGAAGTCAAGATCGGAAGAGAGACCGATGTCTGGGCGAATCTAGCGGATACGAGGGTACTGGCACCAAACTAATCCAGGGCTTAGCTAATCGCATCCCCACCCTCTTTTCGCTCTCTAGCTTCCGATCTTCTTTCTCATTTTGAAACATCGGAAGCTTGATATTCGCATATAGCTAACTAATGAAAGAGGGCGAGAGGAAGCGAGGAAGCGAGGAAGCGAGGAAGAGAGAGAAAGAGGAGAGAATGGCCGGGTGATTTCGTCGGCTCGTTCACGAAAGCGGCTTATCCGTTTCAACCCCATGTCTAGCCACCACTCTAACTTCACCCAATCCACTATTGATCGAAAGCCGCGATCGAACAGCCCATTCATCGACTATTTACAGAGACAATGCACCGAATATATTTGTATTTTTTTTATTATTAAGCTACAGTTAACTTCAACGTGTGGAAAATTAATATACGTTATTCATACGTTAGTCCAATTTTATATTTAATACCTAGTTTTTAAAAATTTTATTTTTACAAATACGAATTTACAAATAATGATTGCTGTATTTTAAACAATTAACAATATTACGCATATTAAATTATTCCATTGCATTTTGTTAATTTATGTGCGTGTAGTTAATTAAATTTATGAATCCATAACAAATAGTTTTAATTAAATTTAATTTTATTGTAAAAGAAATTAGATTTTTAAAAATTTTTGTAAGAAATTAATTCGATGGATGATTAAATTTATTTTAATTTATTTATATTAATTTGTACAAAAGATGGAAAAACGATGGTCAAGACAGGTGTTGAACGATCGAGAAGCTTCCGGACTATACGATAAATTAAATTAATTTTATTAATTTATATTTAACGTACTGTTAATCCGCTTGTAAATAAACTGACAAAAAATCTAAAAAGTACAGTCGAAAAATTTCATATCAATTTATTAACGTTTACGAAATTATTTTATATCTTTGATTTAATCATGTTTAAATTTTAACAAATTTACATTATTTTATCATTTTTATACGAAAAATGATTTACATGGATGAAAATGAAGTAATAAATTTGGCATTGGTAAATAAAAATAAAGATTGGACACATTTTTCTCTTGGCAGCGTTCGGTTGATTTACCAAAATGAATCGCAATTGAAATACGACTTTCAAAATACTCCAAGCAAAACTGGACTCCGCGGCTTAACCAATGGTCACAATTCGAGTTACGCGTTGAGATACGTTTACGAATACCGCAAAATGCGACGTATTTTTCTCCCTTCCCCGACTCTTCGGCTTAATCCAATCGGACTGCTATAATCTGTAAAAACTTACAATCCAAAGCCGTCGACGACGACGACGATCGAAAAGGATAATTTGCACGTCTCACTTTTATTCCTCGCTTGCATAATCGAAACGGAGGACCATAAAAGCACAAAAAAGAGGACGAGCGAAAGGCCGAGTGCGTACGGAATGGAATCGAGCATGCGATAAGCGTACACTAGTCGCTCTTGGACAACAAACAATAAAATCGGACAGATACGGAGGTAGCGGTCAGGGATAGGACGCGAGTCACGGACGAGTGCCGGTCTAATGGCCAACTGATGGCAATGTCTTGTACGTCGCGGTTCGACGAAGCCACCTGTTCCGCCAATGAGCTTCTATCGCTACCCGAATGACCCGGTCGTGATTTACATTTACATTAACGTCCAGAAAGTCGTCTAATTGCCGATGTCAGAGGTGCCGGATATCGCTTACGCGATTCCTCTCCTCTTCTATATCCTTAACGTTCCCGGGTCAAGTGTACGCGAGCACATGTCTCTTTGCGTGTCTCTTTACGTGTCTCTTTGCGTTTCTCTTTACACGCGTGTTTTCCCATTTACAATATTATTTTATTGCAGTGTTCACCGTAATGCTTTTTCAGCGTTTTCTTCGTACTTCGCTGATTCCTGAGAGTGCTTCTATTTCGTTAGATTTTATACGTTGAAACAATACTCAAACTTTGCGAATATCACTGTTTTTATATTTTTCGTGAATTTATTTTAATTAAAATGTTATTTTCCTTCATGCTATGAATGATCTTGCTTCTCAATGTAACAAATATAAGAAGTTTTGAACGATAAATTATATTATACCGTGTTTCGGAGTTAATTTAAAGCTAAAAATTATTGGTCAATCATTTACATCGATAAAAAATATTTAATAAATATTTTAGAATGAAGATGCTTATTGATTTAGTAATCAATAAGTTTAAATTTACAAAAGCAAAAGATTGCGATTATTATTCATTTATACTTTTGACTTTGTTTACGTTTAATATAAATTATAATAATTTTCTCAAATAATATTACAATATTTACTACTGAAAATTTATTTAACGTTATCCGTTTTCTTATAATTCATTCGTTTAAATTAATTTTTTTTTTGATTTATACTATTCATAAGTAACTTAAAAAAATATTAACAAATAAAACTAATGGTGAAAAATCGTATTAAATAAAATGTATAAATAAATAACATCGCAATATTAAAAATATATAAGTTAATCTAAATTCTTCTTTTTTAAGTTTGCAAAAACTCGATAATTTTGATTTTACCAAATATAATACCACTTCATAGTTTCCACAAGCTAATGAGCATTAATTAATACATCAAATAATCAAAGAGACGAATCTCCGTGACTTAAAGTTTTTTCAATTAACAACGTGACAACGCATAAATATTTTCGTTGCTAAGCTCACGAAAGTGCACATGTGTCTCGAGGATTGAGCTTTTACGTGCAAACACACGCCTTGTATGCGTTACATCGATCTTTCTTGTGATGCGTATAATCAAGTTTGTTTTTTCTACGAATAGAATTGATTACCGATTGTAAAAATAAAACTATCACAGTTCGAAACATAATTAAACAATCTGCAGAATATAATTCTAAATAAATGGTGATTGACCACGTAATTATGTTCTTAAAATTAAAAATTTGTGCATGATCAAGATCTTTTTGATGTCGTGTATTTTCATGCATCAGTAACCCTTACTTCCTCTTGAAGCAGAACATAAGGTTGAAAAGTCTTGACTCGCAATAATTTTAATTAAAAAATCTGCTGATTTCATAAAATTAACGAAAAGCAAACATATCCTTTTTAATATTGTTAATTAATTTAATTATCGATATAGTATTCAGGTGTAAAAAAGAAAATTTGTTCTTATAATTATGGATAATAGGCCGTGAGAAAAATCATAGAAAATGAAACTTATTCATAAATTAGAATGAAAAACCTGTAAAATATAAGTCTGTTTTATCTTCGTAACAATAGTTTTTGATTAAATTATCATTTATAATTTCAACAAGAATTTAAATGTTTATAGAATTTTTTTATACATCATAAATCACTACTTAATATTTATCATGATCCACATTTTTAAAACTATTTTAAAATTAAGTAAAATAAAATGAAAATACAAAATTAAAGTTACCACAGTACTTTTTAATTAAATCAAATTATAATAGCATTATACAATTCCTATTATAAACTAATTTATATAATTTTATATAATTTTTGCATAATTATTTAAAATAAATATTAATAAAAGCACATATAAATATATAATCAATTTTAATATCATAATTAATTTTATATATTTATCAATAATATATGAATATTTTTCAGTGTAAGAACTTCTAAATAATCATTTTTTCTACGTATTTTCTTTTAAATTGAAAGACCGTATTTATTATCGACTCCAGTTTTGGAGATTCGATGATTTTTGTTCAAATTTAAATGCATTAAGAATAAATAAACAAATAGTATTTTTAAACGTCTTATGTTACATAAATTATCAAAGATATTTTATATCAATATTTTATATTAATTTTAAAATTTCATATAATTTTATTATCTATATCTTCTTTAAATAATTTATTTCGTTTATAAACGATAAACATTTGAATATTTTAGATTTTGAATATTCAAAACCTACAAGTCGTATAATTTATCTAAACATCGTATGTATTATTCAACAATTATTCACTTTGCGTTCTCATTAATAAGTACGATGAGGTTCTTATTCTTTCAAAATTCTCATTTTATCTTGCTTCTAAAAATCTACTATGAAAAATCTAGTCCATTAATTTCAAGTTTAAAAAACTATTCATCGAACGACTAGAAACAATGTAATAAAAAATAAGGAAAAAAAGGGCCAATATTTTACAAAGATGTAGCTAAATTTGAAAAATTATGATATCAAGATACGAAAAAAAAGTGTTCCATTGCAATAATTTAATAATATATTTTTAATACGGAATCGGCGATAAAACCGAACTATTTATCGTTTATATTTATTATTATTTAGTATCAGAGGACAAATAACGTAAGAAACAGCGCGTATGCGACGATAGTGCATGAAAAAAAAAATTTTAAATGCCACGGATCGAATAAATGTTTCCTTGTATTGATACATTGAAAGATCGTCAAAAACCGATCCGTTTTCTAAAAAGTTTTCGTGCAGCTCAATTATCAAGGCGGACGACTTAAAATTCCGGAAGGCAGACGCGTAAAAAGGTAAGGGAACGAATGCCAGAAAGTCCGCAAAAGACACCCGATCTCGTTTGATCGATCGTTCCATCGCGTCGACGAGACGCAAGATGACAATCGAACCTTTTTGCCAGCTACGAAACTCATTAGCACTCCAATCGTTGGAATTAATCAGAAGTAAAGGCGCCGCGAGCGAAGCTTCCGGCAGTCACACTCGCGTCCGCTTCACCGACGGCAGCTGCGAGCCCGAGTTCCCGAGTTCCCGAGAAAAGCGACGCGACGGATCGGAACTGGGCCACCGAGTCGACGACTTACTTTTCCTTTCCCCTTCAAATTTTCCTTTTCGGTTACTTTCCGATTCCCACCCGCCTCTTCTCCCTCTCTCTCTCTCTCTCTCTCTCCGTGCTCTCGATTTTTACCGAGTAGTTGCCCGAGAAATGCAGCGCTTCGCATCCATCGCGTTCGCGGACGTCGGTCACAGCTCGTTTGCCGCCAGCCGTGCGCGCACCGCTGCTTTCCGTAAACGAGGAAGTGTAGCGGTATTTCAATCTGCGAGAGATGAGCGATCGCGATAGCGTTGTCGTTTCGCAGCGATCGCAGGTGGGCGTCGACGCCGCCGGCGGCGGACAATTGAATATCCGAACTCGGTGGTCTCGGCGGCGGGCTGAGAGGAAAAAAGTTCGGCTCTTGGAGGGTTCGTCGATGGCCACGGAAACTCCGAGATTTCTTTCTTACCTACGAGTCGTCGTACCTTCGTTGGCGTCGTCGGTAACGAGTTTTCGAGATGCCGTTCAGGCTCCGCGCTTCGAGCAGTCGAAAGTTCGGTGATACTTATTTACGGGTCGTCTCGTCTGTCCATGTACGAGTGTTTCGTCATTCAAAGTCGCTGAACTCGAAAAATTCTTATCGAGCAAAGGACCGATCGATGCGTTCTCCTTTTTCGTTTTCGTTTTACTTCAAACTTTTTCAACCGATCGACGAATTAATTCATTTTATTTTATCCCGATATTTTCTTAGCGAAATGAAGTTTTGTTTCTTCCTCTATGTAGAATAAATTTTTTTTCTATTATAACGCGAAAATTCAAAAATCGTATAAACTCCTTGGTAAGCGATAAAAAATCTTGTAAAATTTATACCTGTATAATTAATAGGATGGATAATCGAAACGAATTCGAGCTAATTTATCCGTCGCTAAAATATTACGTTGCACCTAAAAGAAAATGTATATTTATACGGCTTAATATATATACAAAATTTGTTAAAGTATTCTTGTGCGAGCTTACTCGAAAGTAATTCTATCGAATTTATAACGCATATTTCGATTCGATCGACTTAAATCGTCGATACCCGACGCGTTCTTTATTCCCATACGAATATTTTTTATACAATATTCCGTTAATTAGTAACGATGTAATAAACGATATTCACTCTCGATAACATATTTATTTTACGATGTAATATCAACGTTATTTAACTACGATTTCAAGGACAAGATTAAACGAAATTTCGTTATTATCGTTCGATAAAATATTTAAATATTTTCTGTTTGCGTTAGAAAACGAGGAACAGAGTATCTATTTTTTTAAAGTATTTTCTCGATTAAATTTAATCTCTGATAATTTAAAATTTGTTTAAAGTATAAGGATAACGGATTTAAATATACTTGGTGAGTTATAAATTGAATATTAAGGTACTTGGACCAGGTACGTTATTTTTGCCGTATTTCTATTAATATCTTTACACGCGTATTATCTCCGTTGAAATAATTTCAGTACCGCGAAGCGGTAACGCGTTAGAATAAAAATAATGGCTCTAATAGGAGAGAAAAAAGAAACAATCCAATCTCGCTATCACTGTACTTCTGTGCAGCATCAAAATTCACATTCTTTCCAGTCATGCGATCTCATAAAAGTTCGCCTACTAATTAGAATCGCGTCAGCGCCGCGCAACCCACCTTATACATTATCTCGGCATATCCAGACATGAACAACGAAATGTTTCTCTCTTCAACTTGGCGCTCGCGCATAATTTCTTTTTTATTTTCGACCGCGCGTACGCGAGTAGCGGCGTGCCGTAAACGAACAAAAGAATCGCGGTGCGTTTTTGCCGTAGATTTCAACGGTATCTAGCGGCCGCCACTACACGTTCCGAGGAAGGAAAATTTGCGCGGACGGCGATCGAGCGCGGGGGAGGTGCGAGGGGGCAGAGAGAGAAACACGCCTAGGATGAGACTATGTATTATAACACGCGGGAAAAGAGCGAGAAGGGTAAGAGTGCGGTGGAACAGGATGCAGGACGCATCATTAGCATACGCGCTACATACGCCTCGGTGCTTTATGATTTATCCGTTGTCGGCAACGCTAATACAACGCGAAACTTTTCGTTTCTTTCTTTCTCTTTCGAGTGTGCGCCTTTTTTGCGGACGACCGCGCCGCGATGGTTTTCTTTCTTCTTTGCTTTTTTATATTCTCTCGCGGGTTACAGAGCTACGAAGTTTGCTACAGTTTTTTTCTCGGCTGAATGAGAAATAATCTTGTTTGCGGCAAGCTTATATTTATGAATTTGGGAAAAGATGTTCCAAGCCGGGATGCGATTGTTAAAAATAACGCGTACCGTACCGTCTGATACCGCGCGAACGAGTCGTCGAATATCATACTCGGCATTAGCCTCGAAAAATGAAAAATTCGACAAGGAGATTTATCGAATCAACGTTCATCGTTGAACAATTTTGTAATAATACGCAAAGTTGCGTATTAGATTCATCCGCTACGCATCCTTATCCTTATATTATATTATGCCGTCGTCGCGAATTTCATTGTTTTTCCCTTCTAATTTTCGAGCATGTCGCGAGAAACTCTATCGCATACTCTATCGCATACTCTATCGCAAATTATGTTTTTATTCCTATTAGATGACGAATCTTCCCCCCGAAGCGCGCGAATCGCTAGCGATCGGCAAAAAGCTCCAACCCGCGTATCTTTCCGGCCGCCGCCTACACAGTCGATCGAGCGTATCGACGGCAGCGGCCAGGACGTCTTCCGCGGAGGAAGACACGTGCCCGGGTTCCAAGAACCGCCGACGGCTCTCTCGACGCCCATCGGCCAACAAAAAAGAGGAGAGCCGGAGGCACGGCCGCCGTCGGTACTCCGTCGAGGAGGTGGCATGCGCACCGGCGAACGGTGTACGCGCATAAGAAGCCTTTTAATCAATTTACCGCGCCCGAGGGGAAAAAGCCACAGGAACGCCGGCGCGTCGCGCACCCGGCGAGATTCACCTGCAGGAATGCACGTCCTGTCTTCCTTTTGTGCCCGGCCTTCCCCTTTTATCTTTTGCTAACGCGACGTCTTCGCTCCAACCACTGCCCTTCTTTGTTGCGCATTCGCGACTAATCCTCGGGGGCTCCGATTAACCTACGTATAAGCGTATGTGTGAGCATTCGAGAATTTGTAGAGGCGATCGCGGAGGATGACTTTTTCTCCAAGATGTTCGTCCCTTTTTCTATTGCGATGGGAACAAGATGAAATGGATAGAGGGAACAACACCTTCGTTAATAGGGCGAGAAGAAGTTTGTAGGATTCGTGAAGCGTGACCCTATCGAAATAAAGTCATCGTTCTTTTCTAAATCTTTGTAATAATTTTTGTTTATCGGTACCGTGCACTCCTCGTTGCGTATCAAAAATCTTGTTTGGATTCGAGCGATAAAAACGCCTTCAAAGTAAGCAGTGGTTGTCGGCAACTCATTAAAACGCATGGTGTGATTTTCTTCTTTGATATTTTTGTTTCTACAAATTGCTGATTACCAAACAGAATTTGTAGTGATTATACGAAGAAATTCAGCGTTGAAATTTTTTTTAATTAATGTATGTATTCATTTGGTTAACGACTGTATATAAAACTTGTGTGCGGAAGTGATAAAATGAAACAAAACCTACATGAAAACTTTATTGCCTTCTGAAACATACCATATCCATTAATATACTTGTAGATTCTAAATTATTTAAAAACGTTAAATGCGGAAACACAACGCAAATCTACTTGTGATATATTATTTAGACTCGTAATTTAGGGTTTAATTTTTATATTTTTGGAACTAAAAAATGAACACAAATGGATAAATCGACATCTTAATAATCGACTTAAAAGCTTTTTAATCAACGTAAATAAAAAAATTAAATTTTTAATTTTAAATGTACAATATAAAAAAAAATATAGAAAGGTACGTCTCTTTAATTTTTTAATCATCCGTGGTTTAAAGTTTTCGCAAAGTCATTTATTTTTAAATAAAATTTGCTTCAATTGAATATCATTTTAAATAGAAATTATAATATCATTGTCGCGTCATTTTAATATCGTAATAAAATTGTTTCCGATTATATATTTTTGCGTTATCATTTTTTAGCTTTTCTCTTATTTAACTTTCTTTATATTTATTTCATGTATTTTATAATTCCCAATTTTTAAAAACAATACGTTTTCAATTTTTTTCTCGCCATATATCTGTAATAAATGATTTATTACCCAAGTTAACAAATAAAATAGAACATCGACTTTTCATTCTAAATAAAAGTTGTAAATATAATTTAAATGTATTAATATTATAAAAGGTGTTTTTGTTTCAGAAATTTTAAAAAATTATTTTCCAAATTATTTATTAATATAAATTTAATCTTCTAATTTCAATTTGATTATATTATATTCGTATGATTTTCTTATTTTATAAACGTTATAATGAAATTTCTCTTTTGAGTAATTTCGAAAGAGTATTTTTAATATATTTATTCATAGTATCGAATAAGAAACTAAGAATTTTAGGAAAACGAAAAAGCGACATCAGTGTTACATGAAAAAAATAACGATATATTATTATTATTATGATTACGTAATGTCATCGTGCGTAACGTATCCATACATTAATTTTTCACTTTTGAACACCGAATTGAGTTCTCCGATTTAACGAATGGATAGCAGTAGTCGATCAAAAATCACTCGCAGCTACAAGTGCAGCCTCGATGTCGCAAGCTTTATGTTGAAGACGGGCGTCGAATTTTGGCGAAGCGGGTTGACGAAGTTTGGCCTGCACTTGGCTCACCTCTGCCTTCGACGCGCTACAAGCCTACAAGCGCGAGAAATGCGGAATATTCGCGTTCGGGAAGAATACGCCCTCGCGAGGAGATCGTTTGAGTGGGTCCTTAGATGGCAGGGAACCGGACAAAAATTCGGAGCGCGCGCTTCCAACCGAGTCCCACGGAAGCGGCGCGGCTTCCCCGCTAAATATTGTGTTCGCGCTCCGGTCGTCGCTGCAGGGACACGTGTTTCGGTCGGCCGGAGCGCGGGATTCCACGTGGACGCAGATCGGCCTCGCCGATTATACGCTAATTCAACGCAAATTCCTTGCACGCGCGTCCTCAGAGATATATCTGTATCGTGAGCCGCCGAGGAGTCGAGGGCTCCGCTTTTAAGGCGCATCGCGCGTAAGGAGGAGAACCGGAATGCTTCGTTATTTCGATGACTCGGGAAACCGATGCCGCCGTCTCAGGCTTTGGAATTGGAGGGCTTTGAGGCTCTGACCTATTCTCGGGGAGCCGGGAAATCGCGGTTGTTCTCGATCTTTTATCCCCCGAACTTTGCATCCGATCCTTTACACTTGGATGTTTAGCGATCATCGCTCCACTTTGATTAACTTATTAAGAATGTAAGTCTCCATTAACGTTCCCTTGCTCTCGCTTTTACCTATCGTTTCAACGGTGAAGACAATGGCACGCGTATCAAAGTTTTACAAAACTATTTAATAATGATATTTAAGCGTATCCGACGTGGATATTCGCGTCCGCTGCATCGGACGCAACTTTCGTTTAACCGAGAAAAGCAAATATTTACTCGATTTCAGTTTGCTGGATGTTAATTTACGACGATTAATTCATAGGCAAATAAATATTTTCTTACAATTAAAAAATGGTAATTTAGATTATATCCGTTCTGAATCTTATTTTAACAAGAATCTCTCGATAGCGAACTCGTTTATACATACAGATATTAGTGGACGTATTTGCTTCGGGTAATTAAATTCTGTTCTCATGAAAGAACAAAGCCGTTTAATTAACATTATACCGGGACTTTGATCATTTAAATTTTTCCTTGAATATCCATTGGTACTTTCTGAAAATTATACGCATATTTGAAATATTTATAACGTTCGTGTACCAAAAACTTAAGTAAGAAGCGACGATATAAGAATTTTTTTCTTTGATCCATGACATCGTCTCGCTTCTTTTTTGGCCTCGTGTTTCGCCTCTCGTTTCACATCTCGTTTCGCCTCTCGTTTCGCCTCTCAAAGTCCGAACGATTCACCTTTCCAAAATTAAGTCTCGATTTTTATTTTTTATTACTCTGAATTTTAAAAATTAACGTCGGCCAAACATTTTATTCGAAAAATAAAGCGAAGAAAGAATCCGCAATGGTTCGATTCACGCGCAATACTGTTCGAAGCAAGATAAATGAGCAAGATGGAGCGAGAGGCAAAAAGGGATAAAAAACACGGCGACTCCTGTCTCGTTGCTTCGACGACGTATTCAGGGAACGCGGGATTAAGCCACGTCGTCTTCTTTGCTCAACTCTGATGGTTTTTCGCGCGAGGGTCGTCCGTCATCGTCCATTCATCGCGATGGTCGTTTCAGCTTAATTTGACCCCCATATTTCACGCTCTCCGAAAATACGTATGCGTGTAAGCTGCTTGCGTCGCGTCTATAAGAGCGTCGTCGCCGGAGTCGAGTTCCGTCGGGAAGGGAAGTCGAGATCGACGATCGTCGAATGTACTTTAATAATATCCTGAATATCCAGAAATAATTGGATTTTCGTCCAAGCGTGTTTCTTTCTATGATTCACCTTAATTTTATCTCCTGCTCTCCGAGCTAGGATTTTCTCAATTTTTCAAAATATTAAGGGCAGATTGGACAAGCTCAGTTTGCGAATAAATACTCGATTGTATGTCGTGTTTCAAATTGTTTCGTTGAATCTGCCGCTTTATTATGCGGTTCTTTTCTAGTTTTTGCATTATTAAAAATATACAAAAACAATTTAATGTTTGATCTTTAATATTCTAAATTACGCAATTACGATTTTTTGATAATATTTAATTTAAATTATGAAAACGTTACATCGTTTTATAAAACCCATTGAAATAATGAGATTATCCGTTATTCGTGCTGAACTATGAATTTTATTTCTTATTTATTGAAAAAAATGTTTATATTTGATATATTATGTTAATTATATATAAGATGAAAAAGTGCTTGTGAATACTTTATATTTTACGTTATAACTTAAAAATAAAAATAAAAATAAAAATGGAAAATTATTTAATTTATTGGTAATGATAAAATTATTTTTCAAAAAAATTTAATTTCGTTGGTTATTTCTTTATATTATATACGTTTAAATAAAACTTTCTTTATAAAGAAAAAAATTACTATAATGTCAAAGACGAACGATCAAAATATTTATAAAACTGAATTCTCGAATACTCTACTACAATATATATTATTCGTATTCCAGTATATTTTTAACATCTCCGTTTCGTGTAAATGAATAAACTGAAAAATTTAAATGATAGAACGATGTCTCGACGTGTATGTACTTAGTATTTTATAGCTGTTTCTTAGTTGACAAGAGGCTTCAGAGAAAATTTTTGGCGCACATGAAGTTTCGTGTTCGAGGAATGTTTTACAAATGTATGACCAATGTAAAAATATATTTTGGTATTCGGTATAGGAACGTTTGTGTTTCGTTGAGTTACATTGTAATTTAGTTGTTTACTCTCTTGGTACTGCGCTTACTATACTTAGATGTTTTTATACAATCTTTTGTATAAAAATCTTATCTTTTTATCTGCAATACATACCATATACTATAATACATAAAAAAAATTAATACCTCCTACTGTCCAAAAAATATAGTACAAAAATATAAACAAGATATAAATTTCAATTCTGTTCTTATTTTCTTTCATCATTTTTCAATTTAGTCCAAATATTATCAAATATGCTGAATTAAATAGTTTTAAAATTTTTAAAGCTAATTTTTTAAGGAATGTAGAAACTATATAATATTAAATATAAAAATATCAAAAATAAAAATGAATTCGATGTCTATGACGATATAGACTATTAAATAGTTGATGAAATCTTTTTCATAAACTTATTACGAATAATATTTAATTATTGAATTATGATAAATATTTTCGGTAAACAATATTTTAATTTTTAAATTGTTGTATCAAAAAAAAACCCAATTTCGTTAATAACAAATATTTTTTTATGCACATAGACGGCACTACATTGGGGAGCTAAACACGGAGATGAAAACATCGTTAAACTGATCGCTGGAACGTACAAAGAATATATAAAAAGTGTCAATGAAACTTCGGTGAGTCCAATTATAATATTTGCATAATTGTAATAAAATAATCAGTATAAATTGTTTCTAATATATTTAACTATTTAAACATATTTTTTACATTAACATTTTTTACCCATTTAATCCTTTTTTTTTAACATTTATTTTTCATGCACTTCAATTGCTGTCGACTACAGAATGGGGTAAGTTTATTCTTGATATTCCCAAAAAAATTTTTAAATTTTTAATAATTGGATAACATTATTTAATTAAAGTAATTTGAACGCACCAATAAACTTTTAACATTTAATTTGATTCAGTTATATTAAAAGTTTAAATGTCTATTTCTACAGTTTGTTTGGAATTGTTGGAAACAACTTCGTAAGTCATAGCTAAATTAATATTTTTTTTAAAGAATAAATAATTTATAACTCTCGATTTAATGCAGATTTTTAAATTAATTGACAATATATATATTTATTTTCGTTTTTGATTGTTGATGTATATATTTATAATTTAGAACGATTTTTCAATGTTGTTCATAAATTTATCATACATCATTTTACACTTCTACGACTTTTGTACGACTAAAAAAATTTCGTGGTACCAAGGAATTGCGTAATATTCAAATTGATAAAGGTTATCACGATAGCGAAATAAAAATAAACGCATTCAATCAATTATTTTTTACAAAGTTCTACAGATATTTCCGAATCATAAGAAAACGTAATAATATTGTCTAAAACTCTTTCGAATCGCTTTTAAAGTTAAATTGATATAAAAGTAATTTTAAGTTATTGGCACAAAGTAGTTGGTATCGATAAAATACAACAAAACCAGATAAAAATGAAAATTCGATGTCTGGTTTGCGAAAATTCTTTTAGCTATAAACGAAGCACGAACGATAAAGTTCCAAAAGTTCGGATGAAAATAAAATAAAATATCTCGATTGTAAGGTCAAAAGTCGACGGAGAAAGGTTAAACCTTCGGAAAAACTCGATAGGTTCGGTCGAAGGCGCGAAAATTTAAGGCGTCAGGTTGAAGATAATATCGGTATTTCGTTGAAACGCTGTCGAGGAGCAGACCTTCAAATTTCTCACGTTGGAAGGGACAGAGTTCGGGCAAGAGCAACGAGAGCAACGAGAGCAACGAGAGCAACGAGAGCAACGAGAGCAACGAGAGCAACGAGAGCAACGAGAGCAACGAGAGTAACGAGAGCAACGAAAGCAATGAGAACAAGGAGAGCAACGAGAGCAACGAAAATGCTAAGGAAAGTCGTGAGTGGTGGTCGCGCGCGTGACCGTACGCCGCGTGTCGGCTGCCGAAACGTTCTCAAAGGGCCAGCGAGATAGATAGCCGGACGGGAAAAAAGAGAAAGTGAGAGGGGAGGCCCGTCGATAAGGACATCGGTAAATCGGAGGTCCGGAGGAAGGAAGGACGCGCCGAGCGCTCCTCGCCGTCAGATAGGATCGGATGTGTGTGGTCCAGCGTTTTACTCTCTATAAGACTTATATAAGCCGGCGGCGGTGGCTGAGCCTACGGACAGCCCTTGCTCGTTAGCGGCTCGCGACAAACACCGTAAGGTCGACCCTTTTCTCCCTCTCTCATGCCAACGCTGCCCCAAGTAGAATGCGCTACAGGGAAAACGAAAGAGTCGCTCTTTCTCTTCTCTCGCGCTGTGTCTTGAAACTTCTATTACGAGCGAGGACCTCGTGAAATTCCTCGGTCGCTCGAACCTTCTCGCCTTCCTTTGTATTTTTCTATAACGAGGCTATTTCAAACTAGGTTTTATTCTCTTTTCGCGACTCGAGAACGAGAACGCTTCCTTCTCCGTACCGAGATTCAACGGCGGATCAAATTTATTTTCTCTTGGTTAACTTTGACGATTGGCGACGCCTCTATTACATTGCTCTTATTGCGATAAAATTAGAAGTCATATATTTATTTATATACCGATACGCTGCAAACATTTTGCAGGCTGTTTTATAATTCTCGATTCGTGCAACGGTAAAACGCGATTACCGCCTCTGTATTTTCATTCGCTTATTAATTTGCGAACCATACTTTACGAATGTTGCTTCGATCACCGAGGTTTTATCTTCGCCTTGCCATTAAAGTGATAAATATAAACAGCCAATTTCCGTGGGTTAAAAAAAGATATAAATTACATTGTATAGATGTTATATAGTTTCTATAATTACAGCAGGTTTACCGTTATTACTTACAGTAAAAGTTGTTTTGGTTATAGCTTAAACAACGGAAACGAGTCGGTTTAGTTTTATCGAAAGTGGATATAATATAAATTATAAATTTAAACCTTTTGCAGATTTTCTGCTTTTTATGGTGTACTTTTTATTTTGTACCCCTGTTTTATATTCGATTTCGGATCTCCGCGAAGAAGTCAATTATAATAATCGCAGAACATCGCCTTACCTAATAAAATACACACGATCGAAAACTAAATAATCGATAACTATGCGTTTTAAATTATTAAAAGTGTGCTAATAAAATTGCAGACCTCTTTATTACTGCCAATCTCTCTGAAAATGTTTATAGACCAAAAATATGATAATCCACGGTTTAACGATTGTTAAAATGTTCGATGAAAATAATTTTATTAACGTTCGATAAACCATTAAAGCGGTATCGAACGAACTCTCGCGTTTAATATTTACGGATAATAAAATTGGAAAGTATCGAGTTTATTACGACGAGTTCGTCGTCGAAAAAAATTTGTTCCGCAAAGGAACGATGTTAACCCTGTAACCGATTTAAACTCTGGTATCGCTCCCATCCACCTCTTTCTTCGTCTCTTGCTAAAAGATGTACAGGCAATTTTCCACCATTCGCAATATTCCTCTCTCTCTCTCTCTCTCTCTCTCGAAATAACAGCGAGATTTTCGAGAGATGCATTTTCCTGAAAAATAAATAAGTAAAGAGGGAGAAAATGAGTAAGCAAAGCGTAGCGAAGCGGGAGAAAAGTAGGGTCAAAGAGGATGAGCGGACGAGAGGATGGGTAAAGACGGGCGACAAGGCGGCTAGGACTCGTCGTCGTCCATCCGTTGGTTCGTTTGTCTCGGTTCTCCAGGACTGTCGCGCGCGAGGCCAGCGGCTCATTTGTTTTCGCGGTGTAATCGGAGCCGAGCTGTCGACGCCGTGGCACCTTCCTACCTTCCGTCCATCTCGTCCCCGTCTCCCTTTCTCTCTTTTTCTTAGTCGTCGCCTTTCATCTCCATTCCCGCTTTCCTTTGCGTCTTCGTCTTCCTGTTCTTACCGAGTCGCGGCGAGCGTGCGACTCTCTTTCCAAGAGCCAGAAAAAATAACGATACTTGAAAAGGAAAACGTCTGGGCTAAAAATAATTTATATAATTTGTGCAGTGTTGAGTAGTTTTGTAGTTTCTTTAAGAAGATTTGTTTGGCTTTTCGTATAAAATATTTTAAGTAGAAAAATTACACGAAACCGTGATAAATTATTCGACCCTCGCAATCGTCGTCAACAAAAGAATCGGTGTCCGTAATTTTCAAGATGTTGACTCGAATAAAATTTTCACGTTTCAACGAATAGAGTGGCGAGTATGCAAGATGGTTAAATTTTTGTAACTTTCTTTTTAAACTTACGAGGATAACTTGCGTTCAACTTTCCAAACGCATTTTATTATTTACAAAGACGAATGTTTTCATACGGCAAGTAAATTCCACGCGTGTTGATAAATATCGCGCGACCGAGAAATAATTTAAATAGTAAATCAAATAGCTAACGGAAATCGTCGAGTTAACAAGGGTTAACGAGTCGAGCAACGTTCGAGATTTGCCTCTAAATCAGTGTAATAAATGACAGTGCCAATATCGTTCGATAATTCCTCGCTCTGAACTCTTTCGACTATCGAAGCTCGAGTTGTAAAAATCGATTATCCTCGTAAAATGCCATTATTCCCTACAGTGGTTGAAGAAGAAAGAAAAAATGGTTAGAAAATTAGAGAAAGTTACGGAGATAAAGAGAACAATAGGAGTATCGGTGGATCGAGGGTTGGAGGAGGATGGAGAGGGGGAGGAGGAGGAGACAAAGAAGACGCGACGAGGACGTCTGGCGCGCTCTCTGGGTCTCATGTAAATCGGCTAATTCCGCGCGGTACATTAATTATCTCGTTACGTACGCGAAGAGCAGCGGCGCGCGTCCCAATGTCGCCAAGCTACGTGGGCGCAAGATCGCGAGCGCGGACCGAGAAAAAGGTCCTCTCGCATTCCTTGTAGCCAATTATCGGAACAGAGAAAAAGAGAGCGCGCGCGTCTCGCCGCCGCCGTCTCCTCCTCCAATCGCGAACTTTTAAGCGCATTACACGTCTGTGTACATTTTGCTCCTCCTGAACGAAGCTCCGATATTCCCCACCCCTTTTCCGAACCGGCCTATTTTCGTAATTTGCTTTTGGACTATCGATGCGACTCGTGTGACTCGTGTGACTCGTATGACTCGTGTGACTCGTGTGACTCGTGTGACTCGTGCGACTCGTGCGACTCGTGCTACTCGTGCGACGGGACGAACCTCGAATCCGGTCTATTCCGAATCGGCTTTTCCATTTGTGAATCGCTTATCTCCTTCCTCTGTGCAGACTCGATCCTTATTTTTTCGAACAATTTCGAAATCGGGATTCGAAAATTCAGAACAACGACACCGACGCTTCCAAAATCCTGAAGTCACACACGAGTTCACGGGATGAAACGCGTTTCGAATACTCGACGTAAACTTCGGATGAAGCTTTGACTAACGAATCGCGTTACTGGATATACGCGTGTAACAAATTCGAGAGCTATCTATTTTAAAAGTAAAACGATACATTTATATCGGTTCTTTTACGTACGAACCTACTTGAAAAATAATCAATAAAAAATAGATGATAGAAAATTTATTGATGTATCAATCTTGAAACTTTAAATATTACAATTTTAATTATGCGATTCATCGTTTAAAAGAATTCTTATTTCAAAAAATCATTTCGTTTTAATTTTTTCAAATACTATTCGTAATAATATCGATAAATAAATTTACAATTTCAATAACGAAAACAAAATTCGAAATCGTTCCAAACGCAAAATTGTTTCAAACGAATTTAAATTAGCTAATTTCGCTGCACCCGGTAATTGTGATTACGGAATTCAAAAATGCTGCTCGTGACAATATCTATTCAACTGGCTCTTAATTTTATCGCTATTAATACCGAGATCAAAAAATTATTTTCTGTTTTTTTTATGAAAAAGTAATATACGAAGGGAGTAATTATACATTTTTTCTCCAGCGATTTTAAAATCATAAAAATAATCATTAGGTTTAACACAAAATTATTCACATTGCGCAAGTTAATGACCGATCGTTTAAAAACGTTCGGCGATTCTCGTTTTTCGAACGATGTCCCCGAATTGAACGTAAAATACCCGAAGCATATAAAAACTCTCGACTGCAACTGCATTTCTCCGACTCGTAATTTGCGACTTTTGCACGCGGACGCTCGAACAATGCGAGCTTCTGTTATTCGAACCGCGCACGCATAAAAACATTCCCGCGCCACATTCCCAGGATGCCCAGAGTTTCGTTCGATTTCACACAGCCCGACATTTTCCGAACTTTTCTCAAGCTGACCGCTAAGAAATTTAGCGGCTATGCGAGATTTCGTCGCTAGATATCGGTTGAAAGATCTTATCCGTCGCTCGTATTCAAGAAAAATTTCTGGGAACGTTTGTAGGATTAACGGAGCGATATTAGTTCCCCACACGGGACATTTTGTACCCCTGTCCCATTTTTAATCAACTTGTGTTTTAGCTTTATATTGATGCTACGCATCTGTCTATTTACGCGCTGGTGTTTTATCTTCTTCTAATTATATATATGATTATAAATTAAATAATTGATCAATTTTAATCAATTCGGTATCAAATTTAATAAACCGTAATAATTATTCATGAGTTTTGTAACCTTATACGTGAATGATGTAAATAACCCTATAATAATTTTTAATGCATAATCATTAAAAATTATGAAAAAATTGTTTCTCCTTTTTATAACGTAAAGTAGAGAAAATATAAATGTAAATTTTTAGTTATCGAAAATAAAAATAAATTACATTCTTAAATGCGCCGCATTTAGTTTTAAATTCAACTTTTTTTGCCTTAAAATTTATAATTATAATAACAACGCGATTATTCAATACATTGGGAATGTTGAACCTTTTAAAATGGTACACGATATAAATTATTCGTAACTTTTCTATCGGAAATAGTAATGATCGGTTTGATCGAGAAAATGTGACGATATCATGAAACGCACCAAAAGCAGATACAATGTGTATCATTGGTATATAAAATCGGTAGCGTTATCGACGTAACCTCGTTCGAGTATTTACTTTACTAAGCTAAAGTTGACGAACGCGCGGAGATAACGTCGAAATTCTATCGACGCGAATAAGCTCTCGATAAATTATGGCTGGTAGGCGTAGTGGCCGTTCGCTTGCCACTCGCGGAACGCGCGCAAACAAATAGCCTTTAATATAACAGAATCGAATTTAAGGGAGCGAAGAGTTTACGGTCTCCGCCTGAGGGACGAGCCGTATTTCTGGAGTCCTCCTATCCCGTATCTGCAACCGGCGTTTCGCGGTCTCCCTACCCCCGGAGGATCAGGGGACAGCTGCCGGCCATACCAATATTACGCACGTATATCACCAAAGGCTTCGCATTTTTTCAATTTTAATACTTTTCCTTACATCGGGTCGCGCGACGTACGCCGCTCTCCCCCTCCTTTTTCGTTCGATACTTTTCCAACTTTCCTAGTCTACATCCACCTCCAGGTGCTCTCGAAATTTTCACGCCTCGCATATGAATTTTCAATCTTATAAGGTACTTATACCAGTGCTCTTTCACTATCGGAATATGAACAATGGATCGATGATGCTTCGATCCTTCCATAACTACTTGGACAGGAGCGTCGAATTTTTTTTATTTCCTCTTTCTCAATTACGATTAATCGCGATTAAGAATACTCCTTTCAAAACTCGTCCGAAATTTCTCGTATGTTTTATTGTATTTTATAAAATCTCTGTACCTTTATTAGCGCAAGTTTTATAAAACAAATCTCTGCTCTTGAAATATGAGTTATTTCGTTTTTTTCATTTTCATTAATTTAGTATTCTCTATAAACAAATTTATATTTTTAAAATAATAGTGTTCCACGTACAATATTTATCGGATTCGTAAAAAACAAATGTCGTTGTTAATATATAATGCAAGGAAACAGGGATATCGTTTAATTTTTTAATGTCTAAAATATCTTATTAAAATATGTTTATCGATAGATATTTTACACGTATAGGATTGATGTTCTTGTATGTTAATATTTTAAATAATAAATCAATAAATTATAAATATAATTATAAATGAAATATTTTGTTTTTCGTAAATCAGATATATTGAATACTTAATAATATAAATCTTAAAAGAAGACAAAAAAATATTAGTTTTATAAAGAATCGTTTGAGTTTTATTTTTAAGCTACTTTCAAATAACGAATATCTCAGCTTTCTCTCGAGTATATCATAATTATAATTAAGCGAATTAATTTTGTTGAAAATTTCATACTTTTACGTAACGTCGGAAATGAAATATCAACCATTTATTTTATCGCAAAATTCTTCTTACATTATTATTATCAATTTATTTTTATGAATAAAAAATCGAGAGAATCGTTTATCACATCCTATTAAAAGAATAATAACGAAACTAAAAAAATTGCAACAAATGTAATTATTGATATTACCAAAAACACGATATTTATTTTAGTAAATTATATATCTAGAATGAAATAATTGAAAAATCATTGTCTTTTGATAACTAATAATTATTAATGTAACAATTTCTAAGTATCATATTTATGATCATGAATAATTGCATTTAATCCAAAAGGAGTTTGCATTTCTAAATTTGAAAATAAAATAAAAGTTTTAGAATTAGAAAAAATTCGCTTGATTATACAATTTTTTTAAATTGCAACTTTCTTGAGTAATTTAAAATTTCATTTTTATTCGATAAATGTAGCGGTGTGTTTTACCGAAGTAATCATCGGTAAAAATAATTCTTCAAAATATGTTTTTAATTGAGATTTGAAAAGAAAATGCGAAAATAAACTTAATGCAGTTTTTCAACGATAATTCATATTATTATAAAACCCGTTTTCCGTCGAAATTAAAGAATTACGATTGCACCACTTGTCGCGCGAAGCTTGATCTTCGCGCACGTGTCACGCGTCACCCTATCGGAGAGACATTTTCCCCGACATAAAAGGGGTCTTTCTCATATGTATACTCCTGGCTCATATAAATCCAAAGACAGAGAGAGAAAGAGAGAGAGAGAGAGAGAGAGAGAGAGAGAGAGAAGAAGGACAATTTTAAACTGAAATAAATTAAAGTGAGTGTAAGGAGAGCGTTATATAGAATTCGAAGCTCCAGCCCTTTTTCACCGAAGGGTGCATACGGTTTTCGCTCTCTGCGCGGACTTTTTACAATGAAGGACGGAGAAAGGGACGGGAACGAGAAGGAGTGTCAATTTGTCGAAGCGCGAAATCGTACGGGGATTTTTCGTTTCTGCGCTCTGCGTACGCGTATATTATGGAGTCCACGATTCGATATGGATGTAACACGTATGCGATTTAGAAATCGACAAGTTATGCCGCATAATGTAGCAATTTCTTTATTATTAAATGCGAAGATAAAGCCCGTGTATAATATCCTCTCGACTAAAGTAAAGTCTGTAACTTTAAAATTGAATCTTGTCCGTCATTAAGTATTGTTATGTATATTATAGTATCTTCTAATGTTTCCGTTGTATAAATATCTGCATTGATAATTTTAATAAATATTAGCAAAATCAAATGATTTTGTTTTCGAATTTTTTACAAGCGAGATGCTATATTATTATTTGCTCCGGCTCGAATACTAAATCTTGTATTTGGTATAAAACATAAAATAATATAATCAGGTTTACAATATTTTAAATCGATATTTGTTTTCCAATCGAAAAACATTGTGAATAAAGCTTTATTTTCCTTTGTTCCCATCGATATAAACGACTCGAAAGCAAAAAATTCGATAATTAAATTAGATATTCATCGTTAAATATATGATCCGATCGGTGCAAGGTGTACCTTTAAAATTTTTTAATAATGCAGCATTTGTTAAAAAATAATGCGCCGAATAAACCTGTGCTCTTAATTTATAAAAACACTCGCGTCCTCCGCTGAATATTCAATTTTTTTAATCAGTCGCGATCGCATAGCTTGTGCGAACGGAGGGAAGGTATAAAATCAAAAAACTTAAATAAAAAATTTGCGGAATATCGCAGAATCAATCAGCCTTTCCATTATTAACCATCGGTTTAAAAAAGGCAAAAGTCATTGTTTCGGAAGCTCGAATTAAAAGGCAGTTAAGACATTCGTCTTCATTAATGTAATGGCACTTGAAATTTTCGCGCACGTACAAACAGAACCCCGATCGTTACCCGGGAGTTTTGCACTCGTGGCGAATCAACGGAAATCAAAGGTGCAACGACTCGGAGATTATCGAAGACTCGCGAGACCTTATCTCCGTAAAAGGGGCAGCAGGTGGATCGAAGGTTCGCGCTCTTTTTGCTGAGAATGGTGTTGCAGCTGGTTCCCTTCTACTCTCTTATTTTTCTTATTTATTTTTCTTATTTTTCTTTATTTTCGCCTTTTTCGTCCTCGGCGAGTATCGAGTCCTACGTTCTCGGGTTCCGATTTCAGTCATTATGCCACGGTATTATCGCGATGTTTGAACTTTACTTGGGCGGGACGAGAGAAGTATCGTGAGAGCGCGAGGGAAACAGACTTTCGATACTTGGCGCGTTATTGGCAAATCGATCTTCCTATGGGCTTAGTATTATTAAAGTGAAAAAATTGATAAATTGCTCTTCGCGGCATTTGCAAATCATAATTACAATCTTTTCGATTAATCTTCCAATCCGTGATTTTGATTGTAAGAGAAATCCGAGCTCCTTTCTTTTGCACGACGGATTTTGTTTCCCAGATTTCAAGAGTTTCAATTTCCGATTGTTTCATCCAAGTAATCGTGAGATAGTTGTATGTATAATTCTCTAAAAACCGACGGAACAATCGACACTCGGAAAACGAATATCATTTTATTATACGATTCAAAATTCTCTTCGACAGTATTTTCAATATTTTTATTTACACCCTCTTTATCCAATTTAGAATCCAATGTAAAATGTTTCGATAAAAATTTTAAAAAGAAATCACAAAAGTGATTTACATAATTGTAGATTTCATAGATGTAATTCATAATTTTTCAGTGCAATTATTAATTAGAGCAAATAAAAATTGTCCGATAGTTATGTGCACGACTATAGTGAAAACTCTTGGCACGATTCGTTTCTCGCGTAAATTAAAAATTTATGAATTAGCTACGGTTTATTTCTAATTCGTTTATATTATTTCAATCATGAAACTATGAAATCAAACGAATAATTTTTTTTATTTCAAGAATACGTATCGATCGATGCAAATTTATTATTTTAAAGTTACGAAAAAAGTTTAAAGTCCATAAAAAACTCGCTTTATTGAAATAGCAAAACAAATCTTCGTATTTTTGAAAATACGGCAGAAATTACGATATTTTAAAATCTTGTATTTTATTATAAAGTAACGAAGGTTTAGTTATAATACGTAATTTGAAACTGACTTTCAATTAACAACGTACAAATCTTTTCATAAACGAAGTGACTTAGAATTTTATATTCGCCGAAAATACTGTTTTTCCCGCGCAGCATCATATTTTTTATATTCTAAATATTCTCGTTAACAGCCCCAAAAGTAATAACGAAGTTGAATTCGCGGAGAAATTCGATGAGTCAGTCGGTGAGTGTTGGGATTTTCGTCTTTCTCCTTATCCGCTTATCAATCGTCGGACTCGCGCCGATCAATAACGAAATCCTTTCCTCTCTCGTTCTCATTAGAGTCTCATTAAAGCGTCAGGGTGGCGATGATCGGCCGGATGAAAGCCGCGCACGAACCGGCGGTTAAGCTGTCCGAAACGCACGCGATGCGTTCCATCCGTTAGATCGTGTGCACGTGGGTATCTTTCCCCGTGAGATTCCCGGCTCCGACTCCGGCTCCGACTCCGGCTCCGACTCCGGCTCCGACCCGGGAAACAGGGTGCGGATTCGCACGCTCCAAGTGATACTCACAATGCCTCGAGGCGCCCATCGACTATATCAATCCGTCATTGTTTTTCCACCGCCGATGATCGTTCGCGCGCCGACTTTCTACCATTTTCCTAGCAACTCCTTTTTTTTCTCACCTCGCCAGACCGCGTTTCCTCTTTCCGTCTCCGCTGAACTGAGCTCGAGCAAAGTTTCCTTCCACGGTACTGCCGACTTTGCTACATTCTCTGCCATCTCAGCGAAATTTCTACACTCCATTGGATTTTTAACAACGTTTCTTTTCATCGGTTTTTTCATGGCCGGTACAAATCTTCCATCGCCTTTTTTTAATCCTTCCCGTTTGTTTCTTTTTTTTATCCACTTTCTAACTTATTTTACAGTTAAAATTCTAACTTTCCATTTTGAAATTTATATCGATGGTTTTTAGTTAAACAGTGTTGAACTGCTTTTCAAACATTTTCATTTTTACAAAGATTTATTATTTTATATTAATATTATTTATGAAGATAATTCTACTCGCGATTACATTAACAGCTATTTTATCGGCACGAATAAATTTTTCGGTAAAAAAGTCGCATTTCGAAAGAAAAATTATGCAAAGTATTTTTTTTGTAATATAAAGCCCAAAAGATAAAGATTCGAACGATGAAAATTACAAACGCATAAATTATTATAACTTAACTCGTCTAAACTAGAGTTATAAATTCGTGATATCGTATTTTTATTTTTATTTTATGCAATTAGAATAAAAATTGATATCGAAGTAAAAGACTAACAAATTTGTTAAAGTCCGTAATATATTGCATACATGGATGAAAAAGTGTGTCTAGGGTCTGAGAAAGTTACATTGAATGTAACTCGATAGTCGTTCGAAAATACCTAGCCTTTTCTGATAAATGCAATAATATCGTTTCGCATACTATAGAGTAACTTATTATTTTGGAAAGAATTTCGAAGTTTTTTTTTAAAAAGAAATTTTAAAAATCAAAGTCATTATTTCGCTACGATGTAAGAATATGGCTCATGCGCACTAAGCGTGGTATATTATAAGAGGAAACTCTTGAGTTTTTTACGTAGATAACTTCCGCTAAAAAAGAAATTTGCTTAAAAATTGCCGGTAGAAGGATTAAAGAAGAAATACTTTATTGAGTTTTCCTTATTACAAAATACGTTAAAACTCATTATCATTATATTGTATATCTTGTATGTTTATTTATTTTTAACTTTTAAAATGGATTGTATATTCTAGTTAATACGTATAAAACGTATGGAATAGTTTTAATATAGCTCCTAAACTATAAAATTCATTTATTAATATAATAAACTTTATAGATATAGTACTATTAAAAGAATATACGATCTTTGATTAATCTGAATAAATAAAAATCAAAAAATGATATGAACTTTATTATATTTATTACATCATACGTCTAAAATGTATAGAACAACGCAAAATGAGACCTTGGGAACTTTTTTTACCTTATTTTCAATTCTACGTGCAACTTGATTGCAGCTGACTTAATTTCCCCTTTCTTCGCACGTGTTGGCACTTATTGAGTTGAAATCAACTTTCAGTTTTATGACTTTTCTTTACGTTTATTTTATTTTTTACATGGCTTATTGACGTACGAAGTATATTTCTCTGTTTATTACCGAGTTGATTATTAGATATTTTAAAAGCATTAATCAAAATTTTTATTAATAAATTCTTTTTTAGTTTTATTATTAAACCAAATGAGTTGAAAAAATCATAAAATGATTATTATAATGTATTTATTTATAATTTATTTCATATAGATAAAAATTCAAACGTCGTAACAAAAATATCTGTAGAAAGAAAGTTAATAATGAACATTTTATGAATTTTCTTATAATTAACAATGTATACAAAATTTTATTATCTCTAAAAATTAATTAATTCTTATCGTACATTTATATCACTATTTTTCTCTATAAGGACTTATTAGATTTCTTAAATTTATTAGAAATATCGACGAGTAATATACTTAAAAATGTGTTTAAAAAATAATAATTTTTTATAGGGCTATACTCCTCTTCATATTGCTTTGCAGTTTGACCACGAGAATATTTTCAACTTACTAGTTCAAGTTTATGGTAAGGTTTACTTATTTATTCTTAACAATTTTTTACTTATCAACTTATTTTTTAAATTATTTTGACTTATTTATTTATTTTTAAAATGAAAAGAAACATAAAATTAATATTATTAGATTGCGATAATATTCATAATTGTATAAATTTATATAATTTTGTTAAATTAATCGTATGTTTTATGTAAAGAGATATTTCAATTACATTTGTTTATACAATCTATAAATTATATCTACCGTATATTTTAAACATTCGTATTTACTTATCCGTAGATAAAAAACTTTCTTATAACATAAATGACCGTTTTATTAATGTATACCAATTAATACCAATGACTGAGTTATTTAAAACGACAAAAATTAACTAAGCTTTAAATCAGATAATAAATTTCTCGTGGAGAATTATAAGATATTAATTAGTGCAAATTATACCGCTTAAAATATTAAAGGAATATTATCTCTGTAATTGATAAAAGCTTTTCTAATTGCAATTAGATTTATAATCAATAAATAAAAATCAATTCTACGTAACGTGAATACTTAAATCTAACTTCATGCCTTACAAATTTTAGTATATGATTCATTCGACATTTTTATCGCATTTTTTAATTTTGTTATCTTGTACACCATAATTTTTTATAAAAATAAGATAATTTATTTTGAATTTAATTTTATTAAAATTTTACGAAATGGAAATTACAAATATTTTTTATATTAAGCGACGTTTGATATTCAATGATTTTTAAAAACGCTGAACTAGATATTCTTTAAATACCATTGAATTTAGACTCGCAAAAACCAAAATCTGATAAAAATTGTGTAACGAAGCTAAATCATGGATCCTCTTTGCGGACCTAATTTAAAAGCTAAATAATGCCGGGACGCGGGAGATAATTACTCTCGGTAAATAAATTTAAGTACAAAGACGCTCCTGTTAGCTTCCATTGAGTTCATTAGATTTTTATAAAGAGAAAACGAGCATCACCCAGACGCTCGGTCTTAGGCTAGTTTCGTAGGTGTCGACGAGGTTGGGTGTATAACCCGAGCCGATAATGGGGATGCAGAGCCAACAAAGTGACGTCGAGCCAGCGACAACAAAGACCCGGTCGGTCTCTCGGGTCGGGCGAACGAGTCGCCAGCCCTCGTTGTCTTCTCCCGGTGCAGTCGAGCACTTCAAAGCCGTCAGCAGCCGCGTCTGTTCGTTGTAGATTAGACGAGTCGGGGTACACGGTGACCCCTTCCCCGATCTCTCGATAATTGTCTACGTCGATGTCGATCGCGCGCTCCGAGTTCGTTGGTCTTTTTCCTATGGTTTTGCCGCGCCATCGCGACGTCCAGGAGCTGCTTCCGAAGCCGCTCATCCACGCGAGCACTCGCGCGACTATTCATTGACACCGGAAAATAATTTCGAAATTCAGCAAAATATTTTCTTTCCGATGATAATTATGAACAACGCGTGTATCGAGCGACATCGTAAAGGCTTCGGGAGTAGATGCGCGAACGTTGATGCGTAACCGTAGCAGGAGAACATAACGTAAACGAACAGAAGCTGTAGAATTTTCGTTTTAAGGACTGCCTGCTTCACCGAAACATAAAAAGAGTAAAACACGCGTATTGTATCGGTACGAATTTGTATCCGCTCGACACGTAGTTGTAAAATAGAATACATCGATAAAACTATGCTCGAGAATAATATTCAATTGTGCAGTATTAGCGTACGTCTTATATACGAACCTTTATGCTTAAAATTTAAAAAAAATCAGACACATTTTGGATTTTTGTAAATAGAAGTAAAAAAATGTGTATTCCGCTATGATAAAATTGATTATAAAATTATATTATTTATCGAGGTGATGGAACGTTTCACATAAATATCATGGTTGAATTATAAAAAAAATCCTTAAACTATTAAGTTAAAATTTCGTCAGTGTGAGAATGGAAAGGATCGAGAGAAAGAGTAAAGCGAAAAGGGATCGAACTTTGACAAGGTAAGCTAAAAAAACAATTATAAACAAACGGATTAAATTACCAGGACCCGGTCAAGAGACGGACAACGGGTCGCTCGCCTCCACTCCTCAAATTACGTGGCTCTGGGACGCCCGCAGCATGTAAGAAATCGTATAAACAAATTCACCTCTGCTCAAGCTCAGAGAGGTCAGGAGTAATGAGAATACCCTTGCAGGGCTCAACCCGGGGCAAGGCGCAATGCTAGCCTAGTGCGCGTCGCCCCGGAGGTCCTTCGAGGAATGCACGCGTCGCCGCGAAAAGTCTTTCAAGGAATACACGCGCGACGTTTAGTATCTTTCCCGGAAGGCACGCGCAGCTAGATGAACGAGGCAACGGAAAAATGTTACGCGAGGAATTATTTTGTGGAAATTGCGAGCGACTCGGAGTTACGAACAGGAAAGCGAGAATCAACACGCGTGGATCCCTCGCGATAAACGAGGGATTATCGATCTATAGACGGACCTGCCATTGCGCTGGAGGGAGGAGACGCAACTCCGAAGATGAAGGCGTATGGCTTAAAGGGGCCCCGAAGGGGTTGATGTAATGAGATGTGGACCCTTACAGGCATGCGAGCAGGAGTCCGGGATACCAAAGGGCTATGAGATGGCTACCAAAGAGCGCACACAACGAATGCATAAGTGGGATAAACAACGGCGTAAGGTACAGATAGGTTCCGGGAAATTATGCGACCGAGAATTACGCAACATATAGAACAAATGGTGCCGTGTCAGGGTTCGATTCCTGGAAGACGGTAAATAAATGAAGGTAGAGAATCAGAAGGGGAAGCAAGTATATATAAGAGAATGCGACCTAGCGAAGTCAGACATAATTTATATACAGATAGAAACATCGTCGAGAACGCAAATTATATCTTTGTTATCAAACTATTATACGCGACAGTTACATACATATATTATTAGACATCATTATAATATACGCCGAAAAGAACTTTTTTAAAATACTTGTAATAAATAAATAATTGGCAACAACATCAAGTGGAATACGAATCATTTCAATCCTAATAGTCAGTTTTATGAAAATATTTCAAGACATATTATTTTTAATAAATGTCTTATCTGCTTTTACTCAATAATACACCGCAAACCTACAGATCCATATTTATATATTTACACAATTTTTGATTATTTAAATTTAATAATCCGGATTATTCGCGCAGTATAATCAAAATAAAAAAATTTCTTTTCCAAACAATTTAAAATGAAAAGCATAGTGATCTAAAAATCCTCTACTTTTCTCAGCGTTTCGTTATGCGTTACTTCATTGCACATTAATGCCTTTATACAAAATTTGTGTTTTACCTTGCAGGAGCCAATCAAGATATTCGTGATTACAGCGGGAAAAAAGCTCGACAGTATTCGATTTCGCAAAAGGCTGCGGTTAGCCAGGACACGATGCGCAGTAAGTATTTTACAACAAACGTTCGCGTTTATGAAGCGTATTACGCCACTTTTTATCAGAATAATTGGATTATTATTGAGATTTTTAATATTTTATACGATTTTTCAACAATGCATTTTGTTGTAAAAAATTTCTTTTGTTATATCCGGTTTCAGGATAATTAAACTACTGCTAAATTACGGAGTTGAAAATAATTGTTTTTAAAACAATGCGTTTTTCAAAATTCGATTAAAAATTGTAACTTTTTTGAAAAGATATTGAAAAAATATTTTCACTTGGTAATATTATTTCATCAAAATAATTACTTTTTGAAGAATATTCTTGTTCTAAAAAATAAAAATAATTGAAAATAAAATATTTAAAAGCATGTTACAAGAGAAATTTTTGATAAAAATAATAAAAATTGACAGTAGTTATTTATGAAATTGATCGTGTTTCTTCACATTTAATTAATTTTTATATCCAGATTTTATTAGCGTTCAACCCGAATATACGTTTAAAAAATAAAAACAAAAGATAGCTATTAAATCGAAAGTATTTTGTAAAATTTTTAAATATTTCGGTAAATTATACAAATGGAAAGTTGATTGAATTTTTTTAAGATATCTCTATTTGTATCAATAACCTTTAACGATATATTTTTTATTGAAAAAAGGAAGCTATTGTATTCTATTATTCGAATTCTTTTCAATTACATCGTGTACCAATAATTATGTAATTTACAATAGTTCTAATAAATATAATTTTAGAAAAGTAAATATAGAGTTTACGAATTGGAACGAAAGTATTTCTTTTTTATAATACGATATTATTACGTAGTAAAAAATTTATTAAACAGTAAGTAGTAATGTATTTTTAATTTTTTTATATATTTTTTTCTCAATGTCAATTTTAAGCATACATATTATTGAATAGCTATTATAGATAAGCATATCCAGTGAGACGGATTCTTTTTCTTTTATCCGAAAAAAGACGTCACAGATGAACCGTAAATAAAGCTAGACGGTCTAATTTAAACACGTTTATACATTTAGTGCATGATTTGACAATGCTTTTAATAAATCTATTAGCAGATAAGTTGTATAGGTATGGTTTTTAAATTCCAGAAAATATTTCTTTATAAAATTGTAAGGTAGAAACTGTAGATTTGCACGAAAACATTGTAAATTTCGAAGGTGAATTATAGTTATTTTTTGTTTCTGTAACCGTAAACTTTATTAGTCTATGCTTCTATTTTTTGTTTTATAAATATTGTGTTTTTTATGAATTACGCCGCGAGAAAAATTATAATATTCTTAAAAAGTAAATCCATAAATTGACGTTGAATACAAATACATTTGTGCATTATTTTGAAACAACGTTCAAATCTTTTGAATTATTTGCCAAATAATTCAGTATTAAGTTATCGACAAATTTGTATAAAAATCCGTATATATTTTCATTAAAAAAATTATTTTTCCTTTAGCTATATTCTATTCCAAATTAGCTTTTCCTTTTTTGCTAAATGATTATAAGCACTTAGCTATTTCAATCGCGGGTGAAAGAGAGGTGAAAGAGAGGTGAAAGAGAGGTGAAAGAGAGGTGAAAGAGCGTAAGAGAACAATAAAATAACTATAAAGTAGATATTTACAGAATAGTAGTAAAGTTGAAGGGTAATGAGAAAGTATCTGGTGAGTATTGGGCTTCTGGATCTATTTCCTTCTGTTATAGGGAGACTAGCTGCCAGCGCGCTCAGGCAAGTTATCCGTCGCACGCAGAGATACCTATCCACCTACCCCGCTATAAAAAATAGTACATGCGTGTGTCGAAAGACTTTAGCGAATACGAAAAGATTGAGAGACCGAGACCGAGGCGCGCCTTAGTGCTTAGTTCGCATCATGAAAGTCTCCCTTATCGGCAAAGTGAGTATCGCGAGGACCGACGAGTCTACCTCCGATACAAAGGGTGTCGGAAAACTCGGACCAGCCTAGTTCAAATCGATTCATTTATTCATCGATACGCGCGTTATCTATCTTAACGTACACGTTACGTACACGTTACGTACACGTTACGTACACGTTACGTATGTGTTACGTACGTGGATCTCGGAACTTTTCACCGTAATCTATAGCGACGGACGTAGAGCGCAAACTTCGCGCTAAGCATGGACACTTTTTAATTTCAACCGGCTTTTTTTCTTGTTTTTTTTACTACCTTTTCCTTATTTTTAACACATGGATTATATATTAGTAAACTTATTATAATATAATATTGTCTTAGCTTGCGTCGATAACGTTACGAGTAAATGTTAAGTTTATAAAAAATCTTATTTTAAAAACTAAAAATTAGAACTTTTCTTGTTCATTTTAAGGTTATTCATTTAATTTTTGCATTCAATGAAGTTCACGATAATTATTGAAATAAATTAACAAGTTTTTCGCGTCAAATATTCGAACGTTCGAATCGTGAATTTTATCCATTAAGTGTTTATTAAATGAGTTTTCGATTAATTAATTTAAATATGGATGAAAATTGTAAAAAAAAACTTGGGAATATATTTAATGAATACCGGAGTATCCATGTTTTTCGTGTCTTCTTATTTTTTAATTACGGTAAAGAGACTTTTGATCGTTGAAGGAACAGTAATTCCTATTGTCTTTTCACGCATGTACATATAATATATACGTATGTAGAAAAGAAAGTTCTCCTATACTCCGTGTTTCATTTTCTAAATTAATACAAAATAGCGTTTAATATTCTTAACTTTAATTTTACTAACTTACTTATCGCACGAGTCTATTGTTCTATGAAAATTTCGTTTATACAATTGATTCGAAGGAAAAGAAAATTGGTTAAAAAAATTCACTTTTTTATACATAATACTAAGAATTAGTTGAAATAATTAGTTAAAAAATTTAATTATGACGATGAAATATAATCTATATATTATTTTAATATAGTACCAATGATAATATCGATAAAAAATGTTACTCGATAATTATTCAGATTATATTAAATATGTGTTAAATATTATATTGCATATCCACGTTGATAATGGTTTCTTTTTTTTATAATCATGTATATTTGATAAATAATCGTAATAGCTGGATAATATTTATTTATCTGAAAATCGTTTATCGATTAAGCTAAAAACACTAAATATAACGCTAACGAATTCGAAAGTATACGTATTGAATTTATCGAACGTTAACGATATAAATTAGAAAAAAAGGAAATAAACGCACTAAGAAAAATGAGTTTTCACTCAACAATAGTCTCAAAACACTATATCAATATTGGTAATGCTGAGTATGGTAATGCATATATCAACTACAACTATATTTAATTGTATTTTATGAACATCAACATAACACTGGTAGCGAATTTACTATTAAAATGTAAAGTACCTTGAACCAATTAAAAAGTAACTCGTAAGCCTCGTATACGCTTTTTCATTAAAATACCAACCGAACATTCACGCAAACATCGCCTCCCATTTCGCGTTCATTTCGATGTTTCCTCGTGATTAATTCGTAGATAAAAATCTCCCATATTGCATTCACACGTACGTACATACATCTAAATGAAATAACACGTTCCGAAACGAACGCGCGCGATTTCACTCTCTGACATAAAGACACGACGTTCGTTTTCCCAAACTCTATCTCTCAATGGGATGTATTGTATATTTGCACATAATGCGCTCGGAGCCGCGAATCGTTGTTGCGTGAGCTAAAAAGAAAATTGTACAGGAATCGATGACGAGCAAAGAATGAAAAAGAAAGTATGTCACTTCCGAGAGTCCAAATATTCGTGCTATCGCTGTATAATAATCGAGCATCTTTCATTCATATTCAAAATGGCACAGTCGCATAATCGGCTTTTGCGTATAACCGAAACGTACGAGAGTTTATAGTACTTTTGATTTTCAAGATATTTCCTATTCATTGTTCATTTACATTGTGGTAAAATTTTAAGTCGACATTTTTTTTTTCTAACGAATGCATTTATTTCAATTGATTTTATCGGTATTTACGTCGATACAAATAGATTTTGAAAATAAATTCATTTAGATTTTAAGACACGCAGTTTTCACAATATGCATAGTTTCCAAATCACGTTCGAATTGAATAAAAACGACAAAGTTTCTTTTCTGGTATTTAAAGTTTGTAATCACACTATGGTACAAAAATCTTATCTTTCTATTTAAAATTATAAGAAAGCGTCGAAAGTTCGTTCACTCTCATTTTTTTTTAACTTCCTCAATAATCAAATGCAATTACTTCCTAGCTTGAGATTAATAAGAGAAGACGATTCACAATGAAGTCAATGTCTTTTTGGGAATATTTCTGCGATGATTGTTTCGCCGTTATTTTGTAGAATTGTGGCACTTTAAATTTAAGCTAAACTAATGAAAAATTACAGAACTCGCACGCGTACTCATCCACAAACTATAACTGTACGCTTTGTTTAATGGGAGAACGCACTTTAATAATGCATATAACCCTCTTTCTTCTTTATGACTTGTAATCTTAATTCATTAGAAAATAAAGCGGGTGATTTGCATTTAAATGAGGTGTTAACGATCTCGTAATAATACGAAATGAGCATTAAAATTGTATTTTTAATGTTTACATTTTTTTTTTATTTTATCGACTGATCATATATTAAACTATAGCGGACATAAGTAATTTTCGTTACTTAGTAATGTATATTTTATTTTATTTTATAGTACATTTCTGATGTTACTACTATATATTATAATTTATGACTGAGCAAAAAGATATAGCGTAATTATGATTTAAATTTTGTCGATATCAGACTTTTATTATTTAAGAAAAATTAAATTATCTAGTTTATCGAATAACCAAATTAAATATATTACTTAAAGTATCGAAAATTACTCGTATATACATTCGATTTATTAAGAGAATATTCATTTATTGTTATATAATCAATAACATACATTTAATAATTCATTACGGAGTATCCTCTCATATTCTAAAACGACATAAGTATATCTTTAATTGTCAAATATCTGTGTGTATAATCCATGAGATTAATCAGCTTACGTATTTCTTAAATGGCCGAATCTTTTTCTTGTTAAACGCATTCAAATTGTTTAGTTTAAAAATTTTTTTTAATTGTTCCAATAAAATAATACTGTTACATAAATTTCTAAAAAAAAATATAAAAAAATTTGTTAAATGATTCTGTAAAAATTATATCTTAAAAACTAATTTGTATATATATGCGTGTATATGGGCTATAAATTTATATTCGCGTTAAAGATTTTTTATAAAGTATTAAATTTATTTCAATTGTTTGTACCAAAAATAAACTTGTTTTCCTTATACCGTGTACATAAAAAAGGAAAACAATTATTTTAATTTTACTCTTATTAAAAAAGTTTTAGTTTAAAATGTGTAATTATTTTCGATAAATCATAATGAAATGATAATTTTTTTCTTAGTTATTTTTTTTTGGAGTCAGCCATCTTTGAAATCAAGATTCTTATCGAAATAATTACCTAAATGCTTTTGCTTACATATTCTGTATCGTCAAATCTGCATTTAAAAACGAGTGCTCTTCAGATAATCTGTGTGTATTTTCTCTTTCAGAAATAAAGGCAAGGAAAAAGCATGCAGGTAAGAACAGTTGATCCGGATGGAATGGTAGAACTATATTTTCATGGGAAAATTCTACTTTAGAAATTTTTTGTTCTTTCTAACGTTTGAGATTTTATAATTATTGCCGGAACTATAAAGAAAAATAAAATTAGATGATTATGCTTTTTTTAACATTTTTTTTCAATATGGCATTATTTATTTATTTATTAAATAGAGCTACTCGTTAAAAATATGCGATTCTTTTTATGCTATGCTTGCTTTATTAAATTTTTGTAAGAATCCTTATACCGTTTGTGCTATTTTTTGCTTTTTTATATAAAATTTTTGTCCCAATAACCTTTGTCCCAATATTTTTTAATATCATTTTATTTTTTAAATCTTAAAAAAGTAAGTAAATTTGTCTATATATGTATACTTTAAAAAAAAGTATATTTAAGCGAATGTGTATTTTTATTTATGCTAAATGGATAATATTTATAATAAATTCTTTGATTGTAAAGTATATTCGCTAAATATGAAATTTCGAATTTAATTTCTAAATATCTAGGCGACATATGTTTACCATTACCAACATAAGCTAAAACTAAAATTTTTCATTATAAAATTTGATACACATAGATGTACTTTAATCTTGAGCAGTATACATTCGTTAAAAAAAATAATTACCTTCATTTATCGACCTTTATTTAATTTAGATATCTATCAGTCTTTGTAAGAGTATTTTTAAAGCGATTACTAGTTATATTTAATTTGATAATGAAAAAAAAATTACAATAGCTATACGTAAGGGTTAAGTTCATGAAAAGGAAAAATTGTTACGATAATTCCATTCTTCGACACGCAGAGAAAGATCTTGGTTTTCTACGCATTGGCTCGCTGAACGTTCGCGTGAAGCGTACGACGGAAGCTTTCAGCCAATTTCTGGGAGTAACAACTAATGCATCTAATAACAACGATAAAATTCACAAAACCTGGGGATCAGCGGACAATTTACCGGTGAGTCATTCAAATCGTTTCAATATAAATCATATTGTATCAAGTTGATAAAAATAAAAAACGTTTCGATCCAAGTACAAACTATCAAAACATTTATTGTTCGAAGATAATTCGGTCTTTAAAATTACTCCAAGTGTCTCGTGTGACTCATTTTTAGTAATATAATTTTCATAGTAATTAACATTAAAATATATGGTAAAAATAATCATAAATTTTCATTGAAAATTAAAAAAATTTCCAAGCTACCGTCGCATTGTGCGCGATTCTCTCAAATCTTTGTAAAAGCTCAATGAAGATTGTCGCATTTCACGCGATCTATGAAAAAATAGGTATTTTCTCCGTGGAAAAGTTTCGTTTGGTACATTATGCGCAAGTTACAAGTTACGAGCCTTAACAAAGAATCTGATTTTGCAGGCGGATAAGCTGATGCCGCCACCGAAATACGCACCGATTAAGAAACGGCGAAGCCGCCGGGCGACGGACTTCGTTTCGACTCGATCTGGTGTCGTCCGGCACGAGAGCGCGAGTCAACCCGGAACTCCGACGCCTTTGGGTAAGTCGAGTCGTCGGCCGGCCTCCGTCTCGGCCCTCACGACCGGCAGTCTCCTCGCCCAGACGCTGGCCAGCGGTGGCAGTCCTCTGAAGGAGCAACGCCAGCAACAAATAAAACAACATCAACAACATCAACAACATCAACAACAGCAACAACAGCAACAACAGCAGCAACAACAGCAGCAACAACAGCAGCAACAACAGCAGCAACAACAACACCAACAACGACAACGACGACAGCAGAACGATTCCGATTCGGATGGAGCTTGCGGCTTCGACTCCGCTTGGCGCGTCTCTGCCTGATCTTGCGACTTTGCTAATCAAGTGGACGTCAGATTTTCCGATTTTTTTTACGTTCTATTTTGGTCGATCGACCAAAGGTTTTCTAACTTTTTCTGAGCGAAAGGCTGGTATAATTATAAGGTCGAGATTAGACACATTTTTACTTCGTGTGATCTTCGTTTTCGGGATGCGATACTAATTCATTTTAACGTCGAATTCATGCGTTGTTTACGCTGGTTCACAATTCTGTAGAACTTGGAAAGTATTGATAAATTAATATCTTGGGCAATTGAAAATTTAGAATTGGTTAGCAAACTTTATTGTTTAAAGTTACTAAGTTTATGAATGGCAATGATGCGATTTTATTAAAATGATAATTTCAGCCATTAGTAAGTCTATAAAACTGTTTTTAAATATTAGATTTTATAGATGTAGAAAGCGTTTTACTTTATTGTTATTAGATTCGATAGATTTTACCCAAGCTAATATATTTCAAGGTAACCAATTAAATATATTCTATAACGTATATTCGATAAGTATAGCTGGAAATTTTTAATTTTTGTCGAATATCTATAAATTAAATTAATTTGGATACATTGACAGAATTTTAAAGTCGATTTGAGACAAAAAATCATAGGTTTTAATTACATAATAATAAATTTTAATATAGTAATTGTGTTCCTAATAGCATCAAACTTGAATATCCGCCTGAATCTGTGGTATTTTATATTTAAAGGTCAATTATATACAAAGAATAGTTCTGAAATATCTAATTGCACGGAAACTTTTATATTTTTAATTAAAGTTTTGAAATAATATTCGAAGCAAACATACAATGATATAAAAGACGATTCTAGTGATGTTTATTTTTTGTATATTTTTTACATACTTACTAAACATTCTGGTGCAATTTTCCAAATTAGAATACTTTTTGTTTTTCCAAATATATCGTATTCGTTTCATTTCTCTCGTTATCTTTTTTGATGGAAAAAAAATTTTGTTACGAACGTAATATTTTTTTGGAATATTTCACTATTCTAAATATTAATTTTATTTATGTTAATTAAAACCAAATTGAAATAAAATAAAAAATTTAGATATAAATCAAATACGAATAATTTGTTTCGATACCAAAATAATATATTGAAATATAAAATATAATAAAATTAGAATATCTGTATATTATATCTATTTGAATTAAAATTAATCGCATCATATTCTTAGATAATTTGCATATATTATAATTTTTCTAAAAAGTCTTTTACAACGAATGTTTTCGATACATGTTTCTGGAGAAAAAATCAATGACACTAAAATTTAAAATCAATTGAAAATTTTACTCTGTATAGTTAGTGAATATTGAATTCAAGTTCAACTGTAATTCATACCAGTGGATTTTAAACTTAGTTTAAATAATGGCACAATTTTTTAAAATCAAATTTAGAATACTCGCATTTAAAAATTTTTTTATTTGGTTTACATTTGGTAGACAATAAATATGCGGGAATTGAGATCCGCTATCCAAGAACGAAGAAATATTGGATAGAATAGAAAATCGACTGATTGTCTGTCGTTATATTCTATATGCAATTAGAGAACACGTAAAGTATCTTCAGTATATCGAAGGTAATTCTAATATTTTATCTTTTATTCATATAGAGTCGCTTATATGAATCTACCAGGGACAAACCCATGACAAACTTCAGTTACATTAACTAACGAATTATTCCTCCAAATATTCAATCGAATTGTTTTAACTTCGATGAACTTTTTTACGTAATTGTCTAGAATATTCCACATCGAATTTAACTGTTCATCCCCAATCTCTGATGTATTAATTTTGAATTATCTGAAGTAGTTGAGGTATTTCTTTTAACATATACCAGCATTCAAATTTTTGTTCTTTAAAGTTCGACGGAATTAAATTTGTCACAATCTTTGAGTTCTTATTGATTTTATTAGTCCCACTAACCGAAGCCTTTTTAAAAGAATTACAATGGAGTGTAAATCAACTTAATTTTATTTACGTCTAATCTAGACTTCTCTAAAGAACTTTCATTGATGGTAAAAGTTATTTTTCATTTTTCCTCTTATGAATATATTTATTATTCCGTGTAAAAACATATTTTTCGATGTTGAAAATGGAAAGCATCGGAAGAAAGAGTAAAGCGAAAAGGAATCTAACTTTGGCAAGGTAAGCTTTAATTTATTAATATCTATTTTCTAATAGTCATTCTAATTTGATCTTTAATTATACGCTGGGGATAGGAGCAGTTTTTAGATTTAATGCCATGGGATTTTCTAATAATTTGTTGAAGTGAGATATGTCTAAACTAGCTAATGAACATTCGCCTAAGTACGCATATAAACTCTTCGTATTATCAGAACAATTATTATATACTAATTTGAGAAACGATAAACTTTCAGTTACAATATCTGTGAAACTTCTCACTAAATATCTAGTGAGAGACATACCTCCTAGACATGGATCTAAATACAAACAACTAATAATATATGTTAGGTATTTCATATTAGATACATTTTTTGCTGACTAAGAGTGCAGATTTCCATAACGCTGGATTATGTAAATCTAAAATAATCCGGACGAGGTTGCCGATATAGTTATAGTGTACCATTGTGTTTATGGGAGACGCAGAGAAGTGAGCTATGGTTAACTCAGTTATAGATGCTGCGCGAGATCGTTGCTTAGTTTCCAATGATTGAATATATTACTTCGAAATATTGGGACTTTTCCATAGTTTAGGTAATCTGCTGATTGCATTGTTTCGTCACTGTTAGTTCTAATTTCTCTACTCCGCCTTTAATCGCTGTCATGATTCTATCATTATTCTCTCTAATTCGTAAAAGATTTTGACTTATTTCTCTATCATCTCTAGTAGGTTGTAATAAATAATGTGATATAATTATTTGATTATCTCCTTGAGCTAAGCAACTAATCTTTGTATTACGGTCTTTGGATTCTCGTTCGATTGATAGTGCATTTAATATACTCCATCGTTTTTGTCTAATCCCTTCAAATCCTCCTAGTTGTCCTTGCCAAGTGACACATCTTTGTTTACTAAAATGCCATCTTTCACCTACATTAAGTCTGGTCGTTGTGTATTAGGCTTTCTTTAAAAAATTGATGGGTGCGACTAATTAAATTTGGATATCCTTAAAATTGTCCCATTAACTTGAATACGTATTTGCTATAATCCGCTCGTTGATAGTTGTTCCATTCGCGATAATCTAAATGATTCGCAAGTGAAACTCTGTTTTAGTCGTTTAGTCCTTGACCAGAAGTATTGTCTAGCATTTTTTATAATATAACGTACAAAAGAAGCGACTCTCTTCTTTAAGTTTTCACTCTTTCTTTTAGTCGGATGATTAGATCTTCCAAGTTTAGTCCGTAAAGATATATTTTTTCCAAAAATTGTCTCCAGTCAGTCGCAGAGGTGTACAGGAACGATTGAAGTACTTTAAAACTAGGGACGGGTCGAAGATAATTGATTACATCTGATCTATTTAGAGTGACTCTTGTCTGCATACATTACAGAGGATCTATTAGATCTGGTACATCATAACATTCACTTAGAGGTAATAGATGCCATTTATCTTTGAAGTCTTTAATTTGCTTGGGTGTTGACCAGGTTTGATTCAAAATATGAGTATAAAACATATGATCTTGAGAAACTTTACTTATATCAACAAATCATTTAGATGTTTCTTTGAATTTCTTTTTTAGGCACCTTATAAACTAAATCACTGGCAAAAACTTGAGCATAATTGTCATCTATTTCTGTGACTTCATGTAATATATCGTGTAGGTTGCTTAGGCCTTTTTTTAAAGCTTTGATAAAAGTATGTCCCCAGTGTCTAAATGATCCATAATAAGTTATCATCATACGTAGCTTAGATTCTGTTGAAACATGTTCAGAAAATTCGCTCATGTAATAAGTTAGATCAGATAACTCTATAATCCTATTAGAAACGTGATTTCCAAAATCCTCTTATACTTTTATCAGAGGTCTGTACTTTTGTGCTTTTTTCGTCAAGTTCCAGTTACACATAGGTTCTAGCATCTTTATACATGCATAAACATCCGAATAAAAATCATTGAGAATTAGATTACCTATATTACATAATTTATGCAATTTTAACCAGTCCGTATTTTCAAATTTTGTGTCAACCCGATTTATCGCACTCAAAAGGGAGTGGAATCTAGCAAAGAACATATCTTTGATCATTAATATCATATTTCTATCTAAAATTCTATCCCACCGATGTATGCAAAGCTATTTAATAGTTTACATATTCCAAATGCTGGTAATGACATGGTAGAATTTAGATTGTCTATCGATATTCTAAGAGATGGGAAAGTAGCTTACAATGGGTATAAATTGCATTTTCTTAGCATTTAGAGCAAGGACTAGTATATGAAGTTCTATGAAAAGTTCTCTCCATTTTCTTATCTCTAACGGGATGGATCCAATTTTAGGATTTGGAATGTCTTGGTCAATCCAACCTTTAATGAAAGAGTTAACCACGGTATATGTAACGGCAGCGTCAGTAGTGTCTGTTGTAAATTAGGGTCAATTATTGAACATTGATTTAGGGATTTCACCGCTGATAGAGATTATTTATGAAATGTAGATGGATCGAGTAAGGATCTTGCTTTAAAATACTCTTGCCTTCGTTTCCATAGCTTAAGATTCCATCCTACGTCTAAATTTGATAAAGGATATGATGAAGGCATTTTATGTGGTATTTGACTGAATGTTTTTAAAAAGTTGGTGTTTCTCCATATGTTTATAACAGATGAGTTCAGACTTAATTTCTCTACAAGATACATTGCTGATCCGGTAATTACTTGTTATGGTTTTCTCAGTTCCATTATAGATCTACGTGATAATGAACTTAAACTAGCAATCCTTATACCTTTAAATAACCCGGCCATAAAATTTTCTAGTGTACTTTTCTTCAAGATCAAGAATGGAATATAATCGAGATGGATGGATAATGGAAACAGAGATATCTTATCAGCTACCATTTTTATGGAAATACTGAATCTCTAAATAAAAACGATTTATCATGGTTTAATACTTTGTCCCAATCTCCTTCTTTGATTGAAACTGATACACGTTCTTCCGCTATAAAAATGTTTAATAAAAATTACTTTAAAAATATTGATAAAATAATTATTGCCATTTATATGAAATGTATAGTTCATAATATATAATAATCATACACATATTTAATTAATTAAAATTATATCATCTAGAAATTCTTTGTAGTAAAAATTGTAACGATAATTTATATATTTATATGAAAATTAATGAAATCTCTTCTTTATTCAATCATTTTTGAAAAACAATATATATAAAATTTAGTACAAAATATTGATACAAAAATGATTATAATTTGGGAATCATGTCTTTTATATAATTGTTACGTTCGCATGAAAATTTTAAAATTAATCAATGCACAAATGATTAAATAGTAGGTTATTACCCATTTGAAATATATTGAATATTTTATACAATATAGGTTAACAAAGTTGTAGGCAAATGAAAAAAATATTTTTGTATTAATTTTATTTAAAATTTTTAAATATTCAATATTAAAAGACTTTAACGAGTTTTAATGTATTTAATACGTAATAATACTAATAAAATAAGTAAACTAGTAGAAAAATTTTATAAAAAAAATTTTTTTAAATATTTCGATACAAATTAATTTAAAATCAAATTGTCAAAACATTATTTTTGTGATTATTTATTGTTTCTTAATAATTTAAAAAAATATCCAAATAATGTTTATTTATTTTTAAAATTTTTTTACTACATATCGGGTTTAATTTATCAAATGTATTACAGTCAATCGATTTAATGCTAAATGTGTGTATTAAAGAAGGTAAATCAAAATTTGAAAAATTTATACTTCCATGATTTTTAATTATTACTTAAAATATTTATACTTTTATTTGTATTTCAGAACAAAGTTTTACTTGTGAAAATGTCTGACATATAATTGGTCGTACGTGAAACTGTGTTTATATTTTACCCAATTAAGATATTTGTAGTTAATAATCAATATACATACATTTATTTTATTTTAAATGGTAAATTTTTTAAAATTATAAGTCAAATCAAAACATCACATGTAAAAAATTGATATATCAATAAAATATATTTTAAATATTTGATTTAAATTATTTTATACCTATTTAAAAATTATTCGGATAATGAATAATTATAAAACTGAAAAATATACGAATTTATATTTAAATCATGTACATTGTTATTTTTAAAAATTATTACAATTCTATCATGGTTATTCGTATCTCAAGGGTTAAACTTTACAATCGTCTGTATTTTTTGAAACATAAAATGTGTCATAGTGTTATAGATATGCTAGAAAGTGACAAGCCTTAATTATTTACTATATTATGTGGAACTGCTATCTATGTAAATTAGTTTATGAAAATAGATAACATTTTTAGAATTGCAAGTACCAAACATTTCATATAACAAATTAAAGTAATTATATATTAACAACAACTCGATGCAATTCGATAGGGTGATTCATTTTATTTTTAAAGCGAGTGAATTTTTAAATTGTCTAAATACAAATAAACACTGATGTTCAAATTTAAAAGACAATAGCATGTTTGAAAATAATTTGCAAATCTTATTGTTAATATTTTTTAAACGTGTTCATCTTATAATTTAACAGAATTTTAAAGTATTTTAAACTGGATATTATAATTCACATAATTTTGTTTTAATTTTGTCGATCGAACGAACATCGAAATTCTAACCGTATTATGTCATCGATATAACTTTTAAATAAGGCGCTAACACAATTATCTAAAATTTTATTAAACTCATATTCTTAAAATAAACAAATATTCGATTTCATTTTTTTCTAATGCATTTAAATTAGTTATTAAAATTAAGATTTCTTAGGAGTCAGATCGAGTCTTATTTAATAACAGATTAAAATTCTGATTTCCGAATAAGAAACTAATTTTTTTTTTAAAATATATCTTAATATACAATTAAATTTACTCCCGGTATTAACCCAATCGTTTATGATTCAAATTTTAGTTATTTTAATAATAATAAGCATTATCGACCGTTATTTAGACTTGAAAATATGTTCGATACAAAAAGACACTCAACAATCCGAGATTTCGGTAAATATGTATAAAAAAAATATTGTGAACCGGAACTGCAATTTTTCTATCTTCGCAAAAGCAGTGTTTTCAAAATTCGTGCATTAGCCTACATAAGATATGTATGTATGTATACGTAAACAGAATCGCATACATTATCATGCAAAGGTGAATTCAGTGGAGAAACAAAGGAAAGCTAAACATTAACATTACGCAAAGCTACGCGAGTCTTCCTTGCCATTTTTTTAACCACCATCGCATTTCTTAAATTTCGTATAATTTATATTTATATATGCGTTTAGAATTTGTAAATCTATTTGATTATATAATTCAGTTCGCCGATGAAAATGTAATAACGGTTAGGATGAAAATTTGCCATACGTACGCATGAATCGGCCTCCGGTGAAAAGTTTGCCCTCACACGAAAATGTCGACATAATTCGTGTTCCCCGAGCGACACATCGTCGCTGTTCGCGCCATGTTTTTGTTGTTTTAATATTTCGAGAGCATAATAGTCTGTTGGTCAAACGAAATTTAAAGATTTTCCCGCGAGTTTGCGACTCTACAGTAATTCGTATTGGCGCAGTGTTGTCGCATCGTTTTCTGGGAAATTTGATATTTAAATAGTTTTATACCCCGTAAGATAGCGGTACTGTTCCTTTATTTACCTTCCTAGCATGTGATTAGTTTATAAAAATGTGCGGTGGATTAAAAGAAATTGAATTTATTTTTAAATAAAAGAGAATGACCGAGTTTGTTAAGTATTGATAGGTTTGGGTTTGTACCGAGAGTTCAATCATGGTCAAATTAAAGACGAAATTTTCGAAACTCGTAAAAGTGATTTGTAACGCAGATTTTATTGTTACTTTTATGATAAAAATTTAAAGAGTTAAATAAAGTTTAAAAATGGAAATAATTATTGCTGGGTAACGAAATTAATTATTACCACGTGGTCAAAGTAAAGGTCAAATAAGCTGTCCTAACCTCTCCTATTATTAATTAACATGTACTTTTGAATTATTTAAAAAGGATAAATAAAAATGTACGACATTTGCCATCCCACTGTAAGTTATAATGTTATAATCGTGCTAAAAAAATGTTTAAGACTTCGTTGTTTTTCATTTTTATTTATTTGTTCTTTTACTTTTCAGTATTATAATATGAGCCAATTAGGATGCAACGATCAAGTTAAATTAACCACCGCTTTTTATGTATATATGGAACTTTGCGAAGGTAATTTAAAAAATTTTCTAACGATTGTATCGAATCTTATAAAGACTCGTACGTTTAATGATTTATTTTCAGTAAAACGTTATTGGGATGTAGAATATAATTATTGTAATTCGCTTGAACTTTTTTACCTCGAGGCTAAAAAAACTAAAAATGCGAATAAAAATACATTTGTACCTTGGCCTGCAGTGAATAATATTACTCTTGATTTAATCTATAATATTCAACGGGATTTAAAAATAGACAAGTAAGTAATAATGTCTTAAAAATATAAGAGTATAAGAAATAATTGTTTGATTCGTTTACAAAAATGTTGTTTTTAGATTTACGTTTGTTTTTAAAGAAGGAGATACTACGTCGGTGTATTACAGTATCTGCTCGGGTATTGTAAAACCTATTGCTCCCGACGAAACGAATACGTTAAAGCAAAGAGAAGATAAGAAATATGAACTTGAAAAAGAGATCAATAGGAATACCGCAAATTTATACGAGCGAGCGTTGTCCTTTAACGAAGATGAAAAAGAAAAGATGAGTAGTAAATCTAGCGATACTAATACGAATAGAGACGATAGTATGGATGAATTTTATACGTCGATGGAAATGGATAGCCCTGAAAAAATGGAATCGTGCGAATCGAAAGTCTCTGGAGATGTCGAAAAGTCTATCGTCGATAATAAATCGGAGAATTACGACACTGTGGAAGATGTAAATAATTCCGATAATTATAGTAAAAGTGAATTTATCGAAAATATAAAAGCTGACGATGATTTGAAATTGAATAGATTTAAAAAATCTTAACGATTCGTTAGACTTACGATTTAAAAAATTTGAAGTTTAAGTGTACAAAATAAAGGATAATTGGGAAAAAGAAAAAAAAATGTTGCAAATGCATGTTTATCTATTTATTATTTCAAATATTTTTTGCATTGTATATATAAGATCAAAATCCTGCACAGATTATCGCAGCAAGATTTATGTAATTACTGGAGATAGTAAGCTGCCATTGAAATTACATGTATCAAATAAATTAAGTTTAAAAACACCGTATAGGTAATAATTTCAATTAGTTCTAATATACTGTAAGTTCTAGGCACATTTGTCAAAACAGATGATAGATATATAACAAATGTTTGTTTAACCAAAAACACATGCTACTTTTTAAAACTTATTATAACAGCATTAAACGATAAATTTTATAAAATTGAGCAAGGAAGTTTTCGCATTAAGATACAAGTTACTTACTATTTATAACTTTGAAAATATAAACTATCTACAATTATTTATTGCCTTAAATATATACATTTTTTATTTATTTATTTTATCTTTTTTAAACAATTCATATTTTAGAGAACATTAATTTCTACAAATAGTGTTAATTTTAAATAAGTTATTTTTTAAATCCGCAATTATTTTACTGTTTCAAACAAAAATTAAGTAATTTCTTCAAGTGTGTACGTTTCGATAAATTTAAAATATGCAACATAAAAATGGCAAGTAAAGAAGCTTTGGCAGTTTGAATATTAAAAAATTACTAAAAAAACTTGCTTTCTTTAGAAATGGATAAAACTTAATAAATTTTTACTGAATAACATACATTGTTCAATATAATTTTTAGTTTTCATTTTGTTTTTTTTCAAAAAATATTCACTTAAAGTTTAAAAAAGTACATCATAAAATAGGTATGTCAGTATACTATGAGCATTGATTCTTTCAAAACGAAGTCGAACCGTTTTCATGCAAAAAATTTTTATGTATTATTAATTAATTTTGCTCTTAGAGCCTTTTATTTTAATCATTTAATTACAAAATGAGAATAATACGTAAATAAGAATAAGACGATGATTCATCTCTACTTATTTTTGAGAATGTTGATATATAAAATAAATTATTTTAATAATTAACATGTTAAATAGATTACACTTACAACAACGTATTACATGCAATATTAAGAGATATAATTTCTGTTGATTACAAATTTAAAAATATAGTTTCTTGCAAACGGTTCGATTAACTATTCAAAACGAACATCGACTACGTTATTTATTCAAAAATATTCATTGTAAAATATATATCAAATCGCATTGATGATTTACTACAAGTTTAAGGCAATTGAGTTTCGAGCTTCGCTCAAAACTATCACAAGGAATTACGGATGATCCGCGTATGATTGTTTTCTTTATTCATTTTATTCTATAAAACCAAAATTGGACCACTACCACTGTTTTTTAAATAGTTTTACAGCTAAACTTGATTTTCCAATTTAACTATGATATGTCGAATGAATTTTGTTCGTACTGAAATCATATAAGTGTTTCCAAGTTTTTCAAGAATTATCTTTATGTACAATTTGACAAATATAAAAGGAAGTGTATATATGTGTAAAACGCGATTAACTTCTTTGTATTTTAAAAAAAAAATTATACGATGAATAATGTTTAACGATTATGGACAATCAATAAACTTATACAAAGTTATGATTTAAAAACCCTAATAATTTAGAAACGCAAGAGAGTCGTTAATATTAATTAAAGCACATTATAATAATTACATTCTACAAATAACAATAACTATATTCTAAGTTTCTAACTCGAAATCTTGATTAAACAATTATCACAAGAGCACGTGCGGAAAATTATTAATTACTCCAAACAAACAAGGTTTGGTGTATAATTTTTTTTAATGATCGTATACGGATGTTGTTCGTCCGTGCTACTTTACAGAGTTTAAACAATTGGTTGCGTGTGTAAAAACATTTTTCATAAAAAATAATAAAATTTCGATTTTAACTAATACAATACTTATTTGCTACATCTTCGAAGCTGCATTATGAGAAATGACTATCTCTCACACAATTTTATTTTAATCTCCAAAACACGGTCTTAATAATCCTTTCTTTTAATCTTGATAAATGATTTCGACGTTCGTTGTTGTTTTCCTTCTTCTTTTTTTTCTTTTTTTTTTCTTGTTCTTAGACTGTACACGGAATACAAAAAAATTGCTCGTGCAATAAAAGTAATATGTATATATATATATATAAATTTGATCCTGATAGTCGACGATTCATATACAGTATTTATTATTCTCTAAATTCATATGTTGTGTAAGATTAAAAACATGAGTTTTAATGACGTTCCCACGTCGCAAGAATGACGACAACTATATTTATTATAACGAGAGTTTGCTTCTTTCTTCCAACAACTTTCCAATTCATTATTCAAACCTTTATCTTTTTTTTTCATTTTCTTTTGTTTATACACTTTTTTATGATCGGCGTTACATGAAATGTAAAAATGTTTAACTGTAACGTGTAATTAAAATATAAAAACTATACAAATAATCGATGGATCGTGTAATGAATGAATTAAGTAGAAAATTTTTTTTTGGATTAAAGTCATTTGCAAAATGATAAACATGTATGGGAAAGAGCTGCATCCGTTTGGGCTTGATCGATCAAAATTTAATTTTATATTCAAAATTCGTTTGTTTATCTTTGTCGCAGTTAGCACCAATCAGCCATATACGTAAAGTCCCTGAACAAAGCTTGTTCCATTTCACTAACTGGCCGAGGATCCTTCGGCGGTGTAAGCTGAGGCTTCTCAGATGTGAATTCCTCGTCGAAATTGCTCACGTCTTCTACAGAGTGCTATAAATATATTCGTTTCGTTAGATACTGTTTGTTATATTAAAACGTAATTGCACTTTTTTATTTTAGCAAATTAAAAATAAGAAAAATACTATGTGTATTAGAAATAATAAAAATACTAAGCAATGTATAAATAAGCAAATTTATAAATAATTTTATAAATTCTTAAATTTTATATGTAATATAATTTAAGTTAACGAGATCTATGAATGTAATTTGAACAAAATGAAAAAAGAATGTACTAAAAATAAAAATTGTTATACTTAAATTATACCTTAATAAAATTTATTTATTATAAAATTAGTAAATTAAGCTGAAAAATTAAAAATTTGAAATATATAAATAAACAACTTTATATTTTATTAATTGTAAATTTAAAACGTGTTATATTTTTTATAAAGTATAGCAAACATTAAAATTTCATTTGTTATAAATAGATTTGATTAAAAATCTAATCAATATAAAAATGAAAAGATAAATGATTTGGAAATAATTAACAAACTAAAGTTTTCATAACAATAAAACACATTTTGTACGAATCAAAGTTATTATTTTTAGATATGGCACATAAAAGAAACCGGTCGACAAGTTAAAATAGCATCCGCCATTTTTATATTTGTATTACATAATTTATGGTGAGTTGAAATATTTGAATGATACGATTTTTAGAAACAATTAAAAGGGATAGAGATTTACTCAGATTACATAAAAAATAAATAGGTGGTTAAACACTTTAACGATACTACTTTAAATAAAAAATATTTTTTAAAACTACATTTAATGTTTTTTATAATCATAATACTTGCTAATATGCAATACCACAAACAAAACATCAACTCTTAATTTAGTGTTAGGATTTGTTACTTTTATCTCAGAAACGTAATATAAGATAGTTGTCGTCGAAATTTTTATTGTAGTTAATCTTTACAATACGTTGTGTAAAATACTGATAAAATATTAACATATAAGCATATCCTATCAATCTGAAACAGAAATATTTATTTACAAAATTTAATTCTCTATAAATATGTGTATAATATTAACATTCAAATTACAATAAGTATCGGATGAAATTTATATAACTTTAAAATAGCATTTTTTTTATTTAACGTTTCCAGCTTAAAAACTAATATTTTACTTAAAATAACTATGTGAATCTATACACAGAAATATAAAAAATTATTTAATCTAGTAATAAAAAAATTTGGTCACCAAACATGGTGACATGGTATTTTAACTTTCATGTTGCAAATAATTCTACAATATGATAATTTTGGAATTCTATATTAGTACGACAACTATCTTAAAAATCTCTTTAAAATATTGTAAAAAGTGTTCAGCAAAACAGGAAAAACCTTACATTTTTGCTAAAGCTTTGAAGATTGTGGGCCTGTTAAGATTACACACAAGAAGTCAATTAAATTTGATAAATAATGGAAAGAAATTTCTGTGCAGTTTTTTTATATTAAAGATTAAAAGTAAAAGAATTATATAATACTTACAATTACCGGAACAAATGGAGGTTTTACACGCCTAAGTAATAAATCGTCCCATGCTATGTGCCTGAAAAACGCTTGTTTTTTCACATCCTCGGCATCTCGTTCACTGCTGCCCAATCTTCGCTCTGGAGTTTTTCTTAGAAGCTACACGAATAAAAAGAATACGCTATAAATGTATTTTCATTATTCGTTAAATCTAGTATAAATATAAATTTAAAACAGCTTACTTTTCTCATTATGGCAATTGCATGTAGGGATAAAAAGCGAGGATAACAAACTTGATCGTGAACAATAGAGTCGAAAACTTCTTCCTCGTCATCGCCGGGAAACGGTGACTAAAACATTCAAATTTTATTTATTAAATTTATATCGATAAATTGAGAAGTCAGTTGCAATTAATTATATTATAAATTTTTTTTATACAATAAAAAACAATTTCAATAATTATAACTACAGGGTTTTTTTAATTAGTAATTAGAAAACTGTTTTTCATACTTTAACAATAGCCATATTAAAAAATAAATTGAATAAATCAATTGAAAAAATTAATTTTACATATTTTTTTACAAATTAATTTAACAAACCAATGATTACGATTTATTTCGAGACAATTGAATCTTACGAATATTAATACACGCGTATTTAAACCTTAAGTGATAGAGCGCTATTATTTTCAATCGATGCTTAAATGCGTTGATAATTATGATTAATCCAATTTGTATTAATGTCATACTAAAATTAAATGACAATTTAAAATTTAAATAATCGAAAGGATTTTTAAAAATGTAAATGAAACCATTTTTAAATTTCACGTACAAAAGAATCGATTTTATATATGTATTTACAGTTTAACATTTAATTAGCTACATTGATCGACGCTTTTGTACGAAATAATAAATTGCTATTGATTATGCGTTTAGGCAAATATTTACTTCTCCAACAAGCATTTCAAAAATGAGTACTCCTAAACCCCACCAATCGACAGCTCGTGTATAAGACAAGTCCGTAAGAACCTCCGGAGCTAAAAATTCAGGAGTGCCGCAGAAGGTTCCCGTTCGATCTCCATATCCCATGCCTTCCTTGCACAGCCCGAAGTCGGCAATTTTCACGTAACCCTCGGTATCCAATAGCAAATTGTCCAGCTTCAAGTCTCTGTAAATTTTCAAATATTAACAAATTTGGCATCGACGTTGAGAATATTTATGCAAAGATTTATCAAAAAATAAGAATCGATGAATCAAGGTATCGATAATCTTGTATTTAAAAATCAAATTTTGATTATAAGAAAATATAAAAATGGTTTCTGTGACATTCCACTGTTGGTCATTCATCGATTATGCGAATAAATTAATCCTTAACACATTTTTCTTCCCTCGTTAAAAAAAGAAAACTCTATTCAATGTAAATTAATAAAAAATGAAGCGTGCGTTTAAAGAATTTATTTAAACTTTAAATACGTAAAAGATATAGCCGAAAACATAAATTTCAAGATAAAATTAATTAAAAATTGTCCGTACTAACTATTTTGCTTTAGCTAAAAATTACGAATTAGATTAAAAAAATTATTTTCAGTTTGAAAAACGATATAAATGTGAAACAATTCGGCAGTAACAATGAAATTGTATTCGAATTTTAATTATACCTGTATATGATGCGACTCTCATGGAGATACTGTAGTCCTAGCACAACGCAAGCTGAATAGAAGACGGCGCGTGGTTCTCCGAAAACGTCAGCGTGGATATGCATCATGAGATCGCCACCAGCAGCGTATTCCATTACGAAACAAACGTGTGCCTGGAGTAGCGTAAAAAGTATGAGCGATCGATCGATAAGAATTTTGTCGATATTTTGAACCAGATTTTTCTTTCTCTCTTTGCGATATCTTTGAAAAGATTTTTTGTAACACCGCGAAAAAGTAAAAAAGTAGAATTTCTTAAACAGGCAGAAGCAAGATTAACAACGTGAATTAACAACGTGAATTAACAACGTGAATTAACAACGTGAATTAACAACGTGAATTAACAACGTGAATTAACAACGTGAATTAACAACGTGAATTAACAACGTACAACGTGAATTACAACGTAATTTACAACGTGAATTTACAACGTGAATTTACAACGCGAAGAAAAGTACCAAAAGGAGATTCAAAAATAGTTTCGCGTTGCAGTTCAACGAGATGCGAAGTGCGGTTCGCGTAGCACTTAAACGACTCTTTCCGAAAATAGAAAATAAAAGTCTCGCTTTAGTACCTCCGAAAAAGACTCTGGACAAAATGCTCGACTCGCGCAGCCTCCCGTGAAAAGGAAGCTCTTTCGTCTCGATCTTAAGAAAGGCGAATGCTTACGTCGGTCTGAAAGCATGCGAAGAGATTGACCAGGAAGGGATGTCTCGTAGCATTGGCCACCTCGAAAATCCGTTTCTCGGAGAGGAGCGACTCGACCTCGTCCCTCGCTATGATGTCTCCCTTCTTGAGTGCCTTGATCGCGAAGTATTCGCCCGTGTTCTTGTACTGGGAGAGTATGACCTTTCCGAAGTGGCCCCTGCCCAGGACCGAGAGCAACCGGAAGTTGTCAAGGCTCATTCCCGTCAGTTGGGACTGTCGGCGCGACTCATAAGCGCTGTCGCGGTATTGAAGCGGTCTCGTAGGCAATGGTGCCTCGTACGCCACCTGAGCCATTAAAATTCTCGCTGCGTTATCGTCGAATGTGATCGTTCGTTCGAGGTTCGCGAAAACACTAGGGTGACTCCGTTGATATCTGGATGATCAAGAATTTGCACGGTTCGTTCGTCGGAGAAACGCGGAAACGATTCTGCAATTGTTCAACGATTTATTTATCTTCTCGAAACTGCGCTAACGTTAGATGATCGTTAGCGAATGTTCAAATCATTTCTACACTTATTCCGTACAAGTTATACTCTTCTTTCGAATCTAAGTGGCGTTCGGTTCTATCGCAAAGTACTTTGCGCATTTTATCAATTCGGATAATTACTTTATTTCAAAATTCATATTACGTTCCATAGCGCAAAATTATTCTCGAAACTATAGAAATAAAATTATACGATTACAAAGTTATTTGTAAAATTTATTTGACTATGTATCTCGTAAAAACTTGACAAATGATTAATTTTATTTCAAATTTATTCCGTGCAAATTCTTGTTTTTAAATTATTTGAAATTCAAAAGTATCGCGATTTAAAATCTAAATATTTATAAAAAAACGTTCTTCTGAAATAAAATTATGAGATTTAAATTGACTCTATTTTAAAAAAATATTTATTTTAATGATATCTTGCAAAAATTAAAAAAATTAACTTAAGTTTCGTATAGAACGTTGCGACAACCAAACATTATAATTTTGAATTTTAAATATTTTGAAGCGGGAGACTCCCTTTAAATGATAGTTTTGTATTTTTGTTAATTTGCTGTAACACAACAATGAATTATGTTCGGTACAATATTAATCACAATGTTGGCAATGCTCGTTAGAAACTTTTGAGTTCCATTTCAACATTTACATTTTTTTAATACTTCTCTAACGATAAAAATAAATCTTGATGCTTGAAATTACTATATAGCAAAAAAATTGTAATATTTTTATATCGAGAGAACACATTTACTTATGTCATTGTTGATATTTTAGTATAAAAATAAGGGATCACTCGAGATGCAAAATTTTAGTCGCATCATTGCTTCGAAAGATTAAGTAACTATCTGTCAATATAAATATATATAGAAAATAAATACAAGCATATGTTACAATTTATGGATTGATTAAATTTACTTATATAACAATTCGATTTTAATTCAAATTTAAAGTAAAAATTAATTTATATTTACATTATATTCTAAAATATTTAAAGATAAATTTTTGTATTTGGAAAAAATTAAAGAATGTACAAACAAAATTTTCGGTTGAAACAAATTTTTCAAAATTTATTAAAAATATATTTTACTTTTTTTTTAATTATACAACTTTGTAAGTGTTGGTTTTCGTGTTTAATATAATTAACAGTATAAACTATTAAAAAATATAAATATAAAAATAAGCATACACGTATATAAAAAGAACATTTTTTTTTACAACTATTGAACGGTATTAAAAAGTGATACTAATTTTAAAAATTCAATCAACTTTAATATGAATATAGACACCTGTGACATAATTTTCCTATAAAAAGCACAAATCTACGTTAAATTTGTTATTAAGAGATGTGCAAGAAGAAAGCCGAATCATGCAAGCAAAGTTAAAAATGCAAACACTAGAAGCAAACAAAGCAAAAAATTATGCATCCCCAAATATTATTTCGAAGCCGAGTAAGAAAAACAAATTTCACTAGCAGCGACATTTCTTGAAAAAAAAAAACATAAAGAGGATGATCACTTTTTCTACATTGATAAAGACATATTTTTGCTTAATTAGGCCATGAGTTCGGTTTTACTGCCTTATTATATGTGATTTATAAAAAATTATTGTCAATACCGAATAGTTTTAAAAACTTGATATAGTAATTATTTCATTAAATTATTGTTATACGTTAATCCGTCATTATTATATATTTAGTTTAATTATATGCCAATAATATAAAGTGATTTGTTTTCAAAGTCACTAAAATTAATAACCTCGTATATATATTTAATGCATATGAATTATTATTACCATTTATTATTAAAATTTTAGAGAATCTAGAAAATTTATTCGATCGTTTCGATCAGAAAAAATTAAAAAAAAACTTATTTATCTATTAAAATGAAAAATTACGAAGATAAATCATGGATTATTTTTGTACGTTCGCGATATCTGAAATTTGTATAGGTGGTCTTCATTTAAATATTTCCGTGATTCGAAGTGGATTCTAATAAGGTTATAAAGTAATAGTGCAAAAAAGAGAAAAGAAAATCGCGTCATGGACAAGTAAACAAAAGTATGTCCAAATCTCGAAAAGTAACGCGATGTGGCCATCCCCGAATGAAGATAACCAAAAGACATGCTAGTTTCTTTTATAACTTTTCACATTTTGTTCCGATACACCTGAGAGGCGTCCTCTCAGATCATCGTACCTCGTCCTCGGGAAACTCGACGACAGGTTGAGGCGAGGGGGTGCGTGGAGAAGGTGGCGCGATCAGCACGGGTCGGGGCTCCGTGACGAGGGGCCTCAGACTCGCCCCTTGTTGCCCGGACTTCTCTTCCTTGAGAAGGAAGTCAAACTCCCGTAACGCGCTCTGTAACTACATTACTCGTGCTGCTCAGCAAAACTATCTTGCAATCCCTCACTCTCTCCCGCTTTCTATGCCTTACTCACTCACTCGCTCCTACCTCATATCTAGTTTCTACTTATTTTTACGTACGTGCTTATATTGTGTATTATAATTTTAAAGAATAGTCGTCAACGAGTTTAATAAACCACTCAGTCTCAAAAAAATACGAATTAAAATGGTATTTTTATGAAAAAGATTCCAAGTTTATAATTATACATTCATCTTATATTTAAGTACATAACGGCTTCGTCTAAATTCAAAATATTTTATCATTTTTGCTTTTTAAACGTATTGATTGTATCATCGCTGGTTCGAACGAGCTAACGTATCTTTTCAACTAGATATGAAAATTGCGTTCTATTAACGGAATAAATTTGAACCAAGATGCGATTGCTTTCGATAAATGACATGAATTTTTATAATTAAATATTCTTCAATTTTTTTTAAATGCATGGTTAAATTTCTATATAATATTTAAAATATACATTTGAAATTTTTTTAAATAACTTTACCGTTTCGTTGTATAGAAAACGAATAAAATAGTTTTTGATTAATGCAAAATTAATATTTTATCAATCTATTAATGCTTAATTCGGAGTATAAAAATTATAACGATTTATTTATAGTCTATGAAAATATAATGACAATTAAAACTTTTTTATTCTCTAGTTAAATCATCCGATTATATTTTAATAAATTTAAATTTATAACAATTGAACTTTTATTCTAGTAAATTATTTATGATCCAACGATTCGTATCCTTTTATACAAAATACATATTGCTTTTACGTAAGATTTACTTATCAATTTCTACTAACTATATTTTAATTTTCGCGTACAAAGAAAAGCAAAGCTTTTATATATGAGACAAATTCGCAGATAATGAAATATTTTGAATTTGGTATTTTGGTTTCATAGAATTTGATGCTGTATACTTACTGCTATTTTAACGGATGAACATTGTTAAAACAGACTAGTAAAAAAATCATATGATACATTGAATTTTTTATACGTTCAAAAATATTTAATTTGAATAATGAATTTGAACAAAGACTCTTCAAATATTTATATTAATTAGAATATCAATTTAAATTTATAATGATAATTAAATGATTCAAAATGAAATCACGATATACCGTTAAGGTAATCCTTGCTTAAAATGGATAAATAGATTTTATTTATAGGATTTATAAAATATTTATTTTTATTTAATACTTCGATTACAAAAATTATATCAATGAAATTCTTTATCTTACATAAATATTTTTGTATTACTTTAACTTTTTTTAAATAAATTGAAAATATTCAAAATTATTTTCAAATATATTTTTATTGTAATATCAAAAGTGAAACGTTTTTGAAACAATTATTTACCGATATATGTTTAAGTATCACTCTAATAATTCAACTACTAATCTAATTCTGTATAATCTATTGTTATAAATAATGCAAATGTTAAAATGTATGATTTACAATATTTATAACAATCTATAGCATACTGTCTGTATTAAGAAATTTAAATGTATGCAAGTCTCTTATTTATAATAAATAAAAGTATAAAAGTATATAAAGCAAGTATTATATTTTAAGTTTTAACATATATCATTATATTTTAAATTACTTTATTTACGTCTATTTAATTCATTTATAATTTAATATATCAAATATTTGAAAAATATTTTGTGCGTTAAAAAAATTGTTTAAAATAATAACTTCAAGTAAAATAGTATTTTTTACTTCATCTTAAAATTTCTAATATTCGATTAATAATTATAGTTTTAAATAATAAAAATTTTATTTTTAAATTATTATTTTTTATGAAAGTGATCGATTCTTTTCAAAAACTAAACGTAATTTTTAATAAGTATCGATGCAAAGACTACCTCGATATAAAAGGGTTGTTTATTCGAAGAAATTTTTCGCGTCAGAATTTTTTATATTTGTCAAGATTGAGTTATACATTAAATTGCTTTTAACAGATTAAGGGTTAAATTTTATTCTAATATTGTTTTACTTATAATTTATAATAATTTAATAATTTTGTGCTTCAGAATTTAGAATCGAAGTTTAGAATTAAATGTTAATCAGTAGTATCAAAACTTATAGAAACAACGTCTTAATTAATTTAAAAAATTAAAATTTTTTAGTTAATATAAAATAGTTTATAGATTATCTGATACACATTTCTATAAATTTATTTATTTCTATAAAAATATAATTAAAAATCTGATACAAATGTATATTTTTATACAATAAGATACATTTAATTGTAAATTTTTATTTAAAAATTAATATTAAAAAATAACTTATTTAATATACATATTCTTAAATATTATTTATAATATATATATATATATATATATAATCTTTGAAGAAAAGATAAGAATTAATTAATAAAGTCATGAGGGAGAAATGTGATTAATTCTATAAGTTACTGTTAAACCCTTAACCTGCTAATAAGATATTGTTAAAGTGCTTTTGAGCGTAAAACTAATTTGCATCCGTAAAGAAGCTATAAGATTCGTTATATACTTCTATTTACATTTGCGGTTAAAATTAATTACCTGTTAAAGTATAAATTGATTAAATTATGGTTCTTGTTTTAATTAAGTCTGAGCACTGTTACCATTTTTGAGTACATATTTTAATAAAAAGGACCCTCAACCAAAATTATTGGTATTAAATAATAATGTACGTTACGTATAAAAATTGCCAATATAATAATTTTACACTGAGAAACATTTACTTTTACCGAAAAAATTAATATCAAATAATTTAACCAACGAACTATTTTATATAATGATATCAAGGAAACTAACCTACGATAAAGGGAACACAAAATTTTCATTTAGAAACATCCTCGAACGTACAATGAAAGCATTCTTTTAGAAAATTTTAAACGTGAAATGTCTAGTAAATTTGCAAATAACGCAACGCGTGTATGAATTTAGATCGGCAAAATGCGTGTAAGCGCTTATCAAAGTAAACTATTTATCGTAATTTATCGAGCTAGCAAAGTGATTTCTCAGCATAAAACGTAATAAAGTACAAGAGAATACGAAGAGTCTAGTGTGCCGGTGCATAAACGTGTACTCCTAAGGAAAAAAAGTACACGGTGCGAAGCTCTGCCAGAGCCGTAACTACGTCGCGCAGTGGGCAACGGAAAGAAGGATTTTTGCTGTTTTTGTTGTTTTTGCTGTTTTTGTTGTTTCTGATCGGAGCTCACCTCTTGGTCGATCTTGACAGGCGGCGGCGGAGGCGGCGGGGCCGGCATCGTCGGCTTCTTGGCCACGGGGGGCGGTGGTGGTGGTGGATGGGGCAGCGACAAGGAGGACGAGGAGGTAGACACGCCGACGCGGCTTTCGCTCGCGGAGGAATGCGACATGCCGAGGGGCCGGGCCCCGCCGAGGCCGCCCTTGTCCGGATCCGGAAGCTCGCCCGGCGTCTCTGGTTTGTCCTCCGCCGACGTGTCGAACACCAGCTGCGAGGGCTGTGGACCTGGGGACCAAACACTGATTCGTTTACCAAGGCCGAGTGAAAAACTAATTGGTCGATCGTGCGTCTTTTAGCGCGGCTCTTAGCGTGACTTCTTTTGTTTGTTCATATTCAAAAGTTGAGGTTATCTTGATCGCCGTACCCAAATATACTTTCGATCTTTCGACCGATCGACCAATTTCACTGGTTGTTCTTAAAATTTATGAAATTTTAATTTTTCAATACTAAGACTTCAATCTAAATTACGGTATAAATAAAATCTGTATTATAAACAAATATATTATGTTATTCTTGTGGAATCGATACATCTAAAAGATTAAGTTAGTTAACAATTGTTTAAATGTTTAGTTAAAACTCTTTATATTTTGCAAATAACAAAGCAATACACTTACGTTTGATCGCTCATATTTCAAAAAAAAAAATAAAATTATAGATTTTGCTTTAATGGATTGCTCCATTTTTTCTACTGAAAATTTAGCATTATACAACACATTTTCTATATTAAAAAAAATAAATAAATATACACTTAAAACCAAGACAAGGTTAAAAAAAAATTGAAATAAATTATCGCAAATATATTTTCCTTGTTCGATGAATTATAAAATTAGAACCATAAATAAACTTTCACAGTAAATAAAAATTAATATCATAAATAATCATTCGGGCAAATTTGTATAAAATAGATCAAAGTAAAAAAAGGTAAAAATATATATAGATAGTCAAAAATATCGTGGGAAAGCTCAGTTAAGCTCCGGTCAATCGAATAATCGTAATTAGAGGTACTTTGAAAGCTTACTCCTTTCGCGAACAAACTTACCGGATGGCGGACTCTCCGAATTCCGCGTATTATTCAAAGAAGGCGCGGATCTCTTGAGCAATCTACCCCATGTCGCGACGTTGATATTCATCTGGTTGGCCCTGGGAAAGTTCTTGACCTGCTGCTTGAAAATCTTGCGCTGCCTCTGGAGTTTGGGCTTTCTGGATATCATCGGATTGAGGAACTTTATCTCCGCGAAGAGCAGCCCCTGGGGTTCCAGTTGCAACGCCATCCCGTGTCTCACGTCATCGATGAACTCCTCGAGTCGTAGGAACTTGACAGCGCACAACGATCGCCAGTCCTTCCAGTAGATGCCGATTTCCAGTTCTCGGGACTTGTCTAGTTCGATCGAGAACCTTTGATCCCAGGCTTGCTGTGAGCAGGGCCGCCAACTCGTCTGCGCGACCGTCACGTTGTCCAGCTTTATCACCGCCATTATGTCATCTAAAAAGGATTTTCATTTATAGACTGCGCGCAAATACCGCAAACAAGCGCGGAGCTTTGTGCGCGGACCAAATTGCACGGGTCTTTGAATTAAGTCAACGAAGCGATTATTCAAAGAAGCGCGGATATTACCGGTGCCTTGGATTCGACGAAACTTAGCAGCATCTCGAAATTTAATTCCCTATCTTATAATTTTATAAATTTCGTCATTATTTGTATGTACAAAGTATGAAAAAAGTAAAAAGTTCCTATAATCCTAAGGATATTTGGTCAAAAAACTTTACAGTTGATTTTATTTTACTACTCGAATCATAAATTTAAATATTAAATATTTAAGCTCGATACTTTTAAGGAAAATTTCACCATCCAACGATATTTTAAATGTAGACTTTAATTGTAGCTCGTTTCACGAGAAAAATATAAGAATTTTACTTAACGTTACTTAATAATAATAATATTATTATTATTATTATTATTATTATTATAGTTCCTTAAATGGTTTCTTTACTTTATGTATCACTATCGATCGTGTTATTTAAAGCATACAGGTAAATTTAATGTAGAGTAAAATTTTGAATTTTATAACATTTCTGTCTTATAATATTTGTTACGATTATTAAATATTTAAAAAATTTATGTTTTAATTATGTCTGTATAATTCTGATTATTTATGAAGTAAATTGAGTGTTCGAGATTATAGAAATATTAAATTAGCCATTGGATAAGTTTCCTTATTTTATTTAAATTGATAAAATAAATTCTGTTTGATTTAATTTATATAAATATTTTTGTAAAACTTTTAAAATTCATTTTAGTTCGAGACAGTAAAATGTTTGAAAAGTTACATTTTACGTGTGTTCCCAATAATGACGTCAATCATCCAGTAAACAAAACTCAATGTATTATGAAAAAACCGCGCGTTGCATTTATATTTTAATATAAAGTAAATGTAGCGAATCAATTGTTTACTTTATTAAATTATCTAGTGTCAATATACGTCAGCTGCCAAAGTACAAAACTGTATATTTCAATATGTACACATTTAATTAATAATTTATTCTATTCAACTGGTATAAAAACATTTTTTTTTAATATTTAAAATAAAATTTAAATTTTATTGTAATGTCAAATCTAAAAAATATATAATAATTTACTACATCGGCAAAGTAACTTGATGTAATGAATTGATGAATGATCAAATACATGTTTTTTTATGAAAATACGTGATATAATCATTATCAAGGTTCGAAGTATATTAATTAATACACGTACGTATATGCATTGGAATTAATTTAAATTATAAAGATGACTTTCAAAAATTAATATTTTTGAAGGTGTTAATATAAAATTAATAACATTTTATGCTTTTAAAAATGAAATTGTACATTATATTTGAGCATATTCAATTTATATAGTGTATATTTACATTGACGACTCACGATTCCAAGAACTTCATTATGTACAACGTGACCTGATATATTTTTTAATTTAAATATAAATAGAAATATCTAAGACTCGTCTTACTTACTACTCGTTTCATCTTTAACACTATAAGATTTGCTCGAGCTGCGACCCGTTACACCTTTTACAAAACTACGTAGATCCGGACTTGCCGGATGTTCTCGTCTCGTACGTCCTGGTACTTCTTCCGCCAAGTCTTGACATCCCATTAATCTAACCTGTAATTTATGTGCATAACGTCTATTTACATTAAAATTAATGATAGTGCGTCCAATTTTTAATATGTAAATATAGATATTTGTTCAAACCACGAGTAGAAAATTTAAGAAAGTTTTAAAATTATTTCTATCTAATAAATACTAAAATAGTATTATGAAAAAAAAACTTTCACACAAAATTCACAAAAACAATATCCGATTACATTTTAATATATTTTTATAATATCTGCTTACAAAAAGTATTGAAAAATTAAATTTATTAAATATATTTCTGATTATTAAAATTTTTGGCAGTACCTTCATTTTATGAATAAAAATTTATGTGAAATTAGTGAGCTTTACGATACAACGAGTTTTTTTACAGCTTCTATTTAGCTTCTAAATATTTTTTGAAATCTCTGTATTAAAAAAATAATTCATTACATTTTTAACGTGAAATATAACAATCGATGAATTAAAATTATTTTTTAAAAGTTTAAAATAATCACCTTGTCATCTTTGCCTTTTAATTATTTTTTTAATTTTTCTTTTCAAGCTTATTTAAATACTATTAGGTAACGTATTCGTAATATCAACAATTTGTTTATAATTTTTTTTAATCAAGCTCTTTGTACAAAATCTTTATTACGAAAGTAATCGATATCGTTCACATAAATTTTACCTGAATGTCGAGCCGATTTTATTCGACGATATACAAACGTGTAGCTAACATAATTTTCTTAAATATTGGAATAAATACGTTTAAAATATCTTTGAATGTATACAATCATATTTATAAGTTTAAAAAATCTAATTTTATATACTTTGAAATTTTTATAATATTTTTAAGAATTACGATTAAGAAATTTATTAATTATTGTATTATGCGAGAAAAAGAAAATTAATAGAAATTTAAATGTATTTGACCAAAAATTTGTTGAACTGGTTTTGATTTATGTGAAAATAGAAAAATTAATTGTGAATTTCAATAAAATCAAGTTTATTTAAGAATTAAACTCACTATCGTTTTATGTATTTATAAAAGTCTCTGTCTGCATTTTTGTGAACAATATTTATTAATGAAATTTTTGTAAACAGACTTTTGAAAACACGCATTAATCGAATATTCATTACTTTGTTAAAAGAGAAAGTGAAAAAAAGCGATAACCAATGACAAAAATTTAAAAGAGCCATGTTTTTTAGATTTCTTAATTTTAGACGAGTCTATTTCGAGATTCAATGCACACCATTTAATCGTCTGTTTTTCTAACCGACATAATCGCATCTGTTTACAAAAGCCAAGAAATACAGAACGCAGAGAAAGAAATTTCTCCGTATAGTGTGTCGAAACAAATATAAAAAAGCGTAGGTGTCTGTTTTGTTAGTTCTGATCGAGGGGGCTGGAAGTGCTCTGGAAAAAGTTAGGCTCCAGAAAGAACTTACCTCGAGCTGTCCGGTAACGGCGGCGCATCTCGAGACCGAGGCTGGCACGGTGGTCCTGCCCTCGAGCGGTCCCCGGAAGGGCTGCAGGGAGGTGTAGGTGACGGGGATGGGACTCGCCGATTGGACGCTCGCGAGTTCCCGCTTAAGCTGCACAGCCGTAGCGCTGTCCGCGGGTAACTCCTGCCGTCGAAGCTCCAACGACAGCCGCAGGAGGTCCAACTTGCGACTGGACTCTGCCAGACTCGCCTGAGCCTGCGAGCGAGCAACGGAAATGGATGAATTTAGGATTATTCTCGGTGGCACCGATGGGGGATCCGTGGATCGGGACCTACGCTCCGGATGCGGAGAGGCTTAGGGGTGGAAGAGTAAAGCCATCGCGTCGTCTCAAAGTTCGGTTTGCTTCAACTGTCATTTGCTTGACTTACCACGTACCGTTGCTACAGCGATCCAACGCAACGATTCAACGATTTATAAGAGCTGCTCCGTCAATAAAGTTCGAAATTACGAATTGATTACACTTTACTTACGACTCAATTTTCTACGATATTTTAAACCCAAGGGTTTCCTTTCGTTTGAGTTCAAAAAACATTCGAGTAACGAGCCATTAAAACAGCCTATACCCGCAAAGTCCTATGAATATGTATTACCGTTAAATTATTTCGAATCATTAGATTTACAAAATTTGTCTCAAATCTGTATATCATTAATTAATTAATGATTAATTAATTAGTTATATTCTGTTCCGATCCGAATCACATGCGTGTAATCGAATTTATAGAGATTAAAATTCATAGTTCATGTTAAATTTAATTTCAACTAATGTATCGATAATTGTTCATTATTATTGATTCTGTAAAAATAAATAGAATTATCTAATATTTTTCATATTTTAGTTCATTGATATAATTATCATATACTGTACATATGTCTTATAAATTAAACGCTTTTATATAATTTATATACGTATTTACATTTTTTATTAAAATCAAATTCGTGAAATATGAGTAGGTCTAATTTGTAAGTCTAACTTAAGAGAATAAAATTTTAGATTTGCTTATTAAATAATTAAATTTATAAATTTTAGATTTTTCACTAAACGAAATTGAAAATGTATTTTAATTATTTAAATCTGTGAATAGAGAAATTTTTTACAATAATTATAAAAAAAATTAATAAATAATTATAAGTTATAATAACAAAATTAATTTAACGAATTAATATTTATTATATTTAAAAAATATAAATAAAAATTATTTTTAAAAAAAATTTAATAATTCTTAATTTTTATTACAAAAAATTTTTTTAAAATTATTAAATATACATGCAATTTCTAAAAGACATAATTCCATTTCTAAACTATTAGTTATTTAATAATCACATAAATTCGTGCTTGTGCGTGTGTAACTGGAAGAAGTTGAGAGAATTAGGAGGGGGGGGGAGAGAATAGAGCAAGAGAGAAAAAAAGAGAATGAGAAAAGAGGAATATAAAAAACTAAAAAAGAAAGAAATGTAAGTAAAGAAAAATAGGAAGAAATAAAACTAAAGAGCACTTTTGTTGAAAACATACAAAGCTTATAATAATATTTATGTGATATAACAATATGTAACGATATATAAAGAAGCATTAGTCAATTTTTCATATTTGAAATTTTTGCTATTATAATGTTTTTTCTTTGTATTTTACTTTCTTACTTATTGAAACGTCTTTCTGTTTTAAGTTTGAAATATTTAAAAAACGTTCTGTACCCACATGTGCAGATCGTAAAATAGGATATTAGACAGACAGACTTGAACAGTTAAAATTGCCTGTCTGGGTTATAATATCACTTTCTTCAGAAAAATATTAAAGTTTAATTTAACTCAAAATATAAATGACGAGCTAATTTTTAATTGTTTAATTTTTAATTCTCTCATTCTATTAATTACATATTACAGTTTTTTTTTTAAATGGATCAAAATTAATTAATTAAATTATGTACAAATTAAAAATTGTTTTGGAAATAATTTTCTTTCTTTTATATAGCTTAACAGTATTATAAGTAATTTCATAATTGAAAAATGTTAATTTACAATAAAGTTATTTCTTTTATATTTAATTAGTTTTATATAATGAGTTTAAGTAATAATATAAGTATTTTAATTCAAATAGTTTAATTAATAAGGCATAATTAAATCGAACGACTTAATTTATTATTTATAGAACTACGTTATGCACTTTACTGATACCCATAATTAATAATTCTGGAGTAATACTGTTCAACTATATTATTATTCATAAGTTTACATTTTATTTTAATTTCATAATTAGATTTTACCTTTAAATTAAAGAATACCGTTCTCTTCAAATAAAAAACTTTACCTCGTAATAATATTATATTACTCATTATGATTTTAAGATGTAGTAAAATTGTATAGATCATCGAAAGAAAGAGAGAGAGAGAGAGAGAGAGAGAGAGAGAGCGTTATAGAATAATATAGATATAAATGAGATAATTTCTTTGTTTACCCTAATTTCAAACATTTTCTAAATTTTTTTTCATTTTACTATATCAAATATAAGCTTTGAATTAGAACAAGTTGCAATTTTGTGTGAAACTACAGGTCTACCTAGATATGGCACCGAGAAATATTGCTTTTAATAACTTGACAAACGAGCATTTAAAACTTTAAATGTTGCGAATCTATGCAGGCACGCGAGTCCAATATTAATGTCACCATTGTTGCAACTTCTACAATACGTTATTTTTTTTAACATTTCATAACTTTTTACTTTATTTTTTCTTAACGCTACATTATTATTCAAATTAAAAGTAATTTTTTTAATATATTAATTATTAACTCATTTTATCTTATTCGAAAATATATTTTTCTAAACCTGATATAATCTAAACTATATTTGCTTTGAAATATTCAATTAGGAGATATTTAAGTATAGTTTTTTTTATGAGCTTATAACTCTTTTTTTATCTAAATTATTACATACAATTTTATAATTAATTTAAGATTTTATTAATTCTTTAATTTAAGTGATTTGCTATGTATTAACAAAATGTAATAAATACGCATTAATTTCTTTAGTCGTCTAAACATATCTGATGTCTTAAGAGCAATTAGCTAAAATACATTTTTCTTTATACAATTATTTTATAAATTGAGAAGATTATTACTAATAAGAATAAAAGTTTAATAAAGAATTTTATTTCAAGTTTTGATATTAAATATAATTTTAATTTTATTGATAAAATAAACTTTTACAAATTGAAAAAACATTTAAAAAATTTTATTCATTTAATAATGATAAAAAGCAATATAATAGTATGTTAAAAATTTATATTTTACCTTTATTTTTAAAAATAAGAACTTCATTTACTTATGAAATTTTTAGAAAATGCTGATAAAATATATATGTGATTAAGTATTTAAAGTAATAATTTTTAGAACCCTTATTATATTTTAATATACTTCTTAGTTTGTATATTTTATAAACTTATTTATACATTACCTTTTATGATCTAAATATTAATTATAATATATTTCATATTAAAATTAAGTTTTATTTTTTATTATTATCATATACATATAATTTTTTTATAACGTGATATTTAAAAAAGAACGTAAATTAAATTATATTAAATTGATCTCATTTTTTAATTTTACTTAAATAAAATTGTATTCAAGCCAAAAATGAAAGGTAGAATATTAACAGAAAAGGTTAGATCCGTTTTATGACAATATGAAAAAGAATTTGCTTAACATTTTATAAAAATTACTTGCAAAGTGGATACAAAAATGAGATTAATTTAGTGTTTTTAATATTACGTTTAGTTATTTCATAATATAAATTGTAACCAATTCTATTTTAGCATATTTAAAAATTTAAGAAATTATGAAATTTTTTCTCCAGGAAAATCTTGAAGTATTAGAAATTTATATTGCTGAAAGGATTTTGGAAATAAAAATAAATTATATTTTTATATATAGGACGTAATCAATAAACATTTATTACAATAACAATTATATGTAAATACGTACGATTACAAAGCAGAATGTTTAGTATTTAAAAATAGATCTAATATAAGCTTACATGGAATACATTACTTGATTAAAAAGATGATGTATGCCAATATTTTACGACATTTGAAGTTTGTTAATCAAAAATACCTCTTTTCAGTTTATCCTATAAAAATTATTTTACATTCAAATATTTTACACATTCTATATATTATTTTTGTAATAGATATTTTCGCATATATTTAATACTAAATTTAATCATTGATTTTGATTTGCAAAAAATAGACAAATTTTGTGCCAAAATTATTTTTAATTGAAAAATTGTTATAAAAGATTTTATTCGAATATTAAAAAAATATTTATAATGAATTGAGAAATGCGTATCGAGTCTATTAAAATACTTGTTTGTATTACTAAAAATAAAAATTTTAATGTATTTATTTGAGTACTTATACGATAAAACATACCTGTGTATGCTATGAATATATAGATCTAATGAAAATTTTATTTAACGTAATAAATAAATTCGAATAATAAGTTGCTATATACGTTTATGTAAAATTATAAATTAATGTTGTTAATTAAAAATGGAATTTTACAACAACATTTTTTTTTGTAATCAATTTTTAATCAATCTCTATTATTATTTTAATTTTTTTAACATACGGCATAAAAAATATATTTGTTTGGTTCAATTTATAACGAGGTAACTCAATATAAAAATATCTATCTAACTATCTAACATTTATTCCATGTGATTACACATATTATTTTGCAATTTAATTATTCGACTTTAAATTTTAATTATTTATATCTTGATTATGATAACTAAAAATTATATTCTTTATACGTTCGCGTATACACGAATCATTTGGAAGAATCAAAAATTTGGTTAAAAAAGAAAGAAAATTGGATGTAGTTGATAGATTATTTCAGTCTTGGTATTACCAAAACAACCACATAGACAGATCTGAAAACTCTTACGGCATGGGCGTTGAGAAATTTAATTTTATTAAAAGTTGACTAATAGTTATTTAAAATTAGAATAAACAATAATATAATTTTTCTTTCGAAGTTTCAAGATCTGTATCTGGTTATAAATTAAACAAAGTAATCGATAACATCAAGGTTCTTTTCTATTAAAATTTATATAATCCTGTAAAAAAATTGATTAAAAAAAATTTAGTTTGTAGCTCGTACACTTATATATATATATATATATATATATATATATATACACACTTTAATAATTACCAATAAACGGAATAGCAGGATTATTTGGCTTCTATAAAAGAACGTTAACGTTTTTTCATAAGATTGTACGACTATTTTAAGTGTATTATACAATTAAATAGATGACGGTAAATAAAATTAATTTTTTTTAATTAATAAATAGGCGTTCTTGGTCAAAAGTAACTTTCCGTTTAAATAAAACAATAATGATCTTAGCATCGTTTAAACAAAGTTATTTACATCAAATTGTATGACTTCTTAAAAATAAAAGCAATACATAATTAGTCTTTAAAAAGAAAGCTTTCATTTAGTATATCAGTGCGTTAAGCTCGGAGCTCTGGATCTATTTCTTGGGTTGATCGGATCAACCGAACGCGAGCGACCTCTGGTAGTTATTTCTTCGAAGTGTCTCCTGCAATGCTCGCAAGAACAAGCCGGATTTTTCGCTGGTCCTACGTGATGTCCAGGTTTCTTAACGGTGTTTATCACGCTTCCGAAAATCGACGCTTTGATTACGTGATCCGTTTTTTCACCTTGAGGCGTCGTGAAGGGCGAGGTTACTCTAGATTGAAGCTTCGAAGGCGCTGGTGAGGAACTCGTCGAGCCGAATGGACCGAGTTTATCGTGAAATATACTAGTTTTAGTTTTAGCCTCGTTCGTTAGTTCCGATCGACTAGTTTCTCGATCGGTTGTAGAATTAGAAAAAATTTCCTTGGCGGCAATTTTATCGACGATATCAGCAACGTTGAAATGTAGCAAGGTCGGCTTTCCCGTCACGATACTGTTTTTTTCGCTGGATACGAAGCTCCATTCCATCTCATCCGCACTGTTTCCATCGGATTTTGAGTCAACCTCGCTACTTTCCGACGACCAACGAACCGGCGGATGTTTTTTTATAAAATCCTTCATCATTTTTCTTTGCAACAGGTACCTTCGTTCGGGGTGATGCGACCGCCAAATCTTGGTTTTAGGAATGACACCTCTATCAGCGGTTTTCCTTATCATACTTTCTAATCGCCTAATTCTCTCTTGATCCACCGAATCAGCGTACTCGAAACTGTCGCAAGGTGTGATACTTGCCTTGCTATTTACCAACGACTCTATGTCGGATATAGTATCTTTCCAGGAAGTAGCCGATGCAGAATCGTACTCGTCGATCGCAAAGCTGGTACTGGATGCGACCGATGATTCTACATCCCTCAGTCTACTGTACGAACTAAACTGAGACGGATAAAGCGAGCTTAATACGTCATCGCTTTCGTAACTCTTCCAACTAGTTACAGATGGTATTCTCATTGGTGGAATATATTTTGCAAAATCGCCGCGTTCTTTAATTACACGTTTTAAAAATGCGTCCTCGTCCTGAAAGCCCCTAGGAAGTACGTTGCTTTTAGCTTCGGTGTGGGTGACGCATACATTTTTATTTTGATAAATTGTTTTTTGTGATTGCGTATCGTTACGCGCGTTATTAGAATATAAATTTTTGTTATTATCATTTACATCGTTCAAATCGTCATCGGTACCCGTACAGTAAACGTCGATGTGTACGGTACGTTTTCGTTTTTCGCCGTTATCGTCCCTCGCATTCGCTGCGTCTGTGCTAGAAGACGAATCCGATATCTTCAGTTCTAACGAAGGCATGGGGCAGTTCGTATTGGCTGGCATTTTCAAGAACCGACCAAACTGCGAAAGTTCATCGATAACTTAAACTTTTTAAAAAATCTTTGCAAGTATTTATACGCTAACGATACTCAAATGTCAATGAACTATTGTTGACTTTTATAATACATGAATTGAAAAGCAGGAATTTATAAAATTGTATAATTCATTCTATCATGAGCGCGATACAAATAATAGTTTTATATTTGAGTCATTAACAGAGATTTCAATTTAAATTTTTATTAAAACTTTCAAATTCTTAAAAATAAAAAAATTTTTTTTAAGAAATATATATCGTAAACGATAAAAGAATTTTAAACGATTTAAAAAAATTAAATTTCACTCTTCTTTAACAAACAATGAATTTAATTATTATAATTAAATATTCTTAAAAAACTTATATAATTCTGTTTTACATCATTAAAAACAGAATTAAATTTAGCGCGATTTAAATTCTGAAACTTACATTATTATTTTTTGATTCTTCCTTTCCATTAGAACCAATCACGGCCCCAGGAACCTTCCTTCTGAATTTTCGTCTCGATGTTATCGGGGAATGCTGTGCTTCGATATCAGTCGTTTGAGATGCGGCATCTTTGCTAATAGTTGCCGTGGTCACTTTACTTATTCCTAAATTATCTACGTTTTTATCGGATGAACTTATACAACAATGCGTCGTAAATGGCCTATCACTAATAGTTTTTGAATAATCTTTAAAAACTTCAGGCACTGTATTAAGAGGATAATGCGGTGAAAAATTTTGTTGTCGGTGAACAGCTTGATGTTGCTGATAATAAGTATTACATGGTCTTGGATACGTTGTATGTGATTGCTGTTGATGTTGCTGATTATTTATATTTGCAGGAGATAAAACAATGTTGTAAGTACTTTTACATCGTTTATCGCCCAATTTTTGAGTAGGTAATCGTTCACTGTTAGAATTCGTATCGAAATAATGGATCTTGTTTGTCGAAGGTAACGCGAACTGACGTTCATCGTGCGAATACGCAGTTCTAGGAATACTTTGCGATCTGAAAGGTAGGAATGATCTTGACGGTAGCGTCGACCTAAACGCGAGGTTTTCTCTCTGAAAATCGTACGACGAGTCCAGTGGCGCCATCGACGAGTTGCTTATATTGAAATTGTAAGAAGGTTGATTGGGAGTAAAGCTGTAGGTCATTCGCACCCCCGTGGATTCGGAATTTGGAGTAATGATTGCGGTTCTGTTGATTGCTTCGATTGGACTCGAATTCTCATCATCGCGATGTATACTGAACTCCGCGCGAACGGACCATGGAGCATTTACACCGGATGTGCTTGTTTTACCAGATACGGACTCGTTCTCTCTTCGGTACATACCGCAAAATGGTACGTCACCTTCTTGCTCTATTGGATATCATTATTGCTGATTTTGCAATAAGTTCTTCAATAGTTGCGTGTATTATAAGTTGATCGTTCTATTTCATGACCTTACAAAGTATAAAATAATTATAATGACTACGTTTACGGTTTAGAATTATACATTATTTTGTAGAATGAGTTGGTGATTATCAGTATCAATCTCATGGTTTACGTCTTTAAGTAGATTATAATTATTCGCTTCTAGGTTATAAAAATTCACTCCAATTTTATAACGGCTTTTTATTTGAAATAAAATAATATGTTCTAATTTAACCAACAATTTCAATAATAAATACTCACTATTTCTTTATTCGATTAAAACTAAATAATCGATACTTGTGCAATAAATGAGGTTAGCAGCCAAAATTATCATTTACTTCAATAATAAATATAACTTCATTCACTTGTTACTGACCTAAATTCACAATATTACTTAAAATGACTGACCAGAAATCACTTGGCACTGGTCAAGAGCACCAAATAAGAATAGCAGACACTAAATAATTGTACCGAAGAGTAAATTTTAAATTCAAATTGGATAAGCAATTTCAGTTTAAGCACTTAATTTTTAGAACAAATTCATAATATTACTTATTGAAACTAATATTCTCAATATAGAGAAATTAGATACCAATTCCGAGAGTGATAACTACAGTTGCTTGGACTAATTAATGGAATAATCACTTTTATTCGTGCTGCAATATAATCGTAAGATTCAGAAATGACGAATTAAAATAAGAAATCTTAGGATAAAAAACTTGATTAGAAGTCCCCGATTCCTTTATTAATTCTAAGATAAATGTATACAGCCCGAAATCAACGAAGAAATGCGACCACCTCGCAGCTTTGGAGGAACAAACTAACAACAGGAACCCGCTTGTCGTTTTCATCGTCGTCTTCACCGATATATAATTAGCGCAACGTAAATTTGGAGCGACGCCGTTCGTGGATCGTCCCCAGAATACCTGGAACTTACGGTAGTAGGGCTACTTTTTCATAATCGTCCGAGTTTCGTCCGCGTGGCTGATGAGTACAGGTAATCAATCCGTTAGCGTATACTCGTGGGTAGCCACCATCATTGTATATTGATTTCGGTATCACAAAAAATTAAACAGATCACAAGCTGTCGTTATTACTATATTGTTGAATTTCTGTACATATAGTCTTCGTTCATTTAAAAATTCATTATTATGTTCGTTACCGTCGATACCACTATTATTTGATTTTAATTCATTTTCAACTGACGCTGTTTTATATATTGTATATCAGACTTATACTATATTTTTGAATAATTACACAAGAAATTCTTCGAACAACTAAAAGTTTTTATTTCACAGCTCTTAGCCGATAATTTTATTGGCTTCTCGGTGAGTTCCATTTAATTAGTTTAACGCAGAACTATTTATTTACAAGCACTAAACGTATCGAATAATTTTGATTACTTTTAAAATAAATAACTTATTTTATGTGAATAATTTACATGAAACATAAAATAACTAGTGGTATTTTTATATTTTTTGTAACACTATCGCAACTGTATTGGAATATTTCTTGTATTAAATCGTACCAACATTTGATATTTACGGAAAGTTCTATTTCGAAATAAAACGTAATACTTCGAAATTAATAATTTAGCACTAGCTAAATAATAATTTTAAGGATAAGCTTATTAATATTTTTGAGTTTTCCTATGTATAAAATTAATTTTTAATATATTTGAGATCATTGCGAATTTCTACAAAAATGAAACGTTATAATACTAACATTAATCGCAATAAATAATGTATAATATAACGTATAGTCTCGATATTTATTTTTTGTCGAGAATAACAATATTTATGTCTTGTATAGTGCAACAAAACCTTGACACCCGAGTAAGTCCATCTAGTGCTTCTTTTATCCTCTTCCGGTCCGTTTGTTCACTTTTTCCTCACCTCTGTCATCGTCATAGAGTAACGCGCGTTCGATGGTTCGGTTTTTCCGTTCGTAATTCTGTCCTCGTCGTCGTCGTCATCGTCGTCGTCGTCGTCGTCATCGTCGTCGTCGTCGTCGTCGTCGTCGTCGTTGTCGTCGTCGTCGTCAAAAGATCGAAGCACTCGGAGCAGCGCCATTCCAATCGGACGCGCCTAATCTCGACTCTCTTTGACTCTCCTTCTATCTCTTTTTTTATCTTCCTACCGCGTTGTTTTATCGTTGGCGATCTATCGGTGAAACGTAGATCGACCACAAATACAACACCGAAAGATATTCTACGTAGCTCGCTAGCTTAGATTCTCGCCGTGAACTAACGCGCGTGCAACCCGAAAAGGCGGCTAAGATAGGGACGCGGGGCAAGACTGCGCGAAGGCTATTTTAAGAGTCGAAGAGAGAGAGAGAGAGAGAGAGAGAGAGAGAGAGAGAGAGAAAGAGAGCAAGAGGAAAAAAGAAATGAGAAGAGAAATATAGAGTGCGGGAAATAGATAGAGAAAGAGAATAACAAAGAGGAGGATTAATCTACGCAAAAGAATTCAGTTTGCGAGGCATTTTATAAAAAAAATTAAATTTCCTTCATTTTTTTCACGCGTTCAATTTTACTTATTTTACCGTAGATATATGTTATTCAAGTTACTATTATATTCAAGAGTATGAAATTCTCGATAAAATATACGACTCGAGTGCCGATATTATGCTTTGTCTCACAAATAAGTAGATCAAAATTTATTTATTGCAATAAAATTAAGCATATTGAAAATCGATCAAAGATTCTTGTATCTAATTTTTTATGTGTTATCGTTTATTTATTATGGCTTAATTTATAATTTTATAATTTATTTTTATAAAATTAATAATAATAAATAAAATATTTGCTTACTCCTATCATATATATTCGTTACTATTTGAATACAAAAAAATGTATGTTATAAAAAACTGTTTACCAAAATTTTTACAAGCTGATCAAAGTTATGTATTACATTCGAACATAAAAATAAATACTATAAAATTTTTTAAAATATTTTGTTCATTAAAAATTGTATACTAAAGTTTATGTGTACGTTCGATTTTAAAATAGTCAATGATAAAGATTATAATTTACAATCGTTTCGTGTTTATATTATAAAAAAATATATGAAAATTCATATTAGAAAATTAAATTTATTAGAAATGAAAGAAATAGAAAGAAAGACATTGAAAGTCATAGACTGAGAGCGAAAGAGGTAATAGCGGATGCTGTTTTTCACGTTAAGAGTACTTTCAAATACTCTTTTTTGAAGTTTTTTGTGTTGTTGTTTAGGCTTGGAAATTGAGGTTGCAATCCTCTTCCGAAACTGACTTTGCTATTTTAAATTTTTAATATAATTGATATCCTCTTATTAATCTTAAAATAAGCAAAGTACGATATAATATAGCAACACCTTGTTATCATTCAAATTATTTGCTATTAGACGGTTATAATCTATTAAATCATGCGAGCGCTAAATTCAATGAAGATATCTTGTTTTTTTATATTTTTTATATTTTTGAACTTTGGTTTATAATAAAATTGGAAAAGATAATTAAAAATTCCATACTAATATTTATATGACCTAAATAATCCAAAGTGATATATCTTTCAAATGTAATCTCATATATATGATTAAAAAGGTTGTTCTAAGTGCAATCAATTTTGTGTTTAATATATTTAAAATTACTACTAATTATTTTCTATTTTAGGAGACCAAGTAATTGTTTCGATAAAAAGTTTTGTTTCTTAAAACTCAACTTTAATAAAACTACAATAAATACAAATGTAATATTATATATTATTTATTAAAAACTTATATTATTAACAAATTGCAATATGTAGATTTAAATTTTTATTATTTGTTATTAAAAATAGTGAATTTCTTACATCTTGAATAATCTAATATAATCAAATCAAAAAAAAACTTTTTTTATATTTTAAAAACATAAAAATAAGAAAAAGTTAATAATTATTCCTTTTATGAATACAATGGTGATTTTATTTAAATTAATAATTATCATAATTTTGGCATAAACCTAACAGATTTATATTTAATAATAGATTTTCTTTTGAAAAAAAAAAACAAATTGATTTTTCGACTGTTAGGTTTCCTTAATCATTATTTTCAAAAATCTACTGTTACAAGTTTAGGCTTTAATGAATTTGCAAATTATAAAAATATAAAAGAACTTATTTATCTTATCTCTCTATTAATGCATATTATCGTAATAAAATTTAATTATATAATCACTAATAAACGGTATCTGTCAAACACAAAATAATATTTTTACCATTATGAAGTAATTTATAATATTATATAATATAATTCTTTGATACGACATAAGAGTCACAAACAAATTATAATCACGATTAAGAGGAAATTAATGTTAATTACGAAATGCAAATAATACTCCAGAAAAAATGTTTATTCACCAAATGGATGGCACCAAATAGTATTAATTCGACATGCAAATAAAACTGGTAGAATAAGATTTGTATGGTCTTTTTTACTGAAATTTTATAAACATTTTTCAATGTTTATCATTCAAACGATATTTGTTCTTCTATTTCATAGTAGAAAATATTTTACAAGATTATAATGTTAATACGATAATAAAATTGTAAAAAAATAGTAGGGAAATTAATAGACGTACTACCTTGAACAATTGCAGCAAAATTTTATCCTGAACAATAAAAAGTCGTACGTCTTGTATATAGAATAAATATAACAATGTTGTTTCGATTTATGTTAAAATTAAAAGAAAACTATGCGAATCATAACACCTACGTAACGAACATCGCATCGGTATTTATAAATTTTTATTTTTCGCTATTACAACGATTTTTACAAAATCACTCGGGAGAGATCCTAAAAACTCATAGTTGTAGAATAAAAGCATATCATCTCTTTCATATATCAAACACTATATTTTTACAATTTCCAATGAAAAGAAGGCACGTGTAATATATTTTATTATTGAATCACAAATATTCGATATTGATAAATAAGTTGATAAAGAGACAAAAGTATTTCGAAAAAGAAAAGGTTCTTTTTAGTCCGCGTTTGTACAATCTGTCGATTATAACTGCGGGAATCGTCGGCATTTGTTAACGCTTCAAAGGAGACACGAGCGTTATAACCCTTTATCCAATGCGTTATTATCCGTCTACCTACACAAAGACCTTGGAGAATTATAATATTCATGATACCCTATTGTTGCTTTGACGTACCAGATATATTAATCCACGTGATAATGGTTTACATTGTAAATGACATATTTCAAAGCTTTTTGCAAACGTTACTTAATCAATTTTTAAATATTTTTCAATATCAATGCATAAAGTTTTTAAAACATTATCGTTATTGTATATAAATACTTTAATTATCCTACTTGTATAATATTATTTTCAAATCTATTTTAAACAAAGCTACATTTAATATTTAAAAAATAATATTAAATATAGAAAAGATAAATTTGATTTTAGTTCGATATACTTCATCAGCGAATAATTATATTACCTCTAATTATGTAAATAAGAAAAATCTTTCGAAAAAATCATTTCTTTCGATCTAAACTACTTCTGCTTTGTAAATAGTTGCGTATAGTTTTTCCTACGTATAAATTTTAAGTGTGCTATTTTTCATTAATATTATTGAAAATGGAATTTATTTTTTTATAATAAAAAAATAACAAATTGGTATAAATTTCTAATCGTTTTTAAGACAACGCAATTAGCTTTACTTTTCGAAATATTTAGCGTCGGTAATTTTTCGCTAAAACGATTTGCAAGAATCTTACCTCGGCCAAGGCCTTTTTGTCAGCCACTTTGGCACTTTGAAGAAGACGAATGACATTCTTGGCGCCTTCCACTACGGCCGCCTCGATTCGTAACCTGTGTCGGAGCTCCTCGACCCTCTCCTCCAGCGCAAGTTCCAAATTTGGCTCGTATCTAACTGCGAGCATAATACGGTAGGATTTCATTGTTAATAAGTGCCGTTAACAGGTGAATCAAATAGTACTTTATTCTTAAGAGAAAACTTATTCTTTATATTTTTATATGGGAACATATTCAATATTCTAAAATATTAATTTGATAATTAGGTTAAAAAATGGATTTTATTGTACCGTAGTGGAAATTTTCATGTGTCATACTTTTCAAATATTATATCATCTTTTCAGATATTTATAAATCATGAAAAATCTATACGTAATTTATATATAAGAATTCGAATAAACTAACAAAATTAGAATATTTCATTTAGTTTTAATTTTCTTTAAATATTTAGGTTTATTTGTAGAAGTTTAAAAGGGTGCATATTTTATAAATGAATACGTTTCAAGAGCAACTTTAACACTTTCTGTTATTATTATGTTTCAATTATTACACATTATTTCTAATTGCTTTGTTGGCTGAAACGTTTGGTTAATTTCTTATAAAATTATTATTCTCTTCAAAACGAGTTACTTGATACGTCAATATACAAATGCAATTTTTTGAAAGTTAAACTTGTTTAATTTTGATAGTATTTTGATGATACTAATAAACATGGAAAAATAGATACAATATAAAAAAAAAGACTCGTTTAAGAAAGCTAGACACACATGGTAGACTTCACGCAGACATTTCGCAGAGGTAAAGTAAATTAAAAAATTCGCAGTTATTCATCCGACTCAAGGTCATTCTAAACGAATAAGCGTTGAAAGAACGGATTCAAATAACAGTATCAAGCGAAAAGAAACAAGTTGTCTCTCTCGTTATACACGTGTTCATGAAACTAACTATATTGGCATATAAAAGAACTTCCGTTGGCGATCTCTTTTGTTTTTCTAAAATACTATTGGATACTTTACATAAGACGATGGGTAAGTTTAATATTCATTTATATGCGCCTATTGTTTTGGAATAAAGTTGCGCCCTTTTGTTTGTGAACAAACATTACGAACTTTTCATTTACTGCGATAAAATAATAAGTTTAAAAAGTATCTTGTCCAACTATAAAAAATTTATAAGCTTTAAAATTCAATCGTTTCAACGTTTTTGAAATAATTGTATACGTCGAATAAAATGAAATTCTAAACGTTAAAATGTTAATGAATTGTTACTTTTTATATATAAATATATATGTATATAAACAATTTCTTTATAATATTTATTATTAATTTATTTTAATTATTTGATTTATTGCACATAAAATATTTATAAAAGTTTATTTTAATAAATAAAACATAAAATATTATTTGAAATTTATAACTTTTTATTTAGAATTTAATTTTCAATATGTAAGAAAAATTAATTAATAATACCGAATATATGAAATATTCATAAAATGAACATAAGACAATATAAAACGATTCGGATTAGGTATAGAACTTTACTAATTATGGACTTTCATAAGAACGAATACATTTTTTATTATCATATATATTTTTAGATATATAATTTTTTAATCAATAAATGAACTTTATCTTCGGTATAAGTAAAAATAAAAAAACAAAGATACTTTTATCAACAGAAATAGTTGTGACTGGTTGAAATCATTACATGGTTTACTTTATTAAATAGCATTTTTCAATCATAGAAATAAAAATATATCTGCGAATATAAATTATAATAATCTAATCTAATTTGAATTCGTGATTTTTGTCACAATTTCATACATTTTGAACTTTATTAAAGAATAGATATAATACTTTATCGATATATTTTACATATAACAGTAATAGATTATTTCATTCTAAAAAATGATATTTTAACAAAAATTGTAAATATATTACACATTATTGTATTAGGAAAAAACTGAACCAAGATATTTTTAATTCATAATAATAAAAGGTGAGAAATATTCATTGTTCTAATATAGATTTTGAAATAGTTTATATTTTTAATGAATATATTTTTAATTTAAAATGCTTGTGTTCGTATATTTTACGTTTATAATACTGGATAAAGATAAAATAATAGATGTTTATAATATTAATTGAAACTAAAAAATGAAACAGTGGAATATTATTATATTATTATAGTATTATTTATAGTTAATCTAATTGAGTCAGGTATAAACATTCTAATTTTGATAATTCTAAATCTAATACAAACACTCTGTTTTTGAAAATTAATGTAAGTCACATTTAGTGAATTAAAATATTAAAAAATTAAAAAATATATACAAATGACTTTTTTATTGTATTTAAAATATAGTCTAAGTATCGCCAAAATCGAAAAATATAAAACTTTTCAAAAATCAATTTATTACAAATAAGATTTAAAAAAAAAAATATTAAAAATATTATTAAAAATATTATTAAAAATATTATTATAATAAATATTAATTTTATATACATAAGGTCTAAGAATTTTCAGAAACTACGATAAAACTAATCTTATTTTAAATACAAATAAGCCATAAAAAGAAAAGGTAAAATAAAAATGCTAGGATTTGCAAAGATGTCCAAATTAAACTATTAAAAAAAACTCTAAATGCGTCGATGTATCGTGGAACTTTTAAATTGTTAAATAAAACCAATTGCTCAATCGGTAGTATTATAGAAAACAAACTAGTAATAAGGAATAATTTTTGCACAGATTTACAAATTACGTAAATATTATTTAGTTTCGAAGTGAAAACGAGTGAAAACGAGTGAAAATGATGGACAAAAATCAATATGAAAATTTATTTAATTAAAGAATAAAAAGTTTGCGCTTAACAGTCAAATATAAAAATTGAATATATTTGATTAATTGATAAAACGTAAAGAAGGTATTACATAAATTACCTTTGTTTCCGGTGGCATCACCGTTGGGCGCCGGAGCATCGCCTCTCGCGTGTTGTTGCTCGCGCGCTTGGTTCAGCTTCATTATCCGCATGCGTAAGAACTCGATTTTTGCGCGGGAGTCGTCCAGCATCTGCTGTGCCTCCTGCAGCAGTTTCTTGTCTCGGTGGCCACTCGTCAAGCTCTGGATCATGTTCTCCGCGCCCTGTTTAACCTGTTGGGCAAACGATCAAGGACGATCTCGTTAGCATCGATTCTAATAACGGGGATGCCGCTAAATTAATAATTATTAAATTATTAAATATTCATATCAATTTTTATCTTGCGAAATATACGTTTAATATGTGCCTGTTCGGTCGATAATTATTTACGGCTACGTATATATTTGATAACCTAAATTATATATAAATTATATGAAATCTTTAGACGTTTAGTCCAACGATGAATGTATACCTTATGATATATCTGCAGTTTTCTAACGGTCTATAACTCTTACACTTTTTTGCGATTGTCAATTTCACATTTTTCATATAAATTTTAATTTTGTCTCGGCAGATTATATTACGCTAGTTTATCGACTGTAACTTTGATAACATCTAATGCAGCATTTTGTAATCGCAATTATTTTTGATTATTTAATCTTTCGCGTATGAATCATCGTACATTGGTATCGATTTCTCGACTAACAACATAGTGGAATAGATTGTCGTCGAGAACGCTTCGATGCGATTGATAAATATAATTGAATTTTCTATTTTTTAGTTTTCTAAAGTATAAATAAGCCAATGGATCATAAAATTATAAATGTAAACTTATGAACAAGCATAAAACGCACCTTAAAATAATTATTTTTAATTATTACTAAATTTACTAGTAAAATTATCTTCTTTCTCCAAGGTATTTTCAGTAAATATTATTTCTCGCTATGTTTCATTCTCGTACTTGTTAGTACACGTTATTGCTGCTAATTTGCTTCGGTCTATGGTAATGTAAAAATGCATAAATAATTTTATCGCATTAAAAACTCGCGTACTTACAGTCGACGCGTCTTGATAAATTTTTATACCGTTTATATGTGGAAAAATAATTATATCTCGATATTAACGGAGATAAATTAATTTTTTTCATGATTCTATTAGCTTTGGATGATCCAATTAGAAAAATTGAAAACGTTAATTAAAAAATATCTTTCTTTAAATCAAAGAATTTTCGTTTCACAAAATGTTTAGAAATTTTTTTTAAGAAATATAAAATTTTTCTTTTATTTATATAAAATAAAACAGATTATAATATATCTAAATTAAGTTTTAAAAAATTCTAATCAATATATATTAGAAAAATATATTGTATAATAAGTCTTTAAAATTTATTATTATTTAATATTCAATAATTTATTATTATTCAATAATAGATTCTCAGTATAGCTTAAGCTGAATTATACATATTTTTTTTTAAATTAATAGTGTCTTAAAAATTATAAGAATTGTTAAATTACAAAATTTTATTAAAATAATCTGTAAGGTATACCGTAATATATTTGTTTTGACTTTAAATAGTAGAGATTGTTCACCTATCCGGTTCGCTGAAAACCATTTGTGTTTTACACTATGCGATGCGTATCAAACAAGACTCACGAATGAATTTCAAAAAAGGCAATACTCGAACTTGACGGTGAATGTGAATATTTTTTTACACTTTCAAAATGTGTCTACACACACATGTATGGCTTATACGTCGATAAAAGATTTATTTTCTCTCGTCTATTGCAAATAATGCATAAAATTGATATAGCTTTTGTCTTGTGCAATTCTAACATAATTTTTTTTAATTACTTGTGTCAAAGTACAATTGTTATTCGTATACTTTCTATTCTTTTATGAAAATACTTATAATGACAAAAAATATAAAATATAAACAAATAAATATAAATATGTATGTATGTATGTATGTATGTATGTATGTATGTATGTATGTATGTATGTATGCATGTATGTATGTATAAATATATTTATTTGTTTTGTAAAACATTGAGTAAGCAGCTTTATAAATGACCTTACACGCATACACACACGCGCGCGCGTGTGCTCACTTTTGTTGCAAATTTTAAATTTTCTAATTTTGAATTGTAATTTTTTACATTACGAATGATACATATGCTAATTCATCTAATAATACTATATAAGTAACAGGTTTCTTATTACTTACAATGAGATAAAATTTATTGAGCATTGTTTATAAATACCAACGTAAACATAGTTTTATAATACATAATAAATAAAAAAATCAATTTAGTTTTTTATAAAACATTTATTCTAAAACTTTTCAAAGGTATTTAAAGAATTAAATAAAATTGTATAATAAAAAAGCCAATGAGCTATTTTTTTAATATGCTGTAATATAACCTTCAAATTTCTGTATAATTAGAATATTAATATTACGTATAATTTTTCTGTATTTGAAAAATATGCGTTCTATAAAATGTAAAAATAAACAGGAATTTTTATTTTTAAAGTATTTTTTAAAATTTAGTAGATTCTTCATGTGTACTTATATATACAAAACAAGGGATGACATAAATTTGTAGGAAATTTTGATATTATCCTAATATTTATAAAAAATGTTAAATTAAATAATTCTGTTTTATATATCTAAACAAATTAAGTATATGATACGTAAATGAATAGTATTTGAAATTGTATGTTTCCATCAATTCAATGTATAAATTTTAAGAAATTAAGAGTTGATTAATTAAATTAATATTTTATAATAATGATTGACATGCGCAATATTTTTTTAAAATATATTTTACATTGGACTTATAACGCAATATTTACGAAATAACGAATAATACTATTTTTACTATAATTTTATAGTTTCACATAAATTTATATAATATTGATTAATCACATCAAATACTAGATAAATTTTCATACGTATAATAATTTTGTTACAATTGAAATCAGAAAAATATTTTTTAAAGATATAAAATTACAATATTATTTATAATAACTGCGTATCATATTAATAATTTCTAATTATATTTTAAATTGAAGCGAACATTTACTAGAATTGAAATTCTAATCTTAGCGTTAACAAATCTTTTTATTAATTAATATTTTTTGGATAATAACAATGTATTACTTACTTTCTAGACTAATTTTCATACTAAATTAATAAATTATAATCTGGTAATGAATAACAGGTTAATTGTTATATCAATCAAGTATTAAATTGAAATCAGTATTATATTATTAAGGTTACCATGAAATTAAATTGCCTAGAAATTAATTTCTATATTATACATATGTGTACAAGTGCGTGAAGATGCTAATCAGCTACTTAATATTTAATAAAATGTAATTAAATTTTACTAGGTATGTATTAAATACGAGTCTACGTATGATAGCTTTTGTTGTGACACAATTTTTTTGAATAATAAAAGTAGAATTATGTTACCTTACAATGTAATGTCATCATTTGACACGTGACTCAAAGTATCGATCGTTGCATAATATACAATATTGATTCAAAGAATATTTATACCAATAAAGTACTCAATTTTTTAAAAGTATTTTAATAAATAAAATAAACAAAATATTTTTAAAGTTAGTTACACAATTTAAACACCTATTAATGAATATATTTCAGTACAATTATATTTTTTACATATATTATATGCGAATGGTCGTATGAATGTAAAACAGTACTTAAATTTTTTGCAAATAACGAGTTTCGATTCATTTAATGAACATTTTGTTCGAAATCAATAGAATAATAACGCTTTTATTTCTCTATTCTATAAATTTGATTATTTTTAAATCATAAATCCTGCTTTGGAATATAAATTATTTAAGTAGCTTTACCAACGGAAAAATTAAAAAATGAATTTATTCTGCTTTTAAAAATTCTCGTGTTTGAGTTAATGGATAAATAATATAACTGATGCAACTGCGGCCGTGTTCACGAGATATAATGATATACGTAAAATTACGAGGTGTTAACACAGTCGGAGACAGATACGAAAGTTTTAAAGCTACAAAGTAATATAAATCCTTGCACACCTTATTCAAAATCGATTTATCCATTGTTAAAGTCATTGTTGAACGCAAAACGTTAGGAAAAAGATTCCGTTATTTTTCTAGCAGTGATCGGTGCAACGGGGTAGCGTTACGCTGGATCGAGAGCTCGCGTGAACTCGGAGTCATCGATAGGTAATACACGAGCTATGTACGAGGAGAAACTGCCTTAGTGGTGGTCGCTAAACTGATTAGAAATAAATAGAAAGAGACCGCCGGATCGACTAATACCGAGTAACGGACACTCGTCCACACACATACGGTCAAGCTTTAATATGGCGTGGCTCAGTGATTCACAGGGCACGTGACAAGCAAGAGTTTCGCACTTAATATCCCTTTGTTTTAGATACAAATAGTTTAAAAGATAGAGAGATAAGCTTAGAGTAGCAAGCGAGAGAAAGAGAATTTACTTGGGTGTGTTGAGAAGGAGAATCGAAGGCCGAAAAGTGCACGTGATAGGGAAGTAACCACACGACTAGTACCATCTAGTACGACACAAACATGTCTTCGAGGATTATCGAGCTTGTCTTTCAACTTCGATTGTTCGCAAAGCTAAACTATTTTGTTCCCCGTGTTTCTATGCCAATATTCGTTCATTCTTTTTGTATTCGCGTACACCGCCTGCTTTTAGCCCATCGATTATAAATTAGTTGCATATTTCTTTGTACTTACAAGTATATATGTGCGCATTTACATGCGTCGGTATTATATATGGAGAGTGAGGCTTTATTCCTTGATGTGATAATTAAAAAAGTATCGGGAAATCTATATACGCTAACTTTCATTTCGTGTACAATTTATTCTTTTGAATCATTGGGTAAATGACAAGTTTTATTAGTAACGAGTATTTCCTTGAAAAAAGACTACCTAAAGTAGCGATATTAAATTTTTTTATTTTTCTCAACGTAGCTAGACACTCGCTTATTCGGTAGATAACTTTTATTGTGGGAATTCCTAGTATTGGAAAAATTTAAATGTTTCAAAGTCAAAAGAAAGATATTTCGTTACGCTATTTGGAATATTGTTTTGATTACATTATGCAGATAATTTATTTCCAAAATTTTTTATTCATTTTATTTCATTGTTAATTATAAAAATATTTTTGTATTGATTACTATAAAAAAGTCACATATTGTATGCGCACGAAATTAATAAGTAATATATTAATGTAAAGATTAAAAATTAAATATTTATATACACAAATTTGTGATAATACTATAAAAAAATTAATCCTTACTTATATTTTTATTAAAAACCCTACATATTCAATAAATAACAATAATTTTATTAAAATCAAATCTTATTTATACAAAAATGTAATATAAAATATCTACGCATTTATAAGTGATATAAATCTATTACTCAAAAAAGGATTTTAACAAATGTATTTTTTTAACAAATAAAAATGAAATGATTCATATATAGCTTACGTATCTATGCAAGTGATCAAATTAAAGTCTTTTATATTTCCACGGCCAACGCATATTAAAACATTTTGAATGTCATTGTGATAGCAATCATAGTTCGCAACTTATTTGTATAAATATTTACATGTGTATTAAAAAAGATGTGAAACATGCCGAATAGAAATAATTGTTTTATTTATAAAAAATGAATAGTAAAGAAAATGAATATTCATTTATTCACAAACCTTTGTTTCTATATTAAGCTGCTTTTCCAAGGAGAGAAGACGAAGATCTGTAAAGAGACCCTCTTGACTCGGCGAAGATGGACCCGTTGGAGACATGGGAGTATCTGCAACGAAAAAGCCAGGCAAACAAATTAAGTACAAATACATGCGTGAAAAATATTGAAAATAAAATTTTCAACTTAAATATAAATTAACGGTTAACAAGTATACGTTCTAAGTTTTGTAATTTTAAACAATTTCATCTCCATATATATATATATATATATATATATATATATATTACAATATTTGTATAATACACAAATTATAGTAGTAAATATGCTTATAATTGTTGATGTTATCTTTTACTTATACAACGATGATCCGAGAAAGGAGATAATATTGAATCTGCCGATAATAGCAGAAAAAATAATAACTTTTACAGCACAAATTTATCGAATTTTTATAGAATGAACAGAGGCAAAATATACACGTACGAAATATATTGAAACATTTTTCTCAATTATTTTTTTCATAACAAATTAAATCATTGCTATTTAATGTATGTTAGAAAATCTAAATTTTATATTTTTATATATGCAAATAGAAAAAATAAAAAACAAATACAAAAGCTACAAATTCTTTTAGATCACATTGTAAACTATATAAATATATGTAAATTATAAACAATAAACTTCTTTAAATTTATTATTATAAAGATATTTTATTTACATTTTATAGAATAAATGGATGAATAAATAATTATACCACTGAGATTTTATTGTAATTTTATTATAATTTTTTATCATTATTTAATTTCAATAAAATTATTGCACGTGAATAGTTTTGGAATAATCTCGAGAACTTTCTAGCATAGTAATAATTTCTATCTTTAGAAATTTTTGTATATCATTATTTAAAAAAAAATTATATTATAAATAGTAATGAATTCATTGTATTTTTACATTATCCAAATAATCGCACATTCTAATGAAATATACACGAAGTTGTACGTGAATACTGATTAAATCTGTAAGAATATATGATTAAATCTAAAGAATATACATATATACTTATTTTTATTAAAGGAGAGAAATCTTACAAAAAAGAGAAAAAACGTTAATGATAATAGAGCTATTAATTAGCCAAGGTAGTTGCAAAGAAGATACCGACTTAGTAGTAAGTAAAGCGGCTTCCGTTCATGTGCGGCAGCTCATTTATTTGCATAATGCCTTATATTCTCATTTTCACCGATACTAGTAAAATAACGACGCTAAGCGTAAATTAGGAACGTCTATTCCATGTTTTTAGACGTTCGCGTAACGCGAGCTGCGAGCTGCATCGGATTTTTACCTCGATATCATTGATTTCATTCAAATGGCGACATCGTAAACTTTTTCGCGAGAGTATCGGTCTGCTTTTATTTTGTAAGCCGTAAGTACGCGTAGCAACGGAAAGCCTAATTTACCCACGGCCATTGTTTACGGTTGACGAATTCGAGATTTCGTAATCGGTATAAGCATCTTCTTTCTGTATTTTTTCTCGCGAGACACCACAATGGAAACGATGAAAAGGAATTGCCGCATCGGGTTTTTTTTAAAAAGTACGTGTCGTGATTCGTGACATGATTTACGACGGTTATATTAGTCGCTCTTTCGATGATGTAGATACAAAATATACAGAAAAATTATTTTTTGCTATTGTGAGTTTTGAGTTAAAAGATTTCCTGAAAATGCGAGAATAATGACTCTTGTATTTAAACTTTTATTCTATTTATTTGATATCATTTTACTTTCAAAAGAGGAAAATTTTGAATAACGCAATTGTAAAAACTAGATCAACGTGTTTTAAAAATAATGACGTTTAATAAGTTTGCACTCGAATATTATTGTGTCTCTTTAATTTTCAAATACCTTTACACCAACGTTTAAAATATAATTTATAAACGAACATAAACTATTAAATAGCAAACAAAAAAAAACTAACAAGAGAATATGGAATTACATTACAAACAATAAATTACTTGAAATGTTCACGCTGAATAATCAAATTGTACATAAATAAAAAAAAGTAAGCTCATAATATAGAGAATAGTAGGCCCGATCCCACCGTATAATAGTTATCGCGCGTAGTAATTACTTGCAGTTCCGGACAAACTAAACCCAAGAGAACCATCATAATCGTAATTACAACCACGCGCTTCCCACCACAGTATTTTGTCTGCTTTTGACTCTTTCGCACCAGATCGTGAGAGACTAGTTGTCTAACGATATCTACAATTAAATGAAAAACTTAATTTTTTATTATGTTTTTTTCGCAGGGCTTTAATCGTTTTCTTTGCTTCGCACATGTGTGATACTGTTAATTGATATTTTTTGTGTCAACGTGCCTACATGTAAAAGCTTTTTTTTACTTTAAGATCGCGTTGAAGTTGAAGTCCTTCGTGTTTTCCGATTGAATATTTACAATGTTTTTTGATTTTCTCATCGATGCGATACATAAACAAAAATACATTTGAATTTACCTTTGATCGTTCTTCGCTTTGACTTAACGCGACAAGTTATTTTTCAAAAAAAAAAAGGTTTACAATTGATACTTTAATTTGTATAATAAAGAATTAATTTTTATATTAAAGAAATGCACATTATATACTTATTGTTAATCACATGATATATTATGAAAATATTTAGTCTTGAAATAACACTTTTAAAATTTTATAAAAAATATAAATTATTACTTTCTACTGATTATCATTTATTTTCCAACATCTTTAAAATTTATTTCTTGTAGTTTTTTATGTAACTTAAAGTTTGTACAAGATATAAGTATATTTGGATTTATTTAATTTTTGAGAGAAAAAATGACAAATATATAGGATTTTTCACAATACATTACAAATATATTAGATAAATTGATAAAAATCTAAATATCTTGTTTACAAGAAGCAAACAATTGAAAAATAGATAACCTAACGATTTATCACACGCAGAAAAGTTAAGAAGAAACGAGAAAGTATACTTTAACTTTAGCGTATCGATACTACAAGAAAATGTCGTGGATCTTCGAAGTATACACGAGAAATTAGTTCATCATTCACATATAAAAAATAAGTTTCAATGGAAAATAGTTCACTGATATTGAAACTATACATAAAAGATAAGTAAGGATAAATAAGGAGATGGAAGCTATATAGAACAAAAGAAAGAAAACAACAAGCGAGATAAGTAATGATCTATACTATAATAACGGTTTTTCCTTGTACAGCACGATGAATCGCGGTCAATCGATCTATTGTAGATGCCTTTTAACCGTTTAATCCATGAATTCCCACAGTATTGCATGTATCTATATGGCATGTATATTAGCTTTTTGTAAACAAGTGTAAGACGTACAGATAAATAAAGTTGAAAAGCGGAGAGAAAGTGATTAATATACTTAAACTGAATTTAAATATATATTATGAAAACAATGGACTTTGCTAATAGTAGTTTAAAAATTTTATTTTAAATCTGTAATCAAATTAAACGATATAATTTTATGAATTAACTTTGAAATACATAAGATAATAGATTTTATTTCAGTACGTAGTAAATTGAAGTTTATCCAATAATAATTATTATTCAATTAATAGAAAAAATTCATATTAAATTATACTTGGATATTAACATTATATAAATCTGATTTTACTTAACTTGCAGAATAATATGCTAAAGTTCAAGTATAAAATGAAAGAATTTAGATCATAGTATTAACATTGATATTAATATATATAAACATATATTAATAAATATATGAAATATTAAAATTTAATTTTTTTAATTATAATGATATTCATTATTATAAAAAATGTATAAGAAATATTTACAAAAAATATTATTAATTTTTTTAATTAAAATTTTTTAAGCAAATGTATGCCATTTAAAATCATTATCGATAAATTATCTAAAACATAAGATAAGACTAGACTTATTAAAATTAAGACGACTTACAATTCGTTGAAGATTTTCAAATATTGTATTATTGATTAGATATAAAAACAACACCCTTTTTAAATGTAAAATAACACAAATATTTACAGTAATTTTTTTTATAAAATTTTACAAAAATTAATTTTTAGTATATTTAATGATTTATCTTGTCTATTTTACTTTAACAAGAAGCAATAGTTGTATTGAAAATATTATTTGCAATCTAATTTAACACTTTAATTGCATATTCTTTTTATTGTTAAATAAATTTTAAAAATAAATAAAATTAATAATGAATTGAACTAAATTAATAATTTATTTTTTTTATCTATTTCCAAGAACAGTGCATTTCATATTCTCTTGAAATAGTCTAATTTCTATCTTTTATACGCAGAATTACATTATATCGGAGTTGCTCGGTTTCTGTTACGAAGAAATGTTAACGTAATAATTTTTTTGTAGAAAAAAGAAAATACTTTATCAAAAAATGTTGTGGATAAATATAATTTAAAATTACTGTATTTCCAAAAATTCTTATGAAACTCATTATATTACAAATTATATTATTACGAATAAATTAAAATTTAATGAGACCATTTTATCAAGAAAAAATCAACTTTAACAAATATTGATAAACATTAGAAAATTTATTCAAACTTCTGAAAAATTTATAAACTGAAATTTTTTTACTTTGAAACTTTTAGAAATTAGTAAAAATTTCCAAATAAAAATATTAATATCTTATTTAAGTAAATGGCTTTTTATAGTCAATTCCAACGTATGTATTATAATCTAATAAATCGTTCCATCAATTTTGAAGGGCATCAATCATATTACTCAAGAAAAACAACGATTTTATGCATTCAGGAGATGTAATACTATTTTAAATCTACAAATAATCGACCTCCATAAAGGATGCTTATAAATTTTAAACTTTATTCGAAAAAACTAAAATCAACATCAGAATCCTACTTTAAGTGAGAAGAAGGTTACTTACTATACGTCACGGTCATGACAGTTGTTTATTCAACGCAGCACTTCAATTCTGAATTCAGAAGTTCTTTCGTATATGCGCATCTGCCTATATAGCATTTTCGTTCTTTCTATGAGGCATATGTATGCAAGTGTATACACGCAGTAGGCAATTCAAGGAAAAATTGAAACTAATCAATTTCTAGACACTTTTATGAGAAAAGTATAATACGTTGTATATTTGTGTTACACGTGCTTGCAGATTGCAAAATTTCTCGTCATTATTAGTGTAAGAGCAGTTTCTCATTTCATGGTTTAATTGAAATGTGACCTCGTTTGCTGTAAGAACTTTAGAAATTCAATATTATGCACTAAATCATTATTTATCAAAAAAAAGAAAAAACCCATCGAATCAAATTATCAAATTGTTTTACTCATAAAAAAATTAACAAAATAACATTTAAAAATTTAATACTTTATTTAAATATATTAGATTCAAATATATACATGTAGAAGCATTTATGAAAAGAAGAAAAATTTAATTATTATTGCTACAGAGTGTAATTCTTTATTCAAATTTCAAATTAATACTTTTCGTATTAAATAAGAGTCAATATATATATTACAATTTTTTGTAATAAATATGATAAATTATATCTACTAAATTTGTAATTTCTCAGATCATTAAGTAATATTTATCCTTAAAGTAAAAAATGCAACATCTCGTATTATGATAGTATTGTTTTATAAACGTGTACAAAAAACTTTTATATTATAAGCAAGTATTATATTTATTTTTAACATTAACAGAATTCATTTCTCTGCAAAAAAAGCCAAATATCTTCAAACATTCAAATTTATTCAATGATTCTCATTTATAATTTGATAATTTTGTATAAGAATAACAGTATTTAATATTTAAGACATTAAATTTTTATTTAAAAGATAAAATTCTGGCAAAAAAAATATCAAAATTTATAGCGCATTTTTTACTGTACCTTACAAATATTTATATTCCATATAAAATAAAGAATTCAATAAAATATATAATTGTATACTTTCAAAAATAAACTAAATAATCTAATTATTAAGAGAAAATAATTTACGTAAACTTTTACTTAACTAACTATTGTTTTACAAAATTATTTTACATATTAATATTGTTTTTACACGATAAAATAAACGTATGACTAAAAACAATTTGAAATGAGAGTTTGCAATGTGTAAACTCATGTATGTAAACAAACAAACACTCAAATGAAACGATAGATTTACAAACACATTATAGCACAGAATTACATTATTTTTGCTGTTTCAATAGTGTGGTTGAATGAGAAACAAGAAGGATTCGTCAAACGGGAATCGTACAATCCACGATGCAGTCTCATAAATTTTTTTTTACCTTTACCAAAGTACAGGCAGAAACGATTCAATGAGCTCACTCGAATGAGTACCAATGAAAAGCCGCATTTATGTTTGCCAAATGTCTATGCATGCGCTTGTCTATATTCATGATGTCAAAAAGGGAGAGAGAGAGAGAGAGAGAGAGAGAGAGAGAGAGAGAGAGAGAGAGAGAACGAAAGAACAAAAGGTAACCAAGAATAGAGAAAATACCAGTCACTAGCCTATGACACATATTTTACTGTTTGTATTTTCATAGGAAGACTAAGTATTATAACAGAATATATCTATTTTCTTAAGAGTAAATTTAAATAAGAAAAAAATAAAATAAAAAATAAAATAATGAAGAAAAAACTGATTGTATTTAAGACAATGTATTCGATGTACAGTTTACTATTTAAAATTCGAAAAAATATTTAAACAATAATTTATATATTTTAAAGTTTTTCAACGTTATAATATAATAATATATTTCAAAAAAATTAAAACAAAATTTATTTAACAATTGTGGGATTCTATAATTTTGTATAAATACCTTTAATATAGTTAATACAATTTAGTATAATACAGTTTTGTATAACTTATCCACGGAATATCTAACAATAACTTAATTTTCGACTAATCTAATATTTTTTAACAATTTGTTATATATATTCAGTAAAAAATAAAAATGTATTTATAAATCCTTAAATATCCTTACAAAAGTGATGAAGAAGAACAAAGCAATAAAATTATAGATATTTTAATATATTCTTATGAATTGTTTCATACTAAATTTTTAACAGAATCACATAATGTTGTATCTATGAAATTAAAGTAATAAATTAAAAAACAAAGGAAAGTTAATAAAATATTTCGAGTTTGATTTAAAAATTATAGAGTTATTAATGGAAATCTTTTTTTTTACTAACTATAGATACAAGTTCAGAATCGAATGTTAAACGAATGCTAATTTAGGTATTCATCATCGAGAAGGCAGTAGTAATTTAATTGATAAATATTTTGTCAAATTTTTTAATTAATATTTTATTTAACGGAAACAAATAATTCTATTTTCATATCAACTAAAAAGATCTTATTTTATTAATAAAATATAATAGAATTAAATGAAATACACGTGAAAATAATCCAAATATAAAAAACGAAAAGGAAAAACAATAATCATATTTAAAATCACGTCATTGGCGCATCACATTACTTACAATGTATAAAAGCATACTCACAGACGAGTTTCTTATAATTCTGAACACGAAATCCAAAGTTGTTATACCTCAATGTTCAATTGGTTTTTCCACACATTACGTTTAAACAGTTTTTATTAATGCGATAGTTTGCATTATATTGCGTATTTGGCTCTCAAAAAGAAAGAACATAAAAATCTGTATAAAAAAATAATGAATGTGATTTGAAAAAATGGTTGAGGTCAAAGAAAGAAGTAGACTACAAAAATTAAAGAAAATACAAAACAGAAGATGTTTATAAGGGAGGAGAATGGCAGACCGACGAAGGCATGCGATTCCCTACCATGTGTGCACCTTATATCCGTATCGTGTGGAAGACTTTTACGAAAGGAGGGACAGAGATAGAGATACCTACGGTGGAAGGGTTCAATGACTCGGTAATTGCATGCACACTGACTCTTGGATTTTCGCGTGAAAAATAAGGTAAAGAGGAGAGTTTTCTACTTTTTTTTACATTACATTTATATTAGGTTTAAGTTACGATGGGTAACGACGATTTTTCATTCTTTTTAAATTTCAACTACTTAATCCTTTATATAATATAATATATAATTTAATATTCGTTTTAATATATTAGGTAAAATTTGTTATAAAATTAATCTTTAAACATTTTTTTTCAAACGAGTTTAAAATGAATGCAAAATATAACACATATTTATAAGATAAATATATTATTTCACTGTGTACTTTTATTTGCACGAAATTATTCTTTTTATATTTTAATCGCCAATTTGTAACAAATTTCTTAAAATGCAATATATACATCGATTAAGAAAATTTACTACAGGACAGTTTTATTAGATAAGATCTGATTAAATTTTATTTCGAATAATTTAGTCAAAAAATATGTAAAAATTACAAAGAAAGATATAATTAAAATTGCCTTAAGTATTACAATGGAAATTATTATCGCGTTGGATCGTTTACTAGTAAATCATTTACATGGAAGAAATGAGCTTTATTTGATCGAAATTTTACATCGCGTTAAAAAAAATAAATAAGCAATGAACTTTGTAAAATTATGGATGATATTACATAATAATAATGTATACCATACCTCTAGAACTTAATCCTTGAGTAATCAACTGTTTGTTCGACTCGATTGTTTCACGGAAATATAATATAAAATAGTCTTCGTTACGATTTTTTAAAAGCAATTTTATAGTAAAACAAAATGTAGTTTACTCAATCGCCAGCAATAAATACTCACAATTTTTCATTCATTAATATCTATTACTACTATGAAAAATAAAATAATTCTTCCTGTGTGAGATAATAGACCAACGATAAAATATAATTTTATAATTATTATTATTATATCAATAAAAGTATGTAAGAATAGTCATTTGATTTTTGTTAAACACTCGTATTTGATGCAATATATATTTCAGCAAAAAAATGCACTTTAACGATATTTATCTTCTAATATTAATAACAATTACTTTTATAAAATAAAATATTAACGTGATAATAGTATTATTTGTTTATACGTATAAAAGCACAGAGGATGCTGAAAAAATATCTGTGCTCACGTGGGAATATGACTGTGAGTACACGAGCTTCAATATTATCCACATCGCAACGAATAAGAAACATAATTAGATAGAAAGATTGATCGATCGATTGACTTATAACATCCAGGTTTAACCAAGCTTTGCAGAAAGTTGAGAAAGTACGGATAATTCTGCATTTTGAGTGTTCAACATGCAGGTAATTATTCTTACTTATAAATTAATTTTGGACTTATATTTAAAAACAAATAAGCTTAGATTATGCGTAGCCACAACATAAGGTAATTCGTTAATATACTTTAAACAAATTATATATTTTTTCATAAAAATTAATCAAACTTTTACTTTTTTATTTCTTTTATTATCTATTTACTTGCATAACGTTCAAACTAAGAAACAATAATTCTTCGAAAAATAAAATATATAATATATAAATAACGCTTAATATTTTATATAAGTTAATTTGTAACATAATTATTAAAAATAAAAATTTGAATCATAAATCATTTGAATTTTGTTTTTTAAATGTCTTCTATTTTCTTTTTTATTTCAACGATTATTCAAGAAATCGTTTTCTTTTTCAGATATATATTTATAAACATAAATACATGCTAATTTGTTTTATGTTCTTTGATTAAAACTATTAATTTTAATTTATTTGAAATATTAAATAAATAAGATATAGACGTAAGAAACAAGAACTTTCTTTATAATCTTCTGAGTATCATTTTATAAAGATTAATGATATGAAATTAAGATTGATAATCAAAATGTAAAAGAAAACGCGCGATAATAATGTTATAATTTCTTTTGTTTCTAATATATGTATATAATTTATTTGTATATTTATATTATTTATTTAATTTTACGGGACAATATAAATAAATATAAATCCATATTTATATTTATATTTATAAAAACTTTTTAAATAATGTATTAAAATTTCTTGATTTATACAGTTTGTATAAATTGATACATACAGTTTTAATTATCGTATTTGTTTGAAATTTTTATAAGTTTATGATTTTATTGAAAATAAGAGAAAACAATATAAAATGTAATCATTTTTATAAAATCTGTAAAATATATTAAAACTTTCTTTTATAAAAACTATTTTTTTACACTTTTTACTTATTATTCATATTAAATATTAATTACTTCTTAGATTCATAATTTTTCTTTTTTTCTAAAATAAAATATACCATTATATTATATCAATAATTTAATTTCTAATAAATATATTTAGCGTGTCTTAATTAATGTTTTTTTTTATTTAAATATCAAAATAAATGCTATATTTTAAAAATATACAAATTTTTAACATACCGAATAATTTAAATTAAATTTTACCAATATAATAGATTGCTTAAGATTGTATTTATTGCAATGTGAAGATTAAATTTGCATCTCTATTATTGCATTAGAAATATGGTATATTTAAGATTGTGTAAACACTAAAATTTTATGAGCTAGTAGTTTCTTGCACGGAGCGGCGTATTTAAGGAATTTTTTTAAGAAATGGCATATTATCCCAGGAGACATTATTATTGTCTAGATCGATAGTCCATAAAATCCTTATTATAGAACTGATTAAAAAGATTACCGTATAATCCATCGAGATACGTTATAATAGCAGTATAGACGAGTATGTAAATTGTACTTTATCTTACAACGAAGATCAAAGGTTTTCTTGTGGTAATTTTTATAGTCAAGTATTTCATAAAAAATGATTGCGAATGGTAATTACTTAAACATATTATAAATATGATGTATGAAAACAACATTTTTTAACAAATGATGTACAAATTATATACTTGCTATTAATTTGTTATATTAAAATAAACTTAAATAATTGATAATATATTTATTTATAAAATTAAAATATGGAGCAATTCAAAGTAAATAATAATATTCATATAGAATGTATGAAAAGTTCACGATGCTAATAATAATTAATTTTTTCGGATTATCACCATCATTATTTCCATCGTTATTAGCATATTTTAGAAACATTGTTACATAAATATGATTCATCCGAAATATTACCAGAATTTATTCTATGTTAAATTAATAGCTTTTTTAAATTATTCTATAATTAAATACATCATAAGTTGATTATACGTTCTTTAAATTTATAAATAAAAATAAAAATTAATGTAATTGCTCAAAAACTAATTACATTTTATATACATTCATAAATTTATTTTTAGAATCAATTACAGATTTATCAATATAACAATTATTAATTTAAATAATAATTTCTAAAATTCAATAAGAATTTCGAAGATTAATATAAAGTACTATTATTATGTAAAAAATAAAATAATTCGAATGAATATTAAAAATTTTATAATAAAATTAATAAAAAAATCACGTTATTGTAATATGCGAATATATTCAATTATATGAAAATATAATATAAATGATATATTTAATATTATCTATAAATTAAATCTATTTATTTATTCATTTACCTTCTTATTAAATTTTTTAAACATATTTAACTATAAACTAAATTAGTATTAATAAATCATAAAATTAATAAGACATTTTTAAAATGTTCGAAATATTCATATATTCTTTATTACAATACATATTAATGTATATTTAACATACGTATATAAAAAATAAATATTGATATAAAAAATTAATTTTTTCCAAAATGAATTCTAAAACATTATGATTTATATTATATATTTTTTAAATATCGTAACAATATTGTTGCGTACTTACTCCTCTAAAAATTGTAATTTTTTTAATTTATCATTATTATGATGATAATCAACAGACTCTGCTTTATTACCTACTAAAGAAATTTCAAATATATGTAATTCTTCAAATAAAAATTTAATTATTTGTATTGATTATAAATACAATAATTTGTAGAAAAATCTTGAAATTTGTATTGATACAAAACATATACGTAGTAATAATTTAATAAAAATTATAATATTTAGTATTATTTCAGGAATACCTCACCTATATTAGAAACTTATTATAATAAACAAAATTAACTGTGTATATAATACTTCAAATATTTTATGTGTCCTTGATAAGTTAAAGAAGAAAAAGAAAATATGACTAAATAAAAATACTGATTTGCAAGAAAAACTTTTTTGATCTTACCGTTTGCGAATTTTTTAACTTTCTATTTGTAATAATAAAATCATTAATACAAATAATTTAATGATTTAATGCATTATATATATTAACCAATTGTAAACTCATAATAGATTTAAATATATAGATATATGGTTATAATAATTTATTGAATATTTTAATACATATTTTAATAATAAGCATATTAGTCATTTATCTTCAGCAAAATATACATCTTGTATTTCAATATTCTTTTCTCATCTAATCGGGATTGCTTAAAATACTATGACAAATCCGATGCATTGTATTGCAATACTTTTCTCGATATATGATCGATGATAAAAAGTATTTATATTTTCTTCTTTATGCCATGCTCATATTTATGTTAATACTTACTTTAGAAATTTTCTTACGAGTTTACGATTATCTTCAAATTATAAGAGAATTTTGTCAGATTATATATGGATAATAATGGCACAGAGATGTTGTAAACGATGATAGATCAGTGAAAAAATGAAACTTAAATATGTAAACAAAAAAAAATTCTTTTGCAAAATAATATTTTTAAAAATTAATTAGAATTATTTTTTAATATGAAATAGAATTAAGTTTTTAAAATTTTTGCATAATCAAAAGAACTTTACGATTTATAAAATTAAAACCAGAACCAAAATTCATAAATATTTTTCATAAGTATTCTTAATACAGCTTCAATTTGAGTAAACATCTAATTTTTAATTCATGTATTATTCTAATATTTCACTTTTGTAGATTTTCTTCGGATTTCATCATATATTTTAATTCCAATATAGTCCAATACATTCATATCTCTTTTAATTCCAATAGTAAAATGCACTTAAAAAAATTGCTACTTTCCAAAAAATATTTTTAATTATCCACTAAAAGAAAAAATTTATGTATGCCTCTGCATTAAACATATCAAGATAAAAATTAAAATTAAGTAAAATAAAAAACCGTGATCTGATAACATTATAATAAGAAATTAGTGATAACTTTGTTTATTGATCAATAAATTAAGTGAATTTCTTACTTTTAAAATATTTCGTAACCAGTATCATGTCAACATTACTGATCCGATACAATGTTTTCAAAACCAATAACTGTGTGTTCTTAACCACAAACAACTTAGTAAATCAAAATTTGTTACCGACAATGGACTGTGTGAAACGTAGGCTCCATGTACGTAGTTTTGAAAGATTTATCGGTCAAAACAAATAGCATAAGTCATAACAATTATTAATAAAATGAATGCACTACAATTATTATCTGACAATTGAAAGGCTTGCGTATATATATTTGATGCGTAAAAGTTAATAGGAACAAAAGACAAAAAGCAAAAGGAGACAAAAGAGATATAAAAGCATAATGGAGTGGTTTTACAAGTGATTTATTCATAAAACGGTTCATAGTCCGGTCGACTAATAACACGATATAATAAATTGAAGAAGTGTATAAGACAACTAAGAGATTACATAGTCTAAGAGACCTTCCATAGAAACTACTGGTTATGTAAAAGTAAATACTGATTTTTTAAAATATCTATAACTTTACGTCATTTGTAAAATCGAAATAATTCTTTGGAACCAATAAGTAATAGTGTTCTTATTTATATCTATTCTTTAACTTATTTAAGCCTTAAATATTAATTTCAACAACCGTCGATAGACTCTCGTATGTTTAGATAATAAAATAAAGAAGAAAATTTTGATTGTTAATATTTATGAAAACAATTTTAAAGATTTTTCATTTTAACATTTCCGGTTTGTTAAATATAAAATGCATAAATAATAATAACATAAACATCGTAAGAAAATAAAAAACAAGTGATTAACAAATATAAACATATATATATATTATACATAATACACCATATAATTTGCGATCCAATTATTGAAACATTACATTATCTAATTCAAAGTTCTAATTCAAGTTATAAATTTTTGAGCAATGTACAAAAAAATTATATTTCATTTCTCCTTGACTAATCATCCTAACCAGTTTTTAAATTAACGAATTCCAGAAATCTCTGTGAAAAATTTGGCCTTATAAGACATAAAATTTGAATATTCTTTTCTCTACCCAAAATTCCAGATTTTTATCTACATTTAGTTTTCATTATAATTCCTATCGACCGTATACACAAAAATTGATGTATATAAAAACTAGACGAGGGAATTTCTTCGTGAATTCGATTCGGTCTAGTCACGGTCTCAGTGCGTCGGATATGAATCAATTCGAGGTTTACATAGTTAAATAAGTAAACGAGGATAATGTTACATTAAGTTCAGCATCATCAATAAGGTTAGAAGATTCGCATAAACCTTTTGCGTTGGTTGTCTCTAAGCAGAAATTATTTGTCCGTGCGTCCATGGATGACTCGCTTGAAGAGATTCTTGTATATCAGAAATAACATTAATTCGAGAACCTATTCTTCGGATGAAAACAGAGGATGTTTATCGTTTGGAACTTTTGTATTCAATCCAGCAATTACCTTCGCATGTTATACATTTTGTTATTTTGATATATTGTTATACTTGATGCATTTGTTATACATCTGTTGTTTATTTCATTTTCGATACGATATAAAACCTCGTTCGTGGAGTGGATTTAAAATTCTGTTTTAGAAAGACTTGACAGAAACCCATTAATGTATTTTACTCACGTGCAAACTCATTTCTTAATTAAAAGTAATGTCGAATATAAAGCAAATAACTTATTTCAAGAATACTTGTGCTAATGAAAAAGATCAACTAGAAAGCAGTATTAATTTATTTGTTTGGATAGGAGGCTTTGATGCACAGTGTGGATTAATTTGAAGTATTAGCTTGCCGTTCGTTAATTATTCTAGTCGAACGTGAGAAAATATTTCTAATTGAATAATGTTAATTTCGTTTAAAAATTATATTTACACGTTATAAGAAAAAAAATATAAAATTCTAATAATAATAATAATTGATAAATAAATTTATATACATTTTGCATCATATATCTTGTTATTTTTTTATACAAAATTTGAATTTTAAAAGCCATATATTTATGGCATTTAGATATTTATATACATTACTTAGAATAACAAACATTTTATAACATCGAAATGAAAGTCGGATTTATATCACAAAATATTTGTAACGTTAATAAGCACTTTTAACTTAATTATACAAGTTATTAACAAATTGTTATGATTTTTATCATTGTAAATATTAATTCGTATAAAGTTATAAAATGATTGGACAAGTACTAATGTAAAAAATTTATTTATATAATTTATAATATTCTCTTTCAGAATATGTTTATTTTACGTTTGAATTACGTTTTAACTAAAAAAATCAGTAAAAAGAATTCGATGAGTGTACTCTTTATCTAATTTTATTCTTTTGAATTGTTATAAAACTTTATTTACTAAACTTAATCGTGACCTCCATAGTCGGCATGCATATCTCATTTTTAAAAGGCGAGACTTTAGTGTTTCAAACGAATGATTTTAAATTTCCTGACTCATCGAATAATATAAACTCGTCCGGTATTTAAAAGAACATTTTAAAAATAGTTCTCAATACTGTGAATAAATCAAAAATATTAAAGCATGTAATATTTATAAAGAAATTATTTTACAGACGCATAATAATAGTTATGTTTTTGGTGTTTTCTTACGAAATTAAAGAACTCATATATTTATGTTAATTTTAATAGTTTTTGATATAATTTTGTAATAAAAATATATGCGTTAATAAATCTTCAAAAAATAAGTTTATTACGTGTGTATGTATATTTTTTAAACTTTTTAAAAATATTTTTGCATTAAAACATTATAATTAAATAAAATATTTGAATTAAACCGCATACATTTTTAAGTCTTTTATTAATTATATTTGTCTTCCTTTAAAAAGCTAGCAGTTTCATGATAGCTTTTCTATAACACGTGTTCAAACATGATATTTTTAAAAGTATTCAAGGAACGTTATTGATATTTATTTATTTTAAAATAGATATTCTTAATTGGAATAAGTATCTTTTTACAATGATTAATGAGTTTTAGATCTCAACTTATTCTTCAACATATAACAAGTATTGAATATAACGAAGCTAACAGTTTTATTGTAATTTTTAAAATTACAATAACATATTAATTATTATTTTTACAATTTTCACCAAAGATAAAAGTATAAATATTTTATTTCATTTTATTTTATTTTATTTAAATCATTAAGATTTTTATTAAATAACTTTAATTTAAATTTAAATTGCAAAGAGTAAATAAAATCAATTATTATTAATGAAAATTAATTTTCTTATGTTTGAAATACATTCAAATGTTTTATAATTTAATTATACTTTACTTTTTAACAACAAGAAATAAATTCGCAAAAGTAAATAAATAATTTTGGATACTTGGTAATAAGTTATTTTAAAAACAAAATCAAATTGCAGATTTAATGATAATTATAAAATGCAATAAGAAATCTTACCAGAATAGTTACAATTTTCTGTATGACGATGCAGACTTTAAAAAACAAAGCAAACTTTATAACTTAATTGGATAGTATAATTAAGTACAAAAAATTTTAAGGTGGAAACTTAAAATGTAAAAGTAAAGAATATAAAAATTTATAGATAAAAACATAGAATATTTATATATAATATTATATATAATATAAACATAGGTATTTACAATTAATTATAAATTCAAAATTTTTACTTTCTGAAATTTTAAACTTTCGATAGATTTTATAATTTTTGTTTTGTTTTTAACTTCTAGTTTTAAATGATATCCTACTAAATTTTATAAATTTAATATTTGATAAAATATTATAGGAAATAATCATATCTTATTCGTATTTAAATTCTTAGGAAGATGCTTCTGATGGATGCGAATTGGTAAAGAAGCGTAATTTTAATTCTTTTTCACAACATTCAAATCCAAAAAAATTTTAAATTAAAAACGATGACTTTGAATTATTTAAACTCGTATTATTTTAACTTTTTAAGATGCATTAAATTATTACATTTATCAGCATATTATCTATCAAATTAATAATGAAATAATTTACTTACAATGAAGTTATAAATTTAATTATAATAAAAATAAATTTAATAGCTTAGATAAACCTAACCTACCAAAAATGCGTAAAATATACTCTAAGGCAGTTTTTTTTCAAGTTAAACTCTCCGACTAGTCGTTTTTCTTTTTCACAACTGACATAGCGCTCTGGATTTTCCACCACATCCGGTTTAAGTATAACCAGCGGAAAATACCTATACGACCGACCAAAAAAAGAAAGCAAAAGGTAAAATTGTAGGTAGTTGACGGCAGGTGGAGACTAAAAAGATAACAGATGAAGCTTTGCATCTAGAATCAAGTGTAGGTAGTTACTCGTAGAAACATAGAAAAACGCACATCTTATTAGAGTTCGATCGATAAGTTATGGTTACGTTGAGTGAGTGAGCGGTGCGATAACGTAGAAGACGATCACACGACGAGGATGTCGACGGCGATCATTCTTTCCTCTTTTTTCAGCAGCCACCGCCGTGCCCCTCCGGATGCACGTAATACTAGCCTGGATGCGCTCAATAAGGCTAGAGCGAACTTCCGGGCCGCTCGCCGGACGACGATCATTCGCAATATGTATATCTGTAAACGCGCGCGAGCAATTTTTACTATACGGATGTATTTTGAATGCGACCAAGTCCAAAAATTTTTCCGTTTTTTAAATTCGATATACCATTTTCAAGAGCTTTGTGAATCATTTAATCTGTTATGTTGCCTTGTACTGTTGTAACTATCTAAAGATACGCTTATAATTTATCAAATAAAAAAGTAAAATATGCAAAAAATATTTCAAAAATTACATCAAAATGTTTTGTTTAAAATATTTCTAATACAATGTATCAAATTTCCTTCGTACAAAACTGAAGTTGATTGTTTTTTTTATAAAATATTCATTCTGATTCTACAATTTCACTGAAGTTAGTTAATCAAATAGTGGTTTATACTGAGAAAATATTATGATCAAAACAAAAATAAATCATAATTTAAAATATTCCATTTATTTATGCGATTTAAAAATTCAAGTTTTTTGTTAATTTATTTTTGTATTATCGTTTATGTTACCATTTTATTGAAATTTTGAACTTAAAACGTTAAGAAAGTAGAAAAAATCTTTCTCGTAGCTTACAATAATCATCAAAAGGTATTTTACGGTTAACAGCGTGGAAAAAATTGGTTGTGTCAATCGATAGGTTGGTTTAAGCACATAATTAGTTAGCATAAATTAAAGCAAAACTAAATAAAATAATCTCTTAGCTGTTTGCTTCACTATTCAAATTAAACATTTAAAAATTATACCTTCCTCTATTGATCAAATTCACAAAAATGCACTTATTAAATGAGAAACTAAATATATTTATATTTATTAACATTCAAGGAACTTTGAGGAATATTGTGCACAAAATTATATGATATTATAATTAATATCCACTCATTAAAGTAAAAAATTAGAATATATTTCAAATTTGATTCATCTGTTTAATTAGCATTAAATATTTACCGTATTTTTATTTTATTTACTGTCCTAGATTTTAGAATATATAAAATTATCCATACGTATATAATATTAAATGTTCGTGATTTTTAAATATTATTTTAGTAAATTTGAAATAAAAAGAAAAAACGGTTAAGATGAGGTATACACGCAATTTCTTCATAATTGAATAATTCAATAATAATTAAGTAATTTAATATGAAACTTGAATGTACAAAAGTTAGACGAAGCACGAAAATGCAATAAATGATTGGTTGACCGATTAGTTCTGAAAAGAGACTTACCAGAGACGATCGCCGTCACTACAACCGGAAGTAAAAAAAAACATGATACTTGACTAATGCACATATGACGCACAAATAAAGAAGTATAAACCAAATTGTTCGGTTCCGATCGAATATATATCAATCTATAATACTTAGAATAAAAAATTGTAAAATACTTTCTGCTATCAAAAAATTTATATATTATTATTAATTCATAAGTCATTAAATATCTGTAGAGGATATTTCATAAATATATTTAAATGATTCAAATATTTGAAGAAAATTTCAACCTATTTAAGTGACAATAAAAGTAAAAAAATTATTAAATTTTCATTTTGAACAAACAGTATAAAAAAATATTTTTACAGAAAAATATATAGGAATAATTTATAATTTTTATTGATAATTTAAAAACGATCAATTTCTTATATAAAAAGCATTATATGTATCAAAAAATATATTTTTTAAGCTTAAAAAAGGAACTTAAATAATTTTTGAACAAAACATGATGAAAAAAAAAATTTGTATTATAAAAAAGAACATTTTTATTATTTATGCATGCAATTTTTAGTATACAATTTTTTTAAGTGTAACTAATATACTATTTTTATTACTATATACAATAAAAAACATTTTCAAATCAATGTTTTCCTCAACATATAAATATTAAAATATAATAGTATTAAACAAGTGTTTTAACCAATATTGGGTAATAAATTATTGTACATAAATGACGTCAAGCGTGGCAATCAATACTTTTCAATTTAATCTTTTTCTTCAAGGCAAAAATGAATTTTCAAAATATTTATTGCGTGTAAAATATATTGCCATAATCTATATTTAGAGAATTATATCATATAATGTAATATTTAAAAAATATTAAGATATTGATAACTATAAATAACTAAGAAAAGAATATTACGAGTTGAAAGGAAGATCAATGCGGCAGTTACAGATTTGTTGGTGGAATTCTGAGTGTAGGTTATTCAAGTTCATCCGTAATATGATACTGATTTTGGTAAATTGTACAAAATTCATCTTCTTTTCGTGATTTAACGTACATTTATGTTTGTACCAAGTAACATTTTTTGTTATTTTTAAAAGTATTATTCACTTTATATCGTCCTTTAATATTTTCCAGTGAAGCATATTAATATTAAATTTTGAGTAGTAAATGATTAAGATTTTTCAAAAATTAATAAAAACGCCTATTATAGTTTCATTTTTTTCATACAAATTTATAAAATATAACTTAAAATATAAAATATTTATTATAACGAAATAAAAATAGTTGGTAAATTTTTAATATGTAGAAATATTGTTATTATTACTTTAATTAAACATTATACTTTATCTTTGTAATTTCAATTTTGCCTTTGATCAGCATATTTCATATATATATAAATGAATTACAAAATGTTGGCTTTAATCTGTTAAATACTTACAAGATTTCAAAAATTAATTTTTCGATTTAAAATATAGTATAAAGAATAACTAATACTTCTTTTTTAAAATTGATGTATAAATCGAAAATTTTTACGAATATTCTTTGTGTAAATAGTTTTCTCAAAATATCTACTGAATTCAATTAAATTTACGGCAACTAAAATTATATTATAAATTTTATAATTTCAAAAGTTAAGTAATGAGCGATAAGGTAACACAGTTATATTTTCATATTTTGATCATTTTTAAATGAATTGGAACTTTAAGCTGATTAAACTAAAAAGAATGACCTATATTTAAATTTAAATATAATTAATTCTGATTTATTATAATTAATATGTTTTATTAAATTGATTAATTGAATTTAAGGTGATAAATAATTTTAACATAAATTATGTATTGATACTAAAATATAACATATGTAACATCATATAAGTTCATGTAACGACTCGAACATTTAAACTTACATAAATCAAAATAAATTAAGAGCGTGAGAATAAAGAAAAACAGGATATCGTATACGGATTCAAGGACTACACTATAATAAAGTGAACAAAACGTTTTGCCCGGTAATTCGTTAAAAATGTGTCTCTCGGATTGCGATATAAATATTTTCAACTATATGCGCAATAAAAATGAATAAATAAAATTTGTTACTGATTAAATCTAGAGCGTTAATGTATCTTTCATCACGATTCTACGGTTTTGAATTAAAAATGTGTATTCGCAACATTTATAATAGTCGTACATTTTTAAAACACTTTCGAATAATTTTAAATTTTGTCCACGATCAATCTTTTTTTGTTTATTTTGATTTACAAAAAATTTATATTAAGATTAAGAAATATGCTATATCAGCACATTTCAAATCAATAAATTTCAACAATATGTAAAATTTTAACAAAATTTAGATCTTAATCAGAAGATAATAGAAATATTTCTCAACTAATATTACCTGGTTAATATATTTCAAAAAATTGCTACGAGCTAAAAAACGTACAAATCAGAAAATATTATAATAAATGTACATTCTTTAGATTTTTAATATAACTATTTTATTAAACTTTCTTTTAATTCCTAAAAATCTTGTATATTTCTATATATTAATATATGTTAAAAATTAATTATCTATATTTGTTTGAATGTATTTATATAATATATAATTGACCATTCTATTATACAAATACTGAATTATTATATGGCAAATTATTCGTGCTATAAATCGGTTATAAAATATAATTTATCTTTTAAAATTATTATCGTTACAATATTTATTGAAATTAATAATATATATATATATATGTATGTATATAATTGTTTATATACTAAAAGATGTTAATCAATTAATTTAACAAAAATGAACTATTAATGTGAATACATTTTAAATTGGTCATTAAAATACAATGATAAAAAAATAGGATCTATTCTGATTCTAATCAAAATAATAATGTTAAATTGTAATTAATAAAATTTCATAATTGTTTAATAAATTAGTTTGGCCAAAATGATAACATGAAAATAGATACTTACTTAAATATACATATAATTGACCATTACCTCTAATAGTTCAGCATGAAAGAATCAATAAAATTATAAATTTTAGTAAGTCACGCGATCACGTAGGCAAAACGTATTGTTGCGTGATCGCACAAACTGAAATTTTACTAAATCTATGATTCTTTAATTTTTATTCAATTATTGAATTTTTATAATTAAGCACTCATTATACATTATAATTTACAAGTAATTTACTGATTATGTTCTCAAATTTAATTAGATAAAATTAAAAGAATGAAACATTTTGAATTAGAATTATTTTTTACAACTATATTTTTCAAAGAAAAAATATATAATATATAATATTGCTCTATTTATCAATGTTTACTAAATTTTGTATAAATTGAAAATTTTTATTTTATTTATTTTTAATTTACTTTATTTAATCCTCCTGCTTTCATTTCTACCATAAATATTTTTCTCTTTGTTTTTAACTAAAAATCTAATATCATTCTTTAATATCGAAGAAATTACATCTAAACCCTCGATTATTGTCGATGATTGTGTATCGGTAATTAAAATGTTAACGAACTTTTGTTTAATTTTTTATCAAATAAACTAACTATTAGTTTATTTTTTATCTTAATTTTAATATTTAAAAAGTAGTCTAAAATATATGTTTATATTTCAATTCATATCAACATACGAGTATTAAATAAAATTATTTCAGAAATGTCAATTGAGTAAAAATATCATTAAAAAGTGACTTAAATAAATAAAAATATAATACATATTGCATATTACTTGTAATGTGAGCGCATTATAACGTATTAAATGTAACGAATAACGTTACTTTTTTACACGTCAGAGAAGACATCAAAATACGGCGCATCAATTTAATTAGATTTCGTAACGGTTTGAACGGATTTCAACTCGAATCTAAATCCACGTGATACAATTCGACTCGTGCATTTAGCATCAAAACTGCGAAAACGCATTCGCGCACATTTACTTTCACAGTGCAATTTTTATTTTTAAGCACTCGTGCGCCCCACCTTTTCCTCCATTACTTGCAAATGAAATCGAGTGTAGTTTTGGTTTGTCCTCAAGGATGATGACTGACTTAACTGGATTGGATTCGCAGTTCGATATAAATAACTGTTGCTAACACTGGCAATAAATTCTCTCTTTCGCTTTCTTTTTTACACACATACAAATTAACTTTTTCTTTCTATATACATCTTTATATTCAAAATAAATAATTTAATGATTTAACTTTGAATGTATAGCTTTTATTTTCTCTTAAGCAACTTCATCAAATATTTAAAAAATAAAGTACACATTGAAAAAATTAGTGATATTTTAAAAAAGATTCTACAATCCAAATAAAAATTTACTCTTTACACATCTATTTTTGAAAAAAAAGAATTAAAAATATTTTTAGATTTAGAATAAGATAAAGCTTGAGATTGTAATTTTGATAAAATGTATAACTTCTTTATGTAAAATATTCGACAATATCGAAGAAGCGATATAATGAATCTGTTATTTAAAATCAATATAAAAATTCTATGAATTGCATACTCGAATCAAAATGTTTCTAGAATATAATTCTTTTGAAAATAAACATTTAAATTTTGCACAATTAAAATAGTATAAAAATTATAAAATCCAAAACAATGTTAACCTCTTCAGTACTCTTTATTTATTTATTTATTTTTTGTATTTATTTGTTAAAATAAATTATAGATTACAAGAAAGTAGAGTAAGCAGTATTTATTCGTAAGTAGTGAATTCGATCTAAAACTTCTTGCATCTATGTGCTTACATGCATACGCTCGTATTGCCTACATTATTTCGAAAACTGTAACATACTTTTGTGCACTCAACAATGGTACGGTTTGCAAGCGTGTAATTTTACAGAAAAATACTCTATTCTGTGGGCATTCGTATCTTATAGTTAACGCAATGAGCGCATGTATAATTTATATGCTTTGTGGACGCAGACGTTTTTTAAAACAGGTCAAAATAGGTTAAAACAGGTTAAAATAGGTTAAACAACTTACCGAATATATTATTTACGTGAATGTAACTAGATAGAATATGTACTTTGAAAAAATGATATATTCTAATTTTATGTTGTAAATTTTTATTTTATTTGTAGTTAATTGTATGTTTAAACCACATTTTTAAATTCATACTATAATTAAATCTTATCATAAATTTTATGATTTATTATAAGAAATTTAATAACAAAACTAAATGTTTTGTTCTTAAGAATCTTCTGTATAAAAATAAAGTTGTTTAACGAATCTATATTAAAAAATTACCAATTAAAAATTTAGTATTCTATTCAAATTAGAAACTTTCAAATTTATTTAACGAAGAGAAGAATCAAATGCAAAAACATAAATGTATCGCTAACTTTTATCATAGTATCTAAATATTAAAAATGATATATTTATTAAAGAATAATGGAAAATTTCTATTATTTTTATTTTATATTATTTAAATGAATATATAAAATCTACTATACCGAACAGAAATAAATTTTAAAGTATTAAATTACCAACATTCTTAAATAAAAAAGTACATTTAATATAATATCTAGACAAAGAATATTTTATGCTTTTGAGTCACGATTAGCCGTAAGGTCTAAGTGAACATCCTTCCTCTTCTTGTTTTAAATTTTTTAAATATTCACTTTATTCAAAGTGTTAGACGTTTCGAAACTCTCATCATTTAGAAATTCATTCATTTTAATGATATAATTACAATAAATAGAACGATGATAAGAATTTAGATGATGTATTCAAGATAATTTCATATAATATGAATTACTACAGATAAGATTAAAATCTATACGTAGTAGAACACATAAAATTATTGAAATAATAAATATTAACTCTAATCTTATTTAAGGAGTAAAGTTTACCTTTATAGTATTAGTTTATATTTTCAAAATAATTTATATTTTGAAAAAATTCAGCGATTTCATAAATTTAGATATTTTAATTTATATTCTACCGATACATTAAAAATTATTTTTATAGTTTATATTTCATAAATTATAAACCTATAAAACTCTTAAGATTTATAAATTATAACATTTTAATATTATAATATGTATTTTTAATATTTTAAATTGAAAGTTACTGTTAGGGCAAAAATTATCTTTGAAACATTATTTATAAGGATATATTTTTACTGAATCTATCTTTAATTGTGTTATAACGTTAATCAGATATATTATTCCTTTTAAAGAAATCACGAAATTATATTCTTTCATTTAAATGTTTTATCTGTATTTATAATATAATATCTACATAATGTATACTAACAAATGTTTTATTTAAAAAGATTGACAGTAGAAAAAAGTTACATGAATATAACGCATGATAAAAAGTATAAAGAAAGTTAAAATAGAGCATTCGAGGTTGAAATCGACAATGCTTTTGAGAGTTAGCAATATCCATATGACGACTATAGATACGCGGTCTAGTATGTATTGTCTTACACGTGTACATTCGTCAGACTTTAAATATTTGTTTCTAGCAACATTTTACCGACAATAGATGGCGCTTACACATAGAGCCTTACTAAGTAAACAACATCGTATGAAAGCCTACAACACATTAATACTGTTCTTACTTATATTTTAGGGCGAAATATATATTTTTAATGTTTAATATTGGTTTAAGTATTTTATAAAATATATTTTTTAAAAACAAAGTAATTTTAGACAAAAATTATTTAACATTTTTTTAAATTTGACAATATCTTTTATTTTAGCACCGACATAAGTAGCAAATAATTATAGGTACCAATGTACAATTTCAGTCATTAATAATATTTTATTTTAACGGAAATAAATATATCGATGTATTCTCTTACAAATTAAAGCATTTCGTGGGGAAGAGGAGGACAGAAGTATTGCAATCCAATGTTTCTCAAATATGAATAATTATATCATTCGAGTATATTGGACACAATTTTTTATAAAATCAATATATATTATTTAACCATGAATCATAAAATTTGTTCAACATAACGATAAAACTTTCACTATTTTTAATCTAAAAAATTTATTTTTAATACACAAAGAATTTTATGAAATTTATGAGCAAAAAACGTAAAATATAAAATGTAACGAGTTTAATTAAATTTAAATACGAATTAAAAATTATCATTTATGATTTCAATGAACAACGATAAAAATTTAAATGACAACTAGAGATAACGACTTCAAATTGTGTACAGAAATATAAAAATTTGTTTAAATTATTAAGCTTTTTTCGAAAAATCTACAGGATCTCAAATTTTACGTATGAAAAACGAACGACTTGATAATTAGTATCTCATTTTCTTATATTTCGTATTCGTAATGAAAAGTATATATAAAATAAAATTCAATTAAAAAAAAGGATAATTAAAAACGATACGTTTTAATACTTATGATCTCATGGACGGCAGCATAAAAAAATTACAAACCATAGTATTAAAAATTTTTCAAAACTTTTATTTACTTAGTTTTTCATTTAATTCAAATTTATTTTATGGTAAAACAAAGAAAGAGAGAGAAAAAGTAAGAAAAATAACTATACAAGGATCAAATAATAAAATCAAATAATAAAAATAGGGATAAAGTTTCGGTAATTCGCATGAGCCACCGGCAATAATCTGGCAACTCTCGGTAATACTCATTAATTTATGTAACGACTGCTAATTCTTTGCACAGTTCCTTATTCTTAGGGACAAGTGCTGTGGTAACAGGAACACAGCGGCCGTGTGAACGAAGAAACCGAACATGTACACCGAGTGCAAAATGCATAACTGTACAAACACTCACATTCAGGTATGTATCTGATATTCTCTTCGGTGGTTCCGTTTGCGGTTGTGTAGCACTGATATCACGAAGAGAGCGACAAATCGGAAAAAAGAGCCATGTGATGGGAAAGGATTAATTGTTCATAAGAGGAAACAAAAGAATTTTGCGTGGTAGATAATTTGGTGCATTGTTGCTTTTGATTTTCTTTGTTTTATATGGATGAGAATCTGTTTATAACGTTGATTGCAACTAGATATGTTTCGCTGTTAATATCAAAAATGTTCTTTTTCATAAAATATTCAACTTGTAAGAATATTTTTAAAAACTAAGCTTAATAAAAAGAATATCTAACAGGTATAGTAGTCAATTAAAAATACGAGTCAACTATAACATATTTACGCAAATGTAAAAATGTATAAATTTATATATGTATATAATTTTTTATTTACATAACATAAACGGAGCATCATTTTCAAATGTTTAAAAACATTTTATTTCAATGTAATAATTTAAAATGTCGTTCAATTCGAACTTTTAAAAGGGTTTTAATATTTAAAATTTACTTTAGCTGATCGATGATGCTTCATAATGTATTCATGATAAAAAAGTTAAATAACTGACATTAACCGTCAAATCTAATCAGTGGTCCAAGTAAAAATTAATATTATGACCATTCGAACACAAACCAAAAAAGCTAACGAACGTGGGGGGAGGGTATAAGCACGCAGAACAGAGTCAAGTGAAAAGAAAATTGGCCGAGCGCAGAATGCAGTCAGAAAATAGGTCTTGGAATTGACTAAAACGTCCGTTACGTGTTAAGCCTTCTACAGAACAATTAAAACGATAATCTAATGACTAGCACGGTAATGACCGCGACTGCTTCACATCGACATTTATTCTATAATTGTACATTCCCCTCTTCATAAATTCCGCTTCCCTCTCTCTCTCTCTCTGATTCATATGTCTTTGCTGACATTTTATGCGAATTGCATACATAGTCGATGCTTTTTTTCTTCGATAAATACAGAAGAGAGCAGAAGAGAGATATTTATTAAAGTACCGAAAGACGTAATTCTGTCTAATATTTTTTTATGTCGGTCTCGTGTTTGTTCTACTTCTATTATTTTTTATTTTACTAAATATTCATTTTCCTTTGTTAAATATATTAGTTCTGTCGAGTGGTCATTCAGGAAAATTGTTTTAGGTTAATGGAAGCACCGTAAAAAACTTACGACTTAATAACTTAAAATGTTGGGAATTTCAAGTTACGTCTTTTATGTAAAAAAAATAATTGCTTGAATAAATATATTTATCTAAAAAAATCATATGTACATTCTGCATATATAAAGATATCAGAAAATCTATAATACTCAAAAAAAATAAAAAATAAAAAATATTTTAAAAAGTAACAATCTACTAAAAGTAAAAAATAATATTAAAATATTTATAGGCTTGATTTTAATAATAAAAAGCTAAATAATAATCGAGATATCTTTAATTGCCCTCGAAAATAGATAAATAATGTATGAAATAACCGATCAAAATTGTACTGATTTTTTAATACTGAAAATTAGAGTTGCTCGTGGACCCGAAGTTTATTATCGCCATTGACAATGCGGTCGTGGTCGAAAACAATTTATTTTAACGAGTGATGGTAATATTAACCTTGGCCATTGGAGTGATTCTGCTGCGGCGATTGCGGCTGACCCTGTGTCAGGATTATTTGACTCTCCAGCTGCTGGAGCTCTGCCTGCAATTCGCTAAGTTTGCTGTTGGCCTTCTTCACGATCATCGCGACGTCCGATAAAGCCTTGCGATCCGTCGCTACCTCGCGGAGTTTCTCTGCCCCCGCTTTGATCTTCAGCTCCTATTTAATAAATGCTTATTAATTTTTACGACGAGGATTTATTCGCGCGAATCTAAGCGAACGTGAATTTATGTAAGAATTATCGGATAACTATATTACAATTTATACAAAATGCGATTGATTTCATTCGTTGAAATAAAATGATTTATGTCCCATCTGTTACTAATTTACTTTTAAGATAAATATAAATCATTACGTACAAGACATTGCTGATAAATTGTGTACTTCAACTATAATTTTAAGAACAAAAATGTCTTAAAATTTGAAAATATTGATATTTGGATTTTTGCACCGTTCAATTAGACAAAATATTTAGATCACTTTACAAATAAGTTAAGTTCATAATATCTTTCATTACACACATCATTTTTTTAAAGCATTTTCAAATTAAAAACAAAAATAACTGTTAATCTTTATTTATTTTAAACACTTTTCTAAATAGTTGCGCACGACTATTTTTTTAAACATCTATAATTACCATGTACTAAAGATTATATAAAAAAGAAATTATAATGACTACAAATAAATACTAAATACTTTTTATCTTAGATATTATTTCCTTAGATAAAATTTGTATTAAACATTCATTCTTTTATTTATTAAAACAGTGTTTATTTATTTTATCAATGAAATGAAATCAAATATTTTGTAAAAATATTATGCATAGCTTTTACTATAATATTTACTAAACAATGTATACATAAATTGTTTCTTAAAATACATTCTATTTAAATTTCTGTAGATAACTATTAGTTAATCAAATCGTTCTTGTTATTAAATTATTAAACTCGTTATAAATATTGCCGATTGTTATATTGTACTGATCTCATAAAACACACGATACAATCTCTCAAATAACGTTTCTGCTATTATATAGTTTATCAATATTTTAAAAAATTTGTTTTTAATAACAAATATAAATATTTTATAATAAAATAATTATTTTAGATGATTTGAATCGGTGTATAAATTATTATTATGTTTAAAAAGCCTATTTTTCAAAATAATAATAACAAATATAAATATTTTTAAAAAAAGTAGACTTAATATTTAAGTTATGTAAGTATTGTATAGTTTGAACAAATTGTATTCATGCAACGATTAATGTTTGTTTTATGTAATAAATAATTTCAAAATTAATACAGTTTACAATTATAATAAAATAATAAAATGATATATATTTTTTTGTTGTTATTGTTAAATTTAGTAATTAACGTCAGTAAATTCCTAATTATATACAGTTTTTGATAGTTTTTATTTATATTTTATAATATAACATATTGAAAATTAATTCCTTAATATAAAATAATTATATACAAATTAAAAATTACTATTAAATAATATATATTTCTTCTGTAGACTTTTTACCTCTAGAATCATTCATTAAAGATAAAATAAACAAATTATATTTCATAAAAAAAGAATAAAAAATTATTTATACTTTTTCATTATTGATTTGTAATTACATAGAATCTAATAACTCAGTTAATGGATGATTGATCATGGATGGATTCAATTTCGTAAAGATATAAAATTATTTAATTGTTTATAATTAATTAATTGAAAAATAATCTGTTTTTTATATGTAAATAATCTTAAATAATAAAAAATTCTGAATATCATATAAATTTATAATTTTTTAATTTACCGTTTTTATCTTATAATTTTTTTAAACTTTATGTATTTAGTAGACAAATATTATATTTTATTAAATTCTTCGGCTATAAATAATATAAATATTCTTCTTAATTACATATAATTTTATAAAAAATGAAAATAATATGTTTATTTAATAAATATTCTTAAATAAATATTATTACTTATACACTAAACTCGTTTAGAAATTAGAATAATAAACGATTGTATTCTCTTCTGTAAGCTTGAAAAAAGTTATCTAAATTTATTCAATGTCTATCACCTTTTTTTATTTCGTGAATTATAATTAGTAAAAACTTTATAGTATAATCAAATAAATAATAACTTAATAAAATTAAATTAAGAGCAATTATAATTTTAATAGTCGCAAATATTTACTAAATGTTACTAAGTTTTTTCAGTTTATTTATATATTTAAAAATTTATTATGTTTTTATCCATTATATTATACTAATCAAAAATTTTGAAATAAAAATACTAAAACTTAATTTTTTATATTAAGATATAAAATATTTTAATCTATTGAAACGATCTTATAATAAATTATCTATAGAAGATATGAGTTTAAATAAATAACTTTTATCAAGTCTCATTTATCAAAATACTGCATAAAGCTATTAAGACGAAAAATAATACAGAAAATACAGTTTTATTACTAAATATAAAGTAAAGTATAAAGTAAAAAGACATGGCTACATTTTTCTAATAAATTTTAGATCATATTTTAAAGTTAAAATGTTGTTTTACATTGAACGGTTGATCCAAATTTAGAATAATTTATAAGAGGTTTAATATTTTTCATAAATTGAATTTATGACATATACACGTATATCATTGCTTTGAAACATTTATCTTATTAAAACTGAATTGAATGAAAAAAATTATTAGAATGATTGAACATTACAGCTTTTAGGAAACTTTACCAAATATGTGGAAAAAAGAGGAAAATGATAAAAATCGGTATTAACACTTATCAATTACATAACTACAGAAATAATGAGCTTCAAATAGTTTTTTATTATTAAACATCTTATGAATCATAAGCTAACCATTCATTTACATAATGCATGAATGTACTGTTAAATCTTAACTTCGTTATTACGTCAGGTTTAACGAACGTAGTGACAATAAAGCAGTGAAATTTCATAAGAAAATTAAAAAAATTCAAACTATATTAACAATAAGCCACGAACGCTATTATTCGAAAAGCTTACGAATATAAATTAATCATAATCGTTTGAAAAAAAATTTATAATTTGAAGGATGTACGTAAAAAAAATCGATCCGTCTGCAGTGCATTCGATAATTGGAGAAAAGTACAATGAAATTCACTCCTCCCATTTGCACCAGCAAATTCACCGATGATAGGATGTACACGTGTATTCCAGATATAGAAGTACCTTCGTACCTATTCGCGAATCCAAAATTTTGCTTTTTCGCTGCGAAGTATAGAAAATTAGGAGAGAATATTGTGCTATACTCGATACTCGCGAAAACAAATTGCAGCAATTGAAGCGTGAAAGTGGTCGATATATATTTGAGACATGCTACCGACGATCGGGTTTCAAGCTGCGTGGTTTATAAGTGAAAACTCTCGACGAGTCTTGTATACACGTGCCTATATCGATAGGTGCGTGTGTACGAAATTACGAACCTTACGTATCTCACGGCGTATGTGCTCCCGAAGTTCGTCGAGACGAGCCGGCAAGGGCACCTGGTCACTGCCAGCTACGCCATACTTGTGCGACAGCTCATAAAGGACGGGATGTCTGATGTAATCGCCCTGAAACAGACCAAATATGTAACATTACTTATAAAGACAGATTATTTACACGTGCGCGCGCGCACCCACACAGAGAGAGAGAGAGAGAACTTTGCGATGACTCCAGGGTAGACTCCAAAGAAACGCGTTGCGAGATTTTTTGATGAATTCTAATGTTTATCGCGTGGGTTTTAATAATGGTGGGCTACTATCCCTGTGACATAAATCTTGTTATATTTATTTATAAACGTTTTTGGATTAACGTGTACAATAATAGCGATACCAATATAGATAGTTTCTTATAAATATTATTGTTTCGGATCTTCGTTTACATCAAAGATAAAATAATTTCTTCGCGCAGTTATGTAACATAGATTTTCACATAAAATTATGAATATTAAAAAATGATAAACTTCGGCAGTCTGTATAGATAGAAATAATTTTCAGGAAATACAAAGAGCGCGAAATCATTGAATTACTATTTTGTAAACCTCTATGTAACAATAACTCATAAATATAATATTTTCTAAGGTGTACGTTGATAAATTATCAATTTGCCAGACAATGTTAACGTTATCAACCTCAGCCGCTACATCGACTAAATTTATCAAATGAAAATGAAGCCACTGATTGCGTCTATTTGAATCGTTGCACAATACGATTATTATAATAGGTGACACAAATGTGCCGATAAAGCTGGGAGTTACGTCCATTTTTATCAACGCCAACATTTGTCACTCCCCATCTTATCAAGGCCGACCGACAGCTGAATCACAAGGGCATTGTGCCAAGTCATTCCGAGCGGTGTGACTCCAGTAACGGTGCTTGGACCTTCACGCTCTAGATAGTCTGGTCTCGCGATTTGAAAATAGTTTCAATAATAAACTACTAAACGGACTTTTTAAAATCATCAAAGGCGCAATGTTATATCGATTATCCTGCAAAAGAATAAAAGTCATTGCAATCTACAGCCATAAATGAGACTTTAATTCAAATACTTTTTTTTATTAAAATTTCAAAAAAGGCAAAAAGATTTTTTAACAGTTTGTTTTAACGTGCTTCCTACAAATTAAATGGTAGTCGAAAAACTGTTTTCAATAGCAATTAATGATTTATTTACAAACGCGCTTTTCGAATGCTTTGTATACAATAGGGAATATAAGCAATAATTGAAAATTAACGATACAGCAATATTATAATATATTTATAATATAAATTATTATTGATATATTAGTTTATATAGTAATCGATTTAATTATCCATTTTACTTGAAAAATTAATTTTTATAAAAATCAGTAAAAATATATCAAATTTTATTAAAACAAAATACAAAGCTAAATCGAATGATACTATCGTTATGTCAATATTTAATAAAGTTTATCAATCATAGACAGAAAAGTTTTTAATATTCGAAATAAAATTAATATTTTTTATAATTTTCTCCTACAAATATTAAGTAAAAATTTTACTTGAACTTTCGAAAATTCTTTTTTAAAATATAAAATATTGTTTAAAAACAATTTTTCGACGATAACATAAATTAATGATTATTTTGCAAGTAAAATCTTTCAATTTTATGAAATTGATTTAATAAATGTTTATTGATAATATACAATAGAATTTTTATTTTAAGTCCAGTTTTAGTTGAATAAACTCATTTCATTACACAATAGAAATGCGTTACGCAAGGTTTAATGCAATAATATATCTAAATTTGACTTTGATTTTTTTGTTTTTTTTAACATTATTCTTGCAATAAAAAACTTTGATGTAGATATTATTAAACAGAATTCTACTAAAGATAATACATTATCTATATAAAAATTTTTTTTAGCATTTGTGTGTAAAAATTTCAAACGAGGAATTTCAAAAATGTATGAAAAATAACTTGCCGAATAAAAACGTAATCAATTTGATTGAAGAAATTTATAACTAATAAAATTTAAAAAATATAAAAAATTTTTTTAGTACTATTTTAAGGTAAATTATACTTTAAAACATTCTAACCCAGTCTTTAGAAATAATATTTGAAAAGTAATAATAAATCTTATTTTAAAGTTGCAAAAATATTTTTACATTCAAAATACAAATGTAGAATTATAGTGCATTAAATTATTGTTTTAAGATGCGGGTTCAAAGCTCTTTTTTATACTTTAATAATGAAAATTAAATACAGAAATTATACGAAAGAATTTTGATTAATTGCTATTTAAGTTAAAATTTCATTCTTTTCATTTTAATTCATATTCTTGTATATTACTGTCTACTATTAATAAGCGTAAGTAATAATCCCGAACACGCAAAATCTTTTTTTTTATCTTTAAACAGTATTAATACTTATAATTTTTGGAATATAAGATTATTCAATACTTTCATTTCTTCGTACTGCTTAACACATCAATGATAACTATAATTTTTTAACAATAACAAGATTCATTTTTTCATACAAACTTTTGAAATATTAATTTTTTATATTAACGAGTTTTGCTAATCACACTTTTATTCAAATGATTGTATTTATTATTTATTACACAATATCATCTAATTACTCTGTATCTATATAAAATTATATAATAGAGAAAAGTAAATTCATTTGCAATACAGAAAAAAGTTTTGATTGCCGTTAAAATTAGTGTTTCCAGTAATTAAGAACCAAACGAACCGATTATTTGTCATGAGCAAATGTAATCATTGCCAGTTATTTTTCATCATTTATAGAAAGAGATTTGATAACATATTTTCTAAATTCAAATAACGATATTATTTCTCTTTTATTACGAAAATAATTTGTCTCATTTGATGTCAAATTATAAATCTTGAAATTTAATCTATTTTTTGTTCATACCGCAATAAAAACTAATTCATATTTAAAATATATGCATTGGATAAATAAGTGTAGTTTAATATATTTTTATAATATTTTCTTTCCTATTTAATCAGACTATCAATACTTTGTAGTCGAGTCTATGTATCAAAATTATATTTAACTTAGTAAATTAAAAAATGTACATCTATAATTCACGCAAATACAATAAATTTGCACAATTTATTACGATTTATAAAGCTTATAAATATCTCTTTTTCTGATATTTTTATGCTTATCAAAGATTCAAATCAACAAAAAATTATTTTGTATAAATAATCATCAAATAGAATTGATTCTATAAATATATAAAATCCTGAATATTTTCAGATTATAATTTAAAAACAGAAAACTGATTCAACTAAACGTATAAACAACAACATCCTGATCACTTTGCCAATTGCGTCAGCTAATCTGAAACTCTTGTACATCTTGGCAATAGCTGATCAAATAATAACCGCTGCATATTTCCATTCATCCCCTAAATTCTCAGATCTAACGATAATTCTAGAATGATCGACTTTCTTCAATTTTTTTCAACTTCGCGTTAAATGCTTAACATACGATGACGCAATCGATTATTTTCATACGTTCGTGATATTTCTACTTCGTAGATGGATATGTAATATACATTAGTAAAAGTGTCAATAGTCGTAGTTGTTGCAACCAGTGAAAAATAATGGCACGCACCTTGTGTTATCTGTTCCGAACTGCGCATATATAAATATGTGCATGAAATTGAGAGATTCCTATTAAGGGATCTATCATTGAGGCAATGTGACCAATGCATATTATTTATAATTTAGGTAACCAAAGATTTAGTCTAGAATAAATCGACATATTCTATTAATTTAATTAATCGTGAAATTGGAATTTTATCTATCGATATATTTGATGATAAGTTGTATTTCATTAAATATAATTTAAATATTATTAGAAGAAATTGGTGAACATGTATCTATATTTCATAGATTTTTATAAATATATAAACAATTATCAAATAAGAAACTTATAAATATCTAAAACGAATGTGAAAAAAGAAAAAACTTATATTTACGATAAACATAATTTTCTCAAACATCATTTTCATATAGATTTAAAATATTAACTGTTACACGTAAAATAAAGATTAGTAATTAAATAAAATAAAATAATTTGTTTTAAATATTTATTTTAAACGAGTGAATATTTCTTCGATAAAATACTATGAAAATTTTATATGAATCATCGTATTACTATATTTAATAGTTCATATATTACAAAACATGTATTTAATGTTCAATTATTTTTTTAAAAAGAAAGAAATACATATATTTACAGACTTTGTTAAATAATTCATGAATTGTCATTATAGAATAAATAATTTCACAAAGTATTAATTTTTTAAAATAAATTTTAAATAAATAAAGTATTTACATTAATGTTTTTAAATTAAAATTTTTTAAAGATCCTTGTTTTTCTATAAGGCCATACTTAAATATATTTTTTAACATTTTTCAATCAAAAATATAATTAATTAAATTAATCTCATAGTTCTACATGTTGCCACTTTTTATAAAATTTATATTGAGATATTATTATTATTGTTATTGTTGCTGCTACTTTTTTTTATCAATACGTAATATTATGCTTTTATCATTTTTTATTCGATAACAACATTGTTTTCAACGTTGAAATTCAGAAGGACTAAACACTGTAAATAAGCATATTGCTTTGTTTCCTGAAAACTAAAATCCAAATAAGTAAAAAAATGTAGCTGACAACTTAAAAAATATTCATTGTATAATATAACGTAATTTATACCACAGTGAATTTTTTGCAATACTTTGTATCATTAGGAAAATCTATCGTTATTGAATTAAATTGATAAAAATTCTATTAATGACCAATGTGATAAGATTTTTTACTATTGAATAAAAACATGAATTTAATATTGATTTTTAAATAAAATAGTATGACTTAATATTTAATAAATAATATATTCATATTTATTAAACAATATCAAATAATATTCAGGAAAAAATGTGATTATTTATAACGCGTTACTGATAATTAAAATATTTTAAACTATAATCGTCATAAAAAATTTTTTCTGTGTGATACTTATAAATTGTATTTTGTTAAACTCTTAATTTACTGTATTATTTGCTGTTAATTTATTATTAATTTTCTATAACTAAACTATATATATATATATATATATATATATATATGTATTGAATTTTCAAAAAATTTCTTGATATAATGTACAGAATATAATTAATTTTTACAAGAAGACTATTAAAAAATATATATTGCAAATAATATTTAGTTAATAATCCTTAATCTGATTAATTTCATAAAGTTTACGATGCATTGGATGATTTTTATATAGCAGAAAAAGAAAATGACTAGAAATCGATAGTCTACGCTAAACCGTCGACATATGAATGTTCGCATTCTTCAATAAATCGACAATTTCCAAGCAAAAAATAAAAGTTCAGTGAGTAAACGGTACCCTTTTGCACGACTGCAAGGAAAGAATTTCACCTCGTTAAGACATTCCGCTTCATATTTCCACGATTGTCACAGACCAATCGTAATACGAATCCGCAAGTGGTCTCTAACCCATAGATACAAGTACACTTGCACGATTGTTTACCTGATTTGCCCCGTAAGTTGCACGCGCAGACGACTACGACCTTGATTTCTTCAATTGTAAAAGTCGCGCCAGCTGGCATTCCTGTTACTTCGAATAATCCAGCATCCGCATTTCGCCTAACTTCCTAATGCCGTACGAGTATTGTTTATCATTCAAATTTTTTTATTTAAAACAATGATAAATTCTTAGTACAATAAACGAGATTTACTCTTTTTTTTTAAAGTCAATATTCTTATTCAAATGCTTGTAAGTCTGAAACATTCGAGATTTTAGTCGAATTTTTATTGAAATAGCACTTTTACATTTACCCAACGTTAAAAATTAGTGAAAATATATCATATCGATAGGATGTTTGTTTTATTTTTTATTTGAATGTAAATATTCAAATTATTAATGTAAGCCCAGTTTTCTTTTATCGGGTAAAAATAATATATTTTGAAAATCAAATATATTAAAAACAGGATAAAAATAAACGCTAGAAAATTGACTTTACTTTTTTTAATTTTTCCATACAATATCTTTGTAAAGCTATCGAGTGTTAAAAAATAGTATTTGTAAATAAAACAATATATGAACTGTTGATAAGGATGTTATTTGACACTTAATATATTACCATTTTTATTGGAAAAATAAGTAAAAAATTATCTTATATATGAAATCCATTAAAAAGAAGTTCACTAAAATATTAACAAATTTATCATTTTTATTAAAACTGAAATATTCTTAAGTGTATAAATAATTTATTTATAGATAAAATTGAATAACAAGTCTCATAAATAACTTATTAACTGCTGATTTTAGTTTCATTCTAATATATTTTGTTACCTACGAATAAAAAACGTTTAATGATACATAATCTTTTAAATAAGTTAACTGTACTTAATACATTATAATCTAGATTTCGTATCGAGGCTAAGTGTGACTCAAATACTCATTAATAAAATATCTCATTAACCAGTACGAACCTTCTTTCGGATACCATCCAATTTGAACAATGATCGGTGTCGAGATCTTAAAGCCTCTTGAACATTATACGTACAACTTTATATACCATTTTTGCTTTGACCAATTAAGCTCTAGTGCACCGAATGACGTATGCACAGTTCAGTAGAAACTAATAGTGCTTTAAAATTTAGTTGAATATCGCATTATAAGTCTTGCTGCAATTTACTGTACCAACAGGAACAAATGAAATCACTGCTATCGATTTAAAAATAAAAATTTTTCGATCGTTTTCACTGAGTCAATTTAATTAAAATTACTTAATAATTCGACATCTCGATTTAATTATTTGAAAGTAAATTTTTTACTTGTTTTAATAAGTATTGATTTATAATAAATTGTGCAAGAAAATTGTAATATTGACATTTATTGCAAAAGTATGTAAGATCCGTTGGTATCGATTATTTTTCAAAATATAAAATTAATATAACTTAAATTTTATAGTTATAAATATTAATAAATAATGTTGTACAAAACCACTAAACATCAAAGTTAAAATATCAGCTTAATATACATATTAATTAGGTCTAAAATGTTCAAGATTGTGGTATAATATCCAAGCATACTTAAGCTCTACTTGCTCAGAGTATACGATGACATCATCTAGATGATGAGTTCTTTACTTTTACGACGTGCACGTCAAGTGTAATCATATCCCTCGCTTCAGTCCGCAAAACTACAAAGTACTCTATGTTAACTTCGTCATCAACAACCCTTTACACGTAAACGCCAAGTTCAACGAGATACCATATCTAGACTCGTAAAGCTACCGAGCACTCTTAATAAAGATAAAAATATTTTTCCTTTTTATCTATAAAAATATATGTAGCTTTTTATTTAGTCCCATTGCGTTCCATCATTATCCGGTTTTTATTCAATTTTATAAAAAACAAATGAGTACGCATTTTACTGTAATTAAACAAGATCATTCTGGATCATTAAACAATTTTATAAAAATTAAATTTTAAAATCTAATTTATTAATATTACCGGTATATGATATTTTAGAATAAATATATACTTTTTAAACATCGCATGTGTAGGATTTAGTAGTATAATATTAACCTGTATACGTATATGTGTAGTAAAAGAAAAATATTAAAAAAGATATTTTTATGTAATATATTAGAGCACGATTATTCTACGTTGAATTAATAGAAAAAATATATATTGAATATTCATTAAAATTATTCATGAAAATAAATGAATTTATAAGTCTTTATTAGATAAATAAAAATAATTACCTATTCGTAGTATATTGCGACGTATATTAACAGAAAAAATGCCGCAATTTAAATAGTTGAAATTAAGTATAACCACTCCCTTACCGATCGATTTACCTTAACTTTGAATTTTCAAGTTTACTTGATGCAATTGTTTTTATACATTCTAATCGTATAATCATTAAAATAAAATGAAATACTCTTCTAATTTCCACTTTTAGCTTTTTTCTTTGACCTTTATATATTATATATTGACCCTCATATATGCACCCTTATATAACATACTTATGTACGATAAATTATTGGCCATTTGTATTGAAATTATCCATGCAACCTTGTTTAGAACTCTGGGCGTACATATTTTTTTCAAAACATTTCTTACACACTAGTAGCGAAATGCCGCATCTACGCTTTACACATCTAAGCCAATCATATCGACCATTATGCTTTATAATTAGGACTGTGAATTCTAATATGCAATATCGTATTTTAAAAATAATTTTTAAGATTTTTATTAAAACTATTTATACAAATTGTAAATTATCATATTATATTTATATTAGAATACTAAAGCCATCTTTAAATTATTTAAAATTATAATTTAAAAATAAAAAATTATCATTCGAATAAATACAGATAGATAATTATATTTATTTATATTTTACTTTTTTTAAATTTTCTTCCATGAATTCATTTTCAAATTATTTCAATCATATGCAATTATTATCAAAATATCAATTTTTATCTAAAAATCAAAATTTTGCAATTTTTTCTAAAAATTTATTTAACAAGAAATAAAATATATACTACATATTTTTACATACTACTATTATAAAATTTTATTTTTGAAAACATGAACTTACAATTCATTTTTAAAATAAAATTTATTATTACTACATGTATTCATAACATATTTCAATTATTTTTACGAAAAAAATAAAATAACACCACACATACTGAATTTATAAAATTTATTATACTAATTTTGGTCTAATAGAAATTATTTAATGCAACTTTGGACCGAAGCTGCCTAAATTATAAATGATAAAATAAGAATATTTTAAGAACTTAAGTAAATATTTATTAATATTTTAGCAATAAATTTTATAATTTAAATACGTATACGTTCTAAAACTTAAATAAAATAATATTATTTTATAATATAAATAGTTTAAAATATAAGGTGAATTAAAAAAAAAGATCTTTAATCGACACTAATAACGTATACATTAAAATACATCTCAATCATTGTAAAAAAAGTAATACTACATAAATTTAGAAGCTTTTTAAGTATCTACGCATGTATAAAATGAAATTAATTAATCACAGATATTATACCTGTTAAAAAGTTCTCGATTACATGATTTCAAAAACGAAAAGTTATTTACACGCATATGATAATGTTGTATGCTCACGAGTGATTTATTATTTATTATTTTGTCGGTTACATTCTCGAATGTGTACGGTATATCTTTATATTAATACATAGATTAATAAATCCAACAATAAACGAATGGATGCGTAATATGTGTGTTTACAGTGGACTAAAAAGATTTAATAACCATTTTATTAAGTCAATGGAAGTTCTCGAATTGAAGAAAATGCTAACTTTATAAGTACCAATTTTTATCTACCAATGATTACCGGAACATAACGAATACTTCATCATATAACGACGAATATATTTTCTTAGGTACTCGATCCTCATTTGGGTACTATTGCGACATTATTAGTATTTTTACTAAAGTAGAAATATTTTAACAACAGTATGATTTCTTCTCCGTTGACAACATCTTTAAAGAAGTATTAAAATACAGGATAAGTAATCTAAAATACCGATTCGCGAAGTAAAATAATCGCAGTTGATAAATAAGCAACATCATTAAAATTTCTTGGCACGATAAATACGGTAAATACGGTTCCATCGTAACCGTTGGCTTTATTACGCAAGTGTACGGTATCCTTGAGTTTCCCACTCTTCGCTTTCCAGCCATCTCATTCATGTAACTCGTATTTACACGAAAACACCATCATGTAAATCATCGATCTCGCTCGAATCCCTTAATTTAAAAAGCGACGCATCTGCTTTATCCTTCCTCCAGAGCCGCGCCGCTGACTTTGTCTTTGGCAAGTGCAAGGGGACAACAAAACAACAAAAGGAATAAAAAGAGAGGACGAATGCGCCGGCAGATCGATCGCGTGACCGGTAAGAACGGAGTTTATGAAACCAGGCGCGACTTATTCCTGGACTTGCGCTCGGATTGCGTTGTGCACGATCCAGGACACCTGCGCCTGCACCTTTACCAAGCAACTACTTCCAAAGAGCTCAGTCGCTGCATTATGCGAGTGCTTTCTCGTTTTGTTCCCCCTCACTCGCTCTCTTCTCTCTCTCTCTCTCGGAGCGCGCTCTAGTCAAGTTTACGGCCGTTATTTTTGGATCGATTCCCACATATATGTGTATGTATGTATATATATATATTTTTTTATTTTCTGTTTTTCTTCACATAACAATTAATCGTCGGATAAAATTGCTAATGAGGAGGTAATGAGCAGAACTAAATGGGATTTTATTTTACGGAACGTTGTTCGATTAAAATGGAATTTAATTACGAATGTTCTTGCTTACTGGATATACTTTTATTATTTTTATAACATAATTTATTAATATATCAAAAATCTTATATTTGTCATTGAAAGTGATGCTGTACAATATTTAATTTTAATAGTTCAACGTAAATTAAACTTTTACGTTTCATCGTTAATTATCGAACGTCTGTCTAATCCATTAACGTTTCACGTAAATTAAAATACGTTTACTTTCTTCTGAAATAATTTAGTGTAAATTCATAATTTTTTAAAAATGGCTCTCTTATTATATTTCTTCACTTTACTCATTTTTGGGCAAAGATTTTTTAAAATATTGAAATAATAAATATTTTCTTTCTTACGATCGATCATTTAATATTACATTGTACTCGTGATTCAATTTGTTAAGTACAAAATATTTAATAAAAATGAATTTCAAAGTCGGAACTCGTTGTTTAAAGCTAAAATTTATTTTTATTTAAAAATTATTCGTTTCATCGTTTACTATATTAGAAAAAATTTATACATCGCATGGAGCGATTTATGATTTAATAAAAGGGTTTACATTATTTATTGGTTGGGAAAATAACGATGATTACCAGTTTCAAAAATATCAATTAATAAACCTATACTTTGAACTTGTATGATTGTTTTAATTTTAATAAATATTTAATTTGAAATTTTCAGATAACATATTAAAAAATTAACTATATAACGAATAAAATTCTAATATTTTTATTTATTCTTTGTTGTACTTTAAAATATAAAAATTCGTAAAAAAATTTGAATTTTTTTCTTAAAATTTATATAATATTGTAGATGATAAATAATTAACTACATATACTAACAATAATAAAATAATTTAAAAATAATGTATACACGTTTATTGTTACTATAAATAACCAATTAATTAATTAAAAAATTTTCAATATTTGAAAAAATTATTTTAAAAAATGATGTAGTCATTTCATAAGCCATCTCTTGAATAATAATAAAAATATATAAAAAGAATTGTACAATAACCAAGTTAATTATTTGTAAATAGATCGTTTGCCAAGAAAAGGCATGAAATTTTTTAACAATCAAAATTTCAAACACAATTTGAAGTATTATAAAATAAATAACATAAAAATTTAACATTGAACATTAAAAGAAAGCATCTAAATAAAATGATTAGGAAGTTTGCAATATTAGAATGCTTCAACTAAATTTTCAAAAACTTAATATTTCTTTCAAAAAATTATTTGTAAATAGAAATATATCTTAAGATAAAATAAAAAATATTCCTAATGTATCAATTGCATAGTTTTGATAATATTGTTTGTATAAATATATATAACAACAAGTCTTTAAATACTACAATAATTTTTTCTTTCCACATAATATAGTAAATATAAAAAATTCTAGTTGGTAGTAAAATTTAAAATACTTCATTATGCTTTATTACATATTATATTTTTTCTGAGAAATATCAGTTTTTATTAACCGTAGTTCTCAACATTAATTAATTAATTACGAAGTAGTTATACTGTATTCGAGTATGATAACGAAATAAATTATTATTAATTAATAGTAATATAAATTTATTGCAAAAATAGTTGCTATTATTTAAATATTATTAATATTTATTTTAAATATTAGACTTTGATAAAATATTCAATTCATGTTCTTTTTTCGTCCATTTGAAAACGAAGAGGTATATGCAATTGTGTGTTTTCAAGAAATGAAAAGAGTGTTTTCCCCTACCAGAAGTTTATAATCCGCCGAAAATGATTTTCGCTATAATTGGAAAGTTCCTCTATACGCCTCTTGCTGATCTCAAGTGAAATGTTTCTCACGAATTGAAGGAAAAAAGTTTGCCTCACTTACAGTTGCAGCAACAAGACTTGTGACATTTTGAATTCAGTATATACTTACTTGGTTATTTCACGATTTCTCTTAATTAATTAATCCCTTGATTGACATAACGGTTAATATATTTTATTTATTCAATAGTTACATTTATTAATTCCATAAATATTTTCTTATATATTTCATTTGCCAAGTTTCAATAACAAATTAAATATTGAAAATTCCTGATTTGTTGAATTTCTTTATTTTCTATTATAGTTCAAAATAACAAATTATTTAATACAACTATAATAAATAATTAATGTTTAAAATAATTAAGATTTATGAATATCCTTTAAATAGTCGTATAATTATTTTTAATATTAGATAAAGAAATATTTTAAAAGACGTAATTGCGTATAATGACTCAATTATTATTTGATTAAGTATTAAAAAATGTTATTATCTTATTTTATATTTTCATAATAAATAAAAGGTTATATATTAGAATTTCAATACTTTATAATTTGTAATTATAAATAATTGAATATATATAATGTTTTTGAATTAATAACCATTAAGGAGATTTAAACTTTTCTTTAAAAAAAAATTATTCTTGTTCACAATTTGAATATTTTTTAAAAGTTAAAGTATTTTTCACGTTCAATATTTAATCTGAATTAAAAATGTAAATATAAAATTAAACAATATATAACATTAATTTATTTATCACAAAATTGAACATCTTAACAGAAGTCACAAATTGAATATTTATTTTTTTTATTCGGTTACAAGTAATTTTAAATTAAGAAAAATAGTTTTATTAAATATACAAATTAAATATTTATGCTAGAATATAACAACAATAAAACTCTAATTTAAAAAATTATTTGAGTTTTATTTTATAAATATTATTATAATACAATTTACTTTAAGTATTAGTGTAGAAATTAAAGCTGGAACGAATTAGATAATATTGTCATACATAACTAAGGACAAATTTTTACATTCATTAGTATTCAATTAACGATCGATATTTAATATTGTAAGTCTCTCTCCTGCTCTCTCCGTGTGTATGTATACATGTGTGGAAATAAATGGGTCGATTTCACTTTGTATTATTTACTCTACGTTAAATTTATATTTTAAGAAACAAATAGCTATAAATATTAATATATATAAAGTATTATACAAAATGAAAGACCGACTTATAATTATTTATTTATATAATAAGCTTACAATCAAAAGCTTAAAAGGAAACTTTTATTTTGTATGCATATTATATGGGAAAGTAGAAGATTAAGATAACTAAAAACCATCTTTTTGAATTTTAATTAATTATCTAGTTTTTTTACTAAATAATAAATGATCAAAATCAAATGTTTATAACTTAAAAATTTGATGAAAAACGTTCGTTTCCAATATTTTATTTTAACACGGTATTATTTATTATTATGATAATACGATATTTCATCGACTACATTGCTCAATTATTTGAAAAGTACGAATATTTTAAATAATATGGAAAACATTATTGGGAAACACTGATAAAATATTGAACTATTTAAACAATATTATCCGAAATGGATGAGCCAGAAACAAATTTTTGAAAGGTTCGTGCACATAATTATTTGCTATTTGTAGGTATTGTATACAGCAAACGTAAAAGTAACTCGTTAATCCAGGAAGAACAAACAGTACGCTAATGTATCATTGATTTGTTATTAGTTTTTCATTTTATGGATATTTTATCAGTAAAGTATTTTCATTTTAACTCACTGCAGAATTCGGATTATTAAGAACTTGAAAATTTTTTCTTTATTTAAAAAATAAATGATTTCATATTAAAAATTCATATTTTATCGATACATTGATATTAAGTTTGCGTCATCGAATAGAAAGTTTTTCAAAAGACGACAATTAAAAGTTTGAAAGTAGTCAAAAAACCATCTTCGAGCATCTTATTTACATAACGAAAAATATTTATAAATTATGATTTTTCACTCCGCGAGTAGAGTATACCAATAGGAGCAATCTTATGAATCGAGCCTTTGTTTTCTTTAAGCCAGTCGCAAATTAACATAACTTCAAAATCAACTCCGCAGAAACGTAATGCTCCTCCGTATTATTATTATCGCGCGAATAACAAGGGTAAAAAAACAGCGAGACAAAAGGAAAGAAGAAGAAAGGAAAGGAAAGGAAAGGAAAGGAAAGGAAAAGGAAGAAATGGAAAGGATAGGACAAGAAAGAAAAGGAAAGGATAGGAAAGGAAAGAAAAGAAAAGAAGAGAAAAGAAAAGGAAAGAAAAGGAAAGGAAAGGAAGGACCTTAAAATGGAATCACGCCGTGAGGTACGAGCAGAGCGATTCGTGCCGAGCGCGGGAAGAAGGCCAGAATCGGTAAGCGTGCGCCAAACCACCGATCCGTCGATCTGCCGATCCACCGATCCGCCGATCCGCCGATCCGCGACGCTTCCTCGGCTCTCACCGACGATTTCAACGCCTCGGCGTCGCCGTGCGCCCCGAGGCCTCCTAACCTGAATTCCCCGGCGACGCCACGCGTGCCTTGTATCCCTCCGGCATTCGCCAAATATCCTCGCACCGTGTTTAGCGAAATCTGCTCGTACGGAAAGCCCCAGAGAGAGAGAGAGAGAGAGAGAGAGAGAGAGAGAGAGAGAACGAGAAAAAGAGTGATATCTTCGATTGAAGGAAGCTACGGGTAGAAATTTTAATACGCTTCATTAAAAGCTTTGATTTCCGACCATTCAAGAATGAAAATTTCATCAATTTATTCATTTGCAATTTGACGATCGTATCAAGTGGCCCTATTGCCTTCTATTATTACTCTCAGGGTTTCATCTCTCGGCTAACTTTTTCTATTTTAAAACGTGTATGCACATTTTCTATACCTCTACTTCTTAGTGTTAAGCATTAAGTAGGTTCGAAGGGCTCTAATTATTTATATGTATCTTGTCCAAACGTTCGAATCGAATATTTAAGATAAAGCTAATATTTTTATTCGCGTTGCGTGAAATTCTACAATGTTTACGTAAAAAGCAATGAAATGTTAACACGTAAAAAACTAATAAAGATTATAGAAGTTACTGGTTCCGATCGTGAATAAAATTGAATACACGTTCGATCAAATTTTATTCGTTGAACATTTTTTAAAAAATGTACGAACTATAAAATATAATTGTTTATAAACTATTCTTAATACCATTTTCCTATGCGCGATTTAATAAAGAAATTCGTTGCGATAAAATTCTCCTACTTTTAGAGAAATCTATCGCATTCGTCGTTACGCTAGTTAATATTCGAATATCGAGTAATAATGATAAATATCTCAAAAAGAGTTAATCTTTTTTACGTTTTCTGAAGATTTTAAATCTAAGTATTTATTATTTTTACAACTTAAATGAAATTTAATTTTTTAAATGAAAAAACATGAATAAAATATATTCTTTTGTGAATAATAATAATAACAATAATAATAATCCATCGTTCAAATTTAAAAAATCGATCGATAGATACGGATAAACTAATTTAATGCGTTATATTAACTATATTTATTTGATAGATACATATTGTATTTTTATGCTATAAAATATCTATTTTAAATTACTTTTTAGATTCGTTAAATAAAATTAAGAATATAACACCTTTTCAAGGTTATGAATAGGTTTTAAATTTAAAATAGATAAAAATATAGCTTTGAAAGTTACAAATATAAATTATTAACATTTTAGTATTTTAGGTGTACAATTATTCATGCCAAAGTTTATTTCATAATATTTTATAGTAAATTATAATACAATTAAACAATATTACTTGGTTTCTCCATGAGAAAAATATGATCGAATCGCTAATTATAAATTTTTTTTTTTAATTTTATACTTATAGTAAAATGTTGCTAATTGTTATTATTTATACAACTTAAAATGTCATACATAAAATATATAACGTTTTTAAAAAATTACACGTTTTAATTTATAATTTTATAAAGAAATACCGATATTTTAACGGAAAAAAAATTTGTTTTTTCGCATGTCTTCGGTTGTTATTATATTAAGAAAACTTTTTTAGATCAATTGAACACAGTAACTTCGAACGTTATGTAAATTTAGTTGCATCCGTTATAAACATTAACTCATTTTTCTGAAAACTTAATTTTTGATTTTGAAACATTTCACAAACAATCTATATGAACTGATATTTAAGTTTTATTCAATAATATATAAATGTACATCGTTAAGGGTATTTATATATTTCATTGTGTTTAAAGCTAATAATAAATGAATCATTTAGCAATAATTTATAAACGGGTATTTATTTTTATTTATAATTCGGGATAACTGTTTTATAAAATTATAGTTAAGAGTATCTAATTATAATACGATATTAATTAGAATATCGAATACGACAATTTAACAAATGGAAGACACAATATAAATTATGCGTATCGAACATGAAAAATTAATTAATTATCGAAAATAACTGCGCGTAAATATGGTACACAAAATCAAAACTGTTTCTTTGGATGTCACTTTTTACACACACGTGACAAGCAAGTATGAACGATGGTATCGTAACAAGATATTTTTGCTCGTATATAAAAAAAATTACCAAAGTTTTAATAGTCAAAAATTAAATTTATAGAACATACAAACATAATATTTTAAATCATATGAATAAAATTAAATAACTGAAACAAAATAAACGTTGAAATTTCTATCATGATTTATCGATAATAGTCGATAACTTTAAGGTCGTCCAAAAACAAATATTAAAAAAATTGAATTTTACAATTCTCAATTCTTCGAGTACAATTTATCTCAAAGATTATATTTATAAAATTGACTCGGAAATTACAGATTTTAGCTAGTATTTGTAAAACTTTTTTTATTAGTAATATTTAACGTGATTATTGAATTTGTTTTGCTCTTTAATTTATCATTGCCTTATTTTAATTACTTCAATAAATTATTTTATTGCTCAATGAAATATAATGATTTTTACGGTGTATTAATTAAAGTCGCATAACAAAGATGTTTATATGTATAATTATTACAGATAAGACAAATTAAAATTTTATTGTATTATTTAGATTAGAAATAAGCTATAACGATTTATACGTTGTTTTTAAAATTTGTTTATCGCCAATAATACGTATGTCTTTAGCTCGATTTGAAATTATCGAACATTTTTTCGATCAGCTTTCGTTCTCTTCGGTAATAAAAACGTAGAGAAATTTTGATTTTTTGAAAGTTTTAATAAGAGCGGTATTAATCGCAATAAAGAGATACATTATCTGCGCAAGTTACAACGCTATCTTTTGAAAACGATGTGAAAAAACCCGTAAATTATAAAATGAAGAAGTATATTACGAAAATTAATAAGCATTATCTTATACAAATATAGAATACTTGACGAAAGATCAAAGATTCATCAGGGGACATTTACACGGTTGCTCAACGCTTCTGTAACGTTGTTTTTAACTAGAGCAGAGTAGGTATTATCGCGAAGAACTGTAACGCAAATTGACGCAACAAATAGCCAAATTTAGTCTTGTCGAGCGAGCTTTAAACGCAAAAGTGATATTTCGATGGTAGCTGTAACGATCGATAGAGATTACGCTGACACAAATTGGAACGCTCGATATTCGACAACATCGAGCGAAGAGGTATTCCGAAACTAGTAAATATCTGATCGCACGACACGAATCCTCGAATCCGTGAATACGAATTCGAAATCGAGATCCATAGTCAGGTAGGTCCAACGGATATCGCATGAAGGAAGGGAACGTCAACAAAAGGCAGCGAGATCGCGAAGAGGTGAGGAGAGGAGAGGAGAGTAGAGTAGAGTAGAGTAAAGGAGAGTAAAGGATAGTAGAGGAGAGGAGAGGAGAGGAGAGGAGAGGAGAGGAGAGGAGAGGAGAGGAGAGGAGAGGAGAGGAGAGGAGAGGAGAGGAGAGAGAGAGAGAGGACAGGAGAGGAGAGGAAAGGAGAGGAGAGGAAAGGAGAGGAGAGGAGAGGAAAGGAGAGAAGAGGAAAGGAGAGGAGAGGAGAGGAGAGGAGAGGAGAGGAAAGGAGAGGAGAGGAGAGGAGAGGAGAGGAGAGGAGAGGAGAGGAGAGGAGAGGAGAGGAAAGGAGAGGAGAGGAGAGGAGAGGAGAGGAGAGCAGAGGAGAGCAGAGGAGAGAGAAGGAGGACCAGGGAATAAAAACGGGAAAAGTCAGAGGACCGCCACCGCGTTGGTCGGTCGAGCTCGTTTTTCGTGGCTCAACGCACCGTGTTAACCTTTAATTATGGCGTCGGCGACGGATTCCCGCGAAGAGCGCTATAAATTATTCGGACCTCGAGCAGCGAATGAAAAAGTCGAGGAAAGTCGTGTTAAAGCCGCGGAAAAGAAGATGGGTAAGGGGCGACGAGGGGAGCGACGAGTGGACGACAAGGGGGGCGACGAGGGGGAGCGAGCGGAAGAAAGAAGGGAACGAGAAAAACCCTCTCTTGCGTTCGACTCACCTGATAATAGCTCGACTCCGCCATTTTGTCTCGCGGGAGCGCAGCACGCACTCACGGATCCTCTCCTCTCGTTCCTCTCGTCCCTGTCCTGAGAGGCGACGCTCGTCGAGGTCGCGTCGTTGTTGTCGTCGTCGTCGTCGTCGTCGTCGTCGTCGTCGTCGTCGTCGTCGTCCACGTCTCGACCGTCACCGTCGTCGCCACCACCAGCGCCGCTGTCGTAGCTATCGCGGTTAGAGCAGACTCTGTCTCGTGGGCGCAAACCGCGGCAGAACGGCGCATCGGACTTAACCTCCACAGGTGAGGGAGGCGAGGCGAGGAGGAGGAGCGCACTCCTTCAAGCGCGGTACCTCGCCTACCTCGTCATCGCGCTCCCTGAGTACTCCCACCTCCTCGCTACTCGCTCATCGAGCTCCTCTCGGGCTGTACCCGCGAACGCGCGGTCCCACTCGCTTCCCGCAAAAGCTTGCTCCGAGCGCGCACCGACACACCTGCCGATCGACCGGGGAAGAGGTTAGAATCGGTGGATCGCTCGCAACCGAAGCGTTTCCCTCGTCATTCTGTCTGTCTACCCGTGCGTCTCTCGCGCGACACAGGAACGAGGAGCGGGCGAGGAGCGGGCGATGAGCGAGCGAGAGGAAGAGAGGTGGAGAAGAGACCGTCGACGGCGAGACCCAGAGAGAGACGCGACCGCATTCCACGCGCCGCATCGGCAAACGGACGTCGACTGGAGGGAAGTCGCTCGTCGCTCGGAACGCGAGAAGCAGTCACGCCGCTCACACCGCTGAGGAAAACGAAAACGCGACGAGACGACGGCCACCGACGCGGTGCTTTTCCTTCTCTCCTCTATCTCGCTTCCTCTCCCTCCCGCTCCTTCTCTCATTCTCACTCTCTCTCTCTCTCTCTCTCTCTCGCTCGCTCTCTCACATCGTCCTCCCGTCCCCACTCCGGAGCGCTTTTAGCTTCGCCGGCTCCGAGCCATCTTTCCGTCATCTTCCGCGAGATGACTTTAGGTTTCGATTCGAGGAGCCTCTTATTTTCGTTATTCTTCTCCGCTGTCTCCGAGTGGATCTTCGTGACTACTCTTTCGATGTAAAAATTTTATACGCACTCGGGCTTGTAATATTTTAAATTGCTCTTGAACCAACGCGGCCTGCAAACGTACTCTACTGTACCGATCGGACGACTTCACTCGTTTCTATATACGTATATGTTCGGTTGAGAAAAACGTCAACTCGCGTTTAATTTAAACTCACTTTTCTAAACGTATGAAGTAAGTTTATTTTATTGATAAATTTTTATGGAAAAGCCTAAATTAATCTAAATTTTTGATAAAACTAAATGCATGTTTTGTAGTAATGGTATTTATTCTTTCGACTTGATTAAATACAATAATTTTACCTCGATAAGAATTTGCTTGTTACAAGTTGACATTAAATATTTGTAAATAAACCTTAAATTTTAATTTAATTGATTAAATTTATAGTAAATGAACTTTAATATTGATTACATTTTGAATAAAAATATGAATTATTTGTCAGCGATCGATGTATAACATGTTTTTACAAACAAATATATTACAAAGAGTATTTTAAATATTGACGCGTGTATAACATAAATAAAGAAGAATCAATTCGTTATTTATAGCGACGATAAAAATGAAAACTGTTTATTTAAAAAAATTCATTGTATTAAAAAATAAATATTAATACTCGTATGTATAAGATTATTTTATTTGCTAATTTTTCATCTTTTTAAGGTACTTTACATAATTCTTGAATATATTGTACGTTTATTCATTGACTTAACTTTGCGCGTATATAAAAATATTGTAAATCTATCAGATAATTCAATCAACGTTACTCTTAAATCTTTATTAATTTATTTTTTAATAAAGCTTTTATTCCATCAATCTCGGCAAATTCGATTTAATTTTTATTTTTATTTGTAATGTAAATTAATTTACCTTTGTATCTTATTATTTAATACTTAATCATGATTTTTATAAAAATCTTGATTTTGTCGTAAATTAAGAAGTTCAAATATCTTGATAAAAAATGATTCACATAAATACATTATTTACTACTTATTTGATAAATTTAGTTAGCATCTTATAAACATTGTTATAATTTAGATAATTCATTTAAGATATTATAATTCTCTCAATAATTTATTAATTCATCAATAAATTAAAAATTTTTTATGATTATAAAAAACAACAAAATATTTCGTCTTAAGCTAACATTTCATAAATTTCAACATGTAAAATAATATTTAAATTATATAACAAAAATTACAGGATTATATCAAAATATTTATTCCTACATATGTATAAATTATGTTCATGAATATTCAATACAAACTTTAATCGCACTAAAAAATCCATATAAATTAAAATTATGTATTCAAATAATATTATTTTAACTCATTGCATCGATTGATCTAATAATACGAATAACAATTATTAAACTTTTATATTTCATAAAATGAAACATACTTAATCCATAAAGAAATTTATAATTTATAAATTTATTTTTAATATATTTAGTAAGAATAATGTTTTTAGCTAATAAATATAAGACATTAATATTTCAAAATAATTATTAAAAAATAGTTTAGTAATTATTAAAGCAAATCATGATTATAAGTAGAATAAATTCAAATTTTAAAGATTAAAAGCATTATTAAAATAAATACAATTTAGAAATTCATTGATCGTAAAATAATTTATTGCATATTGATACATGCTATTAATTCATAATTTTAAAAACTGAATAAATTTTTAATTAATTTAAATATTGTTTTAAAATTAAAATACATAAAGTATGCTCTCTTATTTAATTCATACTCATTTATTCGTTAAAAAAACAATAATAAAACTTTTTTTATAAAATTATCTACTTCTATATTCAAACCGACTTTACCTATATTCATAAAATTAGTTTATTGAGAATCATATAATTTATTTAAATATTAAAAAAGTTTTTTTATATTTTTGTTAATAGCTTTTTATAAATACACTAATCGATAACTTAAAAATTCATATTTATAAAACAATAATGCTTTTAGTAATTACTTGTATGTACATTTAATAGAAATGTCTTCTCAATATTTTATAATACTTAGTGTATATATTAAAGAATGTATTTAATTAGCAAAAAGTGTGTTTACAAGTTCGTCTGGTGTATTAGAAAAAAGACTATCGGGATTCTGATAAAGATTTTTCGGATCATGACAAGCATCGTATAATTGTTTATAAATTGCGCTGATAACTTTAAAAGCTCTTCGTTGGGTATTTGTTCGATGATTACTACTTTGAAGTAATGATATTTGTGGTAGCAGCAAAATATCTGGCATTACGAGAAAAGCTTCCAGCTTATTCTGAAATAAAAATTAAACTATCTAATTCGTGACAATTATACAAAATACTCTTGTTAAATACAAAGTTAACTATTTCTAAATTGAATATAATTTTTAAAAATTACTTATAAATCGTTAATATTTCTTTAAATATTTAAAATTATTGATTTAAATATAATTTAACGAATTAAGAAAAATTAAATAATCTTAATTAAATTAACTCTTACTGTAAATTCTTTAATACTGAGTGGATCCATTCCTGGAATAGAAGATAATGGAGCTTGATCTTGACTTTGCAATAAAATATTATAAATTGGACCAAGGTTTAAATGCGCAACTAAAGAGCTTGCTTGCTCTGAAGTTAAAGTATCAATTTGGGCATCTGATTGAGCCTTAAATAAAAGAAATAAAAATTATAGATCCTATTTATCATTATATTACGTTTAATATTGATAAGGAAAATATACTTGTAGTCTTTCTAATCTTTGATCCATATACTCATATAATGCCAGAGTAGAATGAATCTGATGCATACAATTTAAAAGATATACAGCCATATCTACGGTTGGAAGTCTAGAAGCTGTTTCATTTACTTCTTGTAATAGTGGATCAATAATACAAGACACAATCTATATTAAAATGCAAGTTATTATAAATATTTTATAATTCACTTATAATATTCTATATATTATAAAATTTTTAGTCGTGTTAAAATATTAATTTTCTAGATAATTGATAAATTTTTATTTAAAAAATTTTAATTAACATAACCTACTTGCAACATATCCTTTTTTCTATCTTCTGCTATACTAGCTACTGACAAAACTTCGTTAAGAAGTGATAACAATCTTGAAACAGAAGGTGCAGGCACTAAATCTGTACTAGGTGGTTCAGCTCGTTCCCCGAGTGCTATTCTAGTTTCTCTCTGAAGCCTGCTAATAAAACTCTTTTCACTTAATTCTAATAAATCACCAAACATTACATCGAGTACACTGTCCTGAATGATAGGCTTAAGAGTAACCCGATAAAATCTCATTAATGTTGTTACAGAATACAAAACTGTCGAAGGTGCTTCAACAGCTACAATATGTTCAATTCTAGATTTCAATGGATGGCATAGTCCTTCTGTTATATTACTTAATCCTTCCGATATTTGCTCCGATATGGCTGATTTATCACAAGCATTTAACAAAAGTAAGAAATTTTCTTTTTCCACTGGAATAGCTTGATGCAACCATACAAGAATATCGCCTACGTAACGCTTCGGATCGTGTGCATGCATTTCTATAGGACTGGAATCACTACCTTGTCCCCTTCCAAGGGTTAATGCATCGATAAATGAACTAACCAGAACTGATCTTCTGACATTACAATACTCGTCGAGTATATACTTGAAAAGTACCGGTCTTTCTTTTAATTTGCTCATTGCCTTACTTAAAAGAGGAACTAATTGCTCATTCTCTATATGTCGACAATGGGTTTGGGTCCAGCGATAAAGCCTTTCAAGTCCTGCTTCTTGAAGTAAAGTCATTCGCTGCATAATATCTAGAGCCAGAGTTTGATAGCCGGATTGCATGAGAATTCGACATTTACCATGAATATCCTAATTGTAAAGAATAAAAAATTTTTTTTATGAATTATACTCTATTATAATTTGCATTTAATATTTGTAAGTAACGATTTATTTATAAATGCAAGAATATTACACTAATATTAAAACTATGGCACAATTAGAATTGAATTTTTTAAACATATTAAGTTCTTCTATTATTATTTTCTATTATTTTTAAGATATTAAAATAAAAAATATTAATTTTAAAGTATGTTAAGAAAATAATTAAAAAGTTTTAATATTGTTTTTCGTCAACTTTTTCAATTAGTTACCTGTACACGATTAATAACTGTAAAAAATTCATCCGTTATCGGTGACTCTCTGGAACTACCATGTAAAATAGTTAATTCATCAGCTGTGAGTTGAAAAGTTTTTATAAAAGCAGTTGCTACTTCTTGTTGCATCGTCAACTTCTCCCTAGAATATGAATATTATTAGTTGTAATATACTCTTCTATTTGATTTTAAAAAATTAACATTTTAATAGCTATTGAATTATACTTTTCTTGTTGTAATTTTGCCGTTTGCTCAATAATTTGCATAGTACTAGACTTAGTACTTTGTAATCTACTTGTCATATTTTCTACGCAACCATTCATTCCCATAACATCTTTATGCATATTATCCAAAATTCCTTTCACTTGTTTAAAAGCAGATGAAAACTCTTCGTTAATCGATAAACTTCTTTTCTCTATTTTATTACGAAGATTACGACGAGCTTCAGGAGTATTCTCTTTATAAAATGTTGATAATTCTCTTAACGCTTCGATTACATCCTTAAAAAGTATCAAATATCAAACGATGACTATTAAATCAACCGTTTATTTTTATATTTTTAATTTACAAATTATTTAATACAATATTATATACAATAAAATACATTTTTTATAGTTTTTACATTTATTAATGTATAATTTAAGCAATCTTTAACTTATTTTTATTTTATATTTATGCTAAAAAATTTTGCAAAATAATATTTAAATACCTTATCATTTTCGAGTCGAGATTCCAAAAATTTAGTAACTCTTTTAGAAATATCAGAAACCGTAGGTTGTTCAGAATCATCCGATTGATTTTCCATTTTATTCAACTATTATTATAATAATTGTCAATTAATTCAAATTATATTGTTCTTTAATGCATTTCAAAAATTGACAACATATGCCACATCTTCAATAAAATATATATGGTGTTTAATAAACTTACTAATCTTGTAAAGTATGAAGTAGTACTAAATACTCTTTTGCTCGTCTAAAGTAATTTTCAGTATTATTTCAATTTTTGCTGCAATCAAATATGGCGGCAAGTTTAATGTTTTAAAATATAAAATAACTTTTTTCTAATTTGATTATACATACAAAACATTTGTATAATATCTAAATAATATGGAATGTGAGAAATATATTGAAAAATATATTTTACAATAAAATATTTATAAAATTTTATCATAAAACTTATGGACAAAAAATATTTTCATAAAACTACTTTGTAAAACATTTATATAATTTCATTATTTTACTAAAAATTTTACATAATACGAAAAAATAAATACTATTAAATTTATACCTTAACATATGCTATCTTATAAATCTAATCCTTTCTCATTTTTATCGATTTCATATATTTATTTGATCTAAAAATATTTAGCATTTTATTAACATTTGATCAAAATTAGTTGAAAACTAATTTATACTTATTAAAATACCATTAAATGATTTATGCCGCTTTTAGATTAAAATTTTAATCTTACCGTTTTTTTTTGTATTTTGATTATAAAATGATTAACATAAAATTTTCAATGAAATAAAACAAACTTAATCAATTTAATTAACAAGTATTTTGTGATTATGACTTATAAGCGATTAAAAATATATATACATTAATAATTTATTTTTATTCTAAAGTATTTTATATTGTTGTGACATTAAAAAGTTAAAAAAATTATACAATACAAATAAAATGCAGATTAACAAGATCAAATACAGTAAAAAATTCAAGCACGAAACAAAAGATTGTAAAAAATACTGCAGGAAAAACTTGAAAATTATCCTTATGTAAAAAATCTTTAATTATTCCATAGAAAAAGAGGAATTTTATTTTCCTAATTAGTTAAAATAAATCTTTTATTGATATACAATTTTTGCAAGCTTTTTTTTAATAACAACTTAAATTTATCTTTTAGATATATTGTAAATTGCAACATATTTTAAAATAAATATTTTTTGTAATGTGTTACATTAATGACATTAATATTTTTTCAATTAGAAATTTAAAAAAATATTATTGAACAATACTATTAATCAATTAAGATTTAAACATTTATTTTAATAATTTATTATACTTTAAATATATATTGATTCAATATTTTCGTTTAGCATTGGATTTTATGTGGATGAGAACATTTGTTTGGATATGAAATTATAAAGTATTATTTGACATTTATAAAAATATATATTAATGTTGCACAGTTAAATATAAGAATTATATTATTTCAATTTTTGTCACATTTATGTTTACAAGTAGATATCAAATAATATACCAAATATATTAAAAATTTAAAACTTTTTTATTATAGATATTACAAGTATTTTTACAATATAAAAAACATTTTTGTTGTTTAATAAAACAAAAAGACAAGATATAATAATTCATAAATTTAATGGTAATACAAGTGGAACTCACACATTATTTCTAACAATGTCGTACAATTCAAATGAAAAAAACATCACAATCAAACTATTATATATTAACTTTAAATAAATTGTGTCTTACTTGGAAAGTGTATAATCTATTTGTCATATGGAAAATAAAAAAGTATTACTCATCATTCAAACAACTTCCTAATCATTTATATACATATGTAACACTTCGTCAGGAAGACGTTAGAACTAGTTTCAGCATAATTATTTTACTGTTTCATTCGTTCTTTCATTCTCTCTCTCTCTCTTTCTCTCTCTCTGTCACTATAATTTTGTTTTTCGCCCACTTTCTCTGTCTTTTCCCTTTTAAACTAGAGGATAACTAGCCGAGGACGCAATACCGCAATGGTTGTTCCTATTTCGGGCCATTTTAATGTAACCCTTGTCGCCCCAAGTCTCACCCCAACTGTTCTTCACTAGCCAGTAATCTTGACCATCATCAGTTGATCCGTATCCTACCACGAGAACACCATGATCCAACTCAGTGGATGAGCACTCCGGATCGTAGTAAACACCTTAAATAAGCATTTTATTTTTTATATAATCGTTTATAAGAAGTATAAGACTTTCTATGTTTTTAATATTATTATTACAATTAATATTTAATTTAATATTACAACTGTCAGTTAGGTACGACTTTTAAAGTACAATTTAAGTAACAAATTACTTGGAATAAGTATTTAACTTCGTTCAAATATAATAATATAAACTATTTTGTCTTTTACAATTATGCAATTTTCGTTTTCCTTGTATAATTAAAAAAAATTTATTTAAATTTTTGTTTCAAAATCTGTTTTAAATTTCTTATTTTCATGTATTTATTTAACAAATAAAATTTCTAATAAATATTTATCGATAATTTTTGTAATAAAATGTAGTTTTGAAAGAATATTGAGAAATAAACATTAATTACATAAATTTATAATCAACAAATAAAAAAATTAAAGAAAACTGAAATTTTAAATAATCAAAACAAAAATTAAAAGCTTTTACGTAAAATGTAAATAATTTTTTAGATAATGAATTCATAAAATTATCAATGTTATTTTAAAAATACAATAACAAGCGTTAAAAGTTCTTATCATGTTAATGTAATGTTTAGCATAAGAAATACTACTAATTTATTTATATCGTATAATTTAAATATACAAGCTTACGATTCATAAAATTTAATTATACAGATTTACGATTACTTTACCGTTTTTTATCTATCAAATAATTATTTTTATTAAATATAAATCATAATTTTAATTTATGTACTTCTAATTTATAAACTTTTATTTTTATGTATTATTTAAGTGTATATTATATGTATCAACGATACAACAATAATTTAAACATTTAGAATTGAATGATAGAAAGTTTGATAAGTGCTTTTTTTACAAATACAATAAACTTTCAAAAAGACGTCTTTGTATTAACTTTTTAAACTGTAGAAAATATTAATAATTATATAATTTCAGATATCCTTTGAAAAAAACATTATTAAAAATTTCTAATAAAAGAAACTATTTCCAAAATATATATAAATAACAATGAATATATGTATAATGAATGCAATCAATTTTGAATGCATAAAAATTATAAATATATAGCAATATTTTTATGTCGAAAATTAATTAAAGTAATAAACAATAAAAAATTAATTTCTTATATATTATAAGCTATCGATTCTACCACAATGTATTAAGTTAGTCATATTTATTAGTTAAAACTAAATAATTAACCAAGTATAAAAATTTGTTACAAAGAAAAACATCTAATAGAAGTTAAGGAAGAGTAACAATATAACTTACCATCCGAATAGAAATGGAAATTCTCATGCGAGGCATCAATTGCAACAGAAACTGGACCAATTGTAGCAACAGCAGCTTTCAGCTTTTCTTCATCACCTTCAGGTATATCAACAAAACCAACATCATCCGCTCCGTTATTTCTTGGATTATAGCGGCACACGTCGTTTTCAGCTTCATACGGATAACTTTTTTCAGTGTCTACACCTTTGTTGTCTTTGATGTATTTGAAAGCGTTATCCATGAGACCACCATTGCAACCATTGTTCCCATATTTACCTGAACAATCAATGAGATTTTGCTCGCTTAAAGACACGAGAACACCAGTTTGTCTAAAATGTTGACCTTCTAATGCACCAGTCTAAAAAGATAAGACAAAAAGTAAATTAAGTTAATTTTTTAATTTAAAAGTTTTTCAAATAAAAAGATTTCACGATATTAATAATTTTTAATGTTTTAGATTTAATTACTTGACTGTAAATAATAGTACACATCTTAGTATGAATATTTAATAAATATGCACAAAATAAATAATATAAATAACTAATATGTACATTAAAAAAGTATTAATCTTAAAATTCAACTATTTTTTAAATTCCTGTATAAAAGAATATATTTAAAATTTTTAATTTATACATAAATAATCTTAATATGGTTTCATAAGTCATTATGTATTAGCCAAATTGTGAGGTATGCAAAGATTGAATTTTAAATTACAAATTGATTGATATAAATGTTTATATTTGATTTCAGTATAATTATTAGAAATTCTACAAAGTATTCTACTATCGTTCCATTTAAGCTTTGTTAATAAATACATAAGTATTATCACATAAACATAATTTAACATGATCAAATAAAAATAATAAATAGAAATTATATTTGATATTTTTGCAACTTTTTATTTATATTTTAAATAAATAATGTACAAAATATTTCTATATTTCTGGTGCTATAAACCTTTTTATTATATAAAAATCTATAAAAATAAATTTTAATATTTTGAAACTATTTTATTTTCAACAGTATGCAAATTGCTATTTTTTTTTATTTTATATTAAATTTTTATCGATAAGACAAAAAATATTTGTTTTGATATGACATTGATATATCAATATTGAATTTTTTAGAATTAAAATTTTACATAACAAAGCCATTTTTTTTATAAATCAAACTTGATAATTGTTTTCTTAATTTTTTTTTAAAAATAATGTATATAAATACTTTAATATTTACGTACCGTTGAGAAAGCCCAACAGGAACCACAATGACCTTGATCTTTAACAGGAGTAACTGCACCTTCTTTTCTCCAATCGACATCTTTTGGTAATGTAATATGATAAGGTGTAATAAATTTAGCTCCTAATGGTTTTTCATAGCTTTGGAGCATTCCAGGTTTAGTTTTGTTGAATCCATTAAATGTACTCACAAATTCATGGTGAAGCTAAATATCAGTAATTGCAATTTAATTTATACAAAGTTTGATTTTAATTTATCTTTACGTTAAAAAATTTCCTAAAGGTATAAAACTGTATAGATAAAGTAAAAATTTACTTGTAATCGATTCAAATGGATAATTATTTTGATATTAAAAATATAATATTACAAAATTAAAGTGAAATAACTTTTTATTTTATAGCTTTTAAATATTTAAAAATATTTTTATTTTAACAAAACATTACGTTGTATTAAAATAGTAATCACCCTTACCATATCAGCATATTTGTTGAGTTTGAGATTGAAAGGAACAGATCCTCTCGCAAACTTAGCATTAAATTTAGCGATTTTATGTTTATTTTCCATGAAAATTTTTAATCTGAATTTTTCTTCAATCTCACTTTTATAATCCTTTTTATAAGATGTCTGTAAATAAACAATATTAGCTTTTAAAATAATGATGAATGGTAAAAATAAATTATAATTTACTAAAATTTTTATCAAGCATAATTAGCATTTATTATTTAATATCTTTTATAATTTAGATACTTTTTTAATCATTCTGGTCTATAGTAAAATTAAACACTAGGAAAAGCATACTCATACATATAATAAAATTTAAAATTTAAACAGATTCGATATTCAAAACATTTAAAACTTAAACTTTATATAATTGATTTATTTGAATGTACAATTTCTTATTCATATTTTAAAATTATTTTGTAAACTGTATAAGGACTTACTTTAAAAGTCTTCCATTCTTCCAATACAAGATCTACGAACGAAACTGCATGAGCAAAGGCTACTGTAGCCACAAGTAAAACAAATAATAACTTCATGATTGGTTAATTTATCTGGAAATTCCAAATTATAATATTACCTTTCGTTATTTTCACACTTTTACAATGAAAAAACAATTATTTAACAAACAAGAGATAATTTAATAAGCATCGGTCAATTTGGAAACATAAGTTAGTCATAGTTATTATGAATGACACGGAGCTAGTAACGTACGTATAATCATTATTAAAGTTAAATCTAATTTTAAAAGAATGCTTGACCATCAAATTTTAATTTATTTAGATTTTTAGGAAAAATATTTTCAGGAAAAAGTACAAATTCGTTTACTCAAATTTTGAAAAATATAAAAGATTCAACGTCGCTCGATTAACTATTTTTTTAATCGAATAATTTTTCTCTTAAAGTATATTAAAAAATATCTGAATAAATATTTGTTATTTTATATTTTACGAATAATTTACTCGAAGAAAAAAACTACAAGGCTATAATTTTGCTGTTATTCGTCCATGGAAATAATTTAAAATAATAAGAAAAAAGTTATATTTTAAAGCAAACATTCGTTTTTATAATTATAATGAATAGTGAATAGCATTGTGATTATTTATAAGAAAATCATTATAAAAGAATCGGGGTAAAGCGAACGAAACCAAGCACCAAAGTAAAGCAGCCATAAAAATGAATTTCTCCTTATAGGCATAGAAAAAATATAATCAACTTAGTTCTAATCAGCGTACGCGTATCATAATATTTCAAGGTGTGGGTCTCGACTCATCGAAAGCACAGCGTTTTCTTTGTGTATAATTGGTTTAGTTTTGGCACGTCGCCGTGACATTGGCGTTTTAATTCGTTCAAATATATAATATACAATAGGTATATACATAGTTTAACACGTAGAAGAGAAAGAATCCAAAGGAGGTCGTAGACTCTCACGTGCAAATAAACGAGTAGAAAATCATAGTTGACATCATCAACGTTCGTTGGTATTCGAAGGTAACGAACGACGAGACAAAAGCGCGAAAACAAAAAATACAATTGGAATTGCATCATTCTACACTGATCTATTTCAAAGCAATGGCTAAATTTACGCGCGACGACTATCAAACGGATTAAAAGTTGAACGATATCAATAATAACGACTCGAGGCTATCGGGATGTCATTTAAAACAAAGACGCCTTCGGATAAAAATATCGCGTAGTATCGCGCTTCTTTCGTTTCTCGCAACCGAACGATGACTCGTAACCAGGAGACAAGGGAGAGAACAGGACGCGTTGAAATAAACAAAGTCGATTCGTGAGAACGAAATATCGAGGACGTAGAATAACGATCGATCTACGTAACCTCCTGTCGACTTACCCAAATAAAACAGAAGACGAACAACCAAACGTAAAATACAATTACTCGCGTTCGCTTAACTACTGCTTCAACGGAGCTATGCAATCTTTTTATATGTTAATACTTCCTCGATTGCTCCCACCAGGGAATCGTCACGTGACTCGGTCCGTACTCCAGAAGCCTTCGAAGCTCGGCCTTTGAAAACAGAAGTACCAGCTGGAGAGGTTAACCAATACCAGTGTCAATATCTGCTTTTCCAGTCTTCCACTCTTCCATTCTTCCATTCTTCCACTCTTCCACTCTTCCACTCTTCCACTCTTCCACTCTTCCACTCTTCCGCTCTTTCCATCAGACTTCGCAGTGTTGCCAATTTATGTAAATTATACGTTTTCCCCGATCACCGTGTAAACAACGAGCTTTACAAATATTTTCGATGTATTTCTACCCGGGGTGCTTTTGTTCCGCGCCTTCCCTCTTTTTTCTTATCACAAAACCAAGAATTTTTGCTTTAGGTAAATGACAAATTGATCGTTCGCGCGCGCGTTTTCAAGCCTACGGTTTTCGATTTGATGCGCGAGATTTTGGTAATTTCTAATATATATTTTTTTTCATTCATATTCCTCAAATTTCGTTATCCTTTGGTTATTATCTTTCACGGGAAAACCGTAAATAACCGATGTGATCCGTTTTCTCGCGACAAATTTAATTAAACTTGATGTGCTCTATTTTCGAAAAAGATCACAGTTTATTCTGGCTACGGTAAAATGTATGTCAAAAAATAATGATTTTTCGAAATTTGTTTCGAAACGTTTGATACGCGAAATAAACACCGGATTAATAAATTATTATAAACGTAGCGATATCTATATTTTAACTCTAAATGTCACTTGTTTTTAAAGTATTGCTCTTACTTTTTCAATCGCTCTATTCGTTAATTATTTGATCGTTTTATTCTCGATGCTATTTTAAAAGAAATTTGAATATTGAAATCATAATCCTTAATTTATGATTGTAATGATAGAAAATAGAAATCAATATTTTAAATAAATTTTTTTAATATTTTGTGTTTTGAAACATATAATTTGAAACGTAAAATGCAATGGATAGTCTTTATTTGCGTGCGTAATATTTAATATAATTAATTTCATTTTCGTAAATTGATAAAATGAGAAATAAGCGCTATACAAATACAAAGGGTAAACAAATACACAAACTTTATACGCACATCTCGATAAACATAATGAATGATTGAAACGATGATGCTTTAATGAATCGATTTACGAGAGTTCTGTTCGTACACCTTGAACATACTTAATGCGATAAGCGAAGTTTCAAATAATTTACGATACTTCATTTTTTCTGTGAAATTTGTTCAAAATAATCAACAGAGGTTTGTTCGTAAATTTGAATAACAATGTCTCGCATCGTTTCTTCGTTTTAACATTTTATTCGATGCATCTGAACGGTAATACAAAATTTACTGATCAAGACAAAATTAAATAATTATGACTTCGATAACTACTTTGACACTATATTACTATAAATTGAGATATACATTTTATCGATGCATACGATAACATTTCTATTCTATCGAGATACGCTCTTCGGTTAAAATTACTTAGTTTTTCATTTTAGGTTTTATATATGTTTTTCAATGTTCATGATTTTGTTTACAAACTAATTGCAACCTAAATAATCTTTGGTCAGGACAATTTTTCGAATATCGAATGGCAATTCACGAAAAATTCCACCCAATGACCATAATATCTTATCATGTAGCACGAAGTGAAAAAGATTCTCTACATAATCTTATTTATTCGTAGAAGCGATTAGTTTTACCATTATTCGTATCATAATTCTGTTTGAGCATTTTGCTTAGTGATTTTCATATATAGAGCAATCAAAACACAGATTTATAAAAGCTGTTTCACAATTGATCGTTACTCAATAGTTTGCTGTACTTTTTAAAAAATTTCGAAACATAATAGATAGGATTAATTTTCACTGTTTATTGCGATAAACAGAAGCTTTTAAATTTTATTAAAGTGTATCACAAATATAAAAAAAATTTTTCCTTTCCTTTTGAAATAAAATAATATAATCAAGCAAATTGAGTCGGTGCTAATGTTTCGATTTGAAATTCTAAGAGAGGAATATTTTTTAACATTCATTGGAAAAATTATTTGTAACTTTTGATGCAGCGGCATCAGCAAAGTATCAGCGCGCAATTCGATCTCATTCACGTATGGTTTCATATTCATACACTCTAGAATCGATATCATTGCTTATATTTTTAAAAATTAAAACTTATCTAATCAAAACTATGGATTTTTTCTTTTATTAATTATAAAACTTTACTCATAATAGATATTTAAAATATATTATTGAAATATAATAATATTTAGAATTTTTACATGTATTATAATTTTTTAATTAAAATTTATTTTTACGAAAATCAGTATATCTTAATATTGATTCCAATAGCAAAACATCTATCTAGATAATGTAAGCTTCGATAATGCGTCATCTACTCGTTTTTAACTTTTTCCGAGTTTTAATTTTAATAATGATACTGGAATAGAAATTTACTTTATCTACGTAAATATAATGAAATTAAATCATGATATAAAAACATTTGTATGTATATGCTATATTATGTATGCATGGATTATTTTATTAAAATATAATCAAAAAATTTTTTATAGAAAAAATTGTATAAAGTTTTTGATTATTATAAATTCAATATTTATTATAAAACTCTAATCATGGATTTAAAACTAAATTTTAAAAAAAATAAATACTAGCTGCTTTTCAATAATTAACTCATTTAAAGTCATTGACTTCTAAATTCTTCTGTATTTCAACAATTCATTCAAGCCGAACATAGTTTTTCAGTTTAAGACATTCTTACATTACTTTTTTTAATATTTTCTAAATTTTTATTTAAAGTTATTTAAAGTAATATTAATTTAATATTAATATTATAAATAAACAATTTCTTATTTAAAATAGTGATTAAAAAAATGTTCATTTTATAAAAATTAATTTCAATTTCAAAATTATATTGAATTTATAATAATTGTTTTGTATATGAGCATTAATTTTGATTTAAAATATCTATTAAAATAAATAAAAAATAAATTATTAGTTTATCATTTTTAAAAGCATACCCTACAAAAAATATAATACTATCAAATTAATATTGATCAAATATTGTATCACTTATTTCTATTTTTTGCTATATTAGGGAATTTTATATATAGTTAACAGATATATTAAGTTAAATAAATTAATATTTCATAAAGTTTTATTATATTTGTGTAAAATAAAGTTGTATAATTGTACTGTCATTAAAATTTAAAAAAGTTCAATAGAAAATTTAGTAGAAAAAAGTTATTGAAATTTATATTATCTTGATATGTATCGTTATTATAATCAATATTAAAATATCCTTGATTTTCCATGAAAATAAATATTTATATTCTGAAATATTTATTTAACAATGAACTTTTTTCTTAAATTACTAAATAGCTATTCATTTTCAATAAGCTATAAGCAAATTATAAATATTTTTTTTCAATTTATTTAAACTTTATTGTTTTATGTCGATTAATGTATAAATTTGTAAATATAATATTTTAACTTGAAAAATAGTTGGTAATTTTAATAATATTTTTCAAAGTTGTTGATATTATAATTAAAATTTTCAAAATATACGATAAGAGTTATTTTAAATATTGTAATTTTAAAATTTAATTTCATATTTAATAATTTATTTTTTAAAGTTTTAAAAATAATAATAATAGATTTTGCATTGTTTAAATAAAAGTTATTATATTTAAGAGTTTATTCTCTTATTACCAAATAAATAATTATAAATTATTAATAAATTGATTCTTGTAATTTCATTAATAAATCGATTATATTATCGAAGTAAATAATTTACGATTTAGTTATATTTATTTATTACTAGTTTAATTAATTAATTTTAAAAGTTTTGATACCGACTGTATGTCCTGTACTTCTTTGAAGTACTGCTTCATCGTAATGATAGTTTACCTCTCTCTCTCTCTCTCTCCCTCACTCTCTCCCCCTCTCTCTATCTATTATTTTCTTTTATTACTAAATACTCATTAGTATTTATATTTATTAAACATGTGATGTTCACATTTATCTTTGTAAATGAAAAAGAACAAAAAAATGTAAGCACTGAAATAATTATTCTTATCTTTACAATAAATATAGAGAAATGTTTTTGTACATATATATATATAGTTATTATTTTACTTAGTAGATCTTCTCATATATATTTCAATTATTAAGCAACAATAGTTTTTTAAAACTATTGAAATAATTATTTACTGTATGATATATCTTATTTTTTTATATTATTTTATGAAAAAAAATATACATTATTTTATACATTAATTATTACAGTCTTTTTTACTAATTACGAATTTTTTTTGAAAGGCAGATTAATTAGTTCCTTTTTTATTATTTTTTGCTGTTATTTGTAATTTATAATTCGATTTTTATGTAATATAATAAAATAATACATTAAATTTATTATATTTATAAAATTAATTTTGCAATATAAATTTAGATATTGTAAATATATTTTATAAAAACAAGTATTTATTTTTTTAAATATTTTCATAACATTAATAATACCTATTTTATTGCATCTTATAAAATTATATGTATTAAATAACTAAAAAAATTTTATATCATTATATATTTTCATGTATGATCGTAAAACACGCATTTATATAATCATTAAAGTTTTTTTCATTATATGAAATTATGTATCTGTATTTAATTACATTGATTATAGTTTATTTAGTATAAAATGTAGCTATGTATTCTTATCGTTTTTGTCTATGATTAAATAGCTCATGTTCTTGTACAAGACAAAATTTGTTTACATAACATTTGTTTTAAAAATTTTTAAAATAAATATCATTAATGTAAACATACAGTAATAAATTAGAAATATTAATTTTGTGCATAAATTATCTTATTAAAAATAATTTAAACTAAGTATCCTTTTCTTAACATAAAAATTTATGAGACATAATTTTTATATTTTATAAAAATTCCTTTATATCGTATATTTAAACTAGATTTTAAAAATTACTATATATTTCATTTAAATATAATTAAATATATGTTTATTAATTTTCATTAAATTATTTATTAACATTTTATGTCTTTTATATTATTTTTAATTGATATTCAATTTATAGTTTAGATGAATCTCGTTTGTATATACTTTGTAATCAATATCAGATTTATCAATCAATCAGAATAGATATTAATATCATGAATTATTTAAATAAAGGTAAAGTATTTCATTCCAAATTTGGCTTCCTAAGCAAGAATAAAGTTCAATTATATACTAGTGAATGATACTTTTAATGAATATTGTTAGTTTGTAAGAAAACAAACTGATTTTCAAAATTATTGACTATTATAAAGCATATTATTTCTAATATATATTTCATACTTATAAAATTTGATTCAAAACGAGACATTGAGATTTACCAAATTTAAAAACTAAATTATTGATTATCTTCGTATAATCAATAAATTTTTTTATTTCAAAAGCAGTTTGTTAAATATTTGCATTTCTATTTAGTTATTCGTTGAAAAAATGTCAAATTTTTAAAGTTATAATATAGGAGTAATTATTCAACAAATATTGATGAAAGTCAGTGACTCATTGGCGTAGTCATATGATTCTGTTTTGTTCATTTATCAAAGCCGAGAGCTAAATGTGAGTGTGATCGTTGGTATAATCAGTGAGTGCACGTGTCACGTAACTCGTTTACTGCACTTGTCTATATCATTAATTGTGATAGATATATATCCTCATGGGACATATCGCCCTTATTCACTATTGAAAATTACAATCTATTACATAAATTATAAATATCGTACATAATTTATAGCAAAAACAAATTGTATTTTGAATAAATTAGAAATTGTAGGTAGTGTTTTAAATTTACATTTGATTTAAGAATTTAATTTCTATACGAATAAATTATAGGTAAAGTAATGTACTTTATTTATGCGAATGAAAAAAAATCAAATAATCCTTGACAAAGGTAAAATAATAAGAATATTTGATATATTAGTGTATATATATTTTTCTGAAACATTTATTATTTAATATAAGTTTATACTATATATTTTACTCATTATATATGTACAATTTAAGATATATTAATTAGGTATTGATCAGATATAACTAATAAGATTCATTACACACATATCACTGAATAAATTTTTTGGTTTTCAATAAAATTAAAAAAAAAATTAATAGTTTATTTTGGAAAAAGAAATTTAAGTATACAATATTACATTTCAATACTACGCTTTTATCACATAATAATTTTTATAATATAGTTTTAAAAATCAAAAAGAATTTTATTCTTGAAATAAAACTAAATAAATTTGAAAATAAATTAAGGTGAGTTCTAAAAAGGTTAATTTAATGTTTTTAAATTGTAGCGTAGATTAAAATTTTATTGATATTAAACCTAACTTTATATTTTTAAGTTTAAACAGATTTTTATTCAAATTAATATTTTGTAATATATATATATATATATATATATATATATATATATATATTACACACTCATATAAAATATAATAAAGATATTGTCTATTAAAAGTATATGATTGTATTCATAGTTAAATATATTCTGTACCAATATATTGTAAGTCACTTTATATTGCACAAATATTCACAATATTTTTTTTTGAATGTACACTTTTAATTCTACCTATTTTCTGTATATAAATAAAACTGCAAAATTGGTTTCAAAAAATTTTATTCTACGGTAACAAATTCTTACATACAAAAAAAATCTTAATTAAAATAAAAGAAAACAAAATTATTCATCTAAAAGACTTCGATCGATGTATATAACAGCATATTAGTCATTAGTATTTATTATTATAATTATAACGTATTATTTATTATAATTTAAAAAAACAACATATTGTATAAAAAATGTATTTATTGGGTATAAATAAATAAATATTAAAAAAAAAATATTCACAATAATATTTAACATCTTTTTGTATGTTTTATTTATATTTTTATGTAAATATGTAAATTTGGCTCAATTTACAAGAAATGAGGAGAATTTTGACGGAATACAATTATAAAATGTATTCAATCAACAGGATATTGAACAGAGAATTTCATCTAAATCTAATGAATTAAGGAAAGAAACAAGATAAGAAAAAGTTTTTCCATATTTTTTTAAGATCATAAATTTATTTAAATTTATTTATGTACCGTATATTTTATACACCTGTCTTTCCTCAAATTTTATGAAATAAAAATAATAAATCTTAAAGTTAAAAAATATTTGAATATACGTAATATATTGAATACTTAGACATAATTGCAATATAAAAATCTTTCAAAAAGAAAATGAATTCAATTGTCAGATTACATATTATACTTTTTGAATTTTTATTTTTATCTTTAAGTAACGCAACTTATTTCATAATATTCACGTATAATAGTTATATACAAATTAATTTTTTAATAGCAATGGTATTTTCGCGTCTATTGAGTCAGCGTTTAGTGAATAAATCAAACGAATTTTATTGCATTTATACATAACTCTTGAACAATAATAAAAAATATTTCAGCTTTTTATTTGATTTCATTAATGAAGTTTTTATCTAATATGATGAATAAATTAAGATTTTTGTAGAAATTTTAGTGCTTGTGTATATTATGTGTATACTGCTAATATAATAACCATATAGTACACAAATATCAACTTATTTTATGTTCTAAAGGAGAAAAATATTTGATATAAGAAGATCTTCTGATGACGTATTTAAAACAACAAAAATTGCATAATAAATTTTTTACGTCAATACAGCTGTTTATTATTTCATCATCATTAGATTAGTTAAAATTTATTTGTTTTATTCAATTTTATTAAAACTAATATTACGCTTATGAAAGTTTACAAGCATATTTTGAAGTATATTTTAAAAAAATACAACATATATTTTTGATATAATTTAGAATATACATTAATAGTAAAAAAAAAATACAATAAAAATTAATTTAAAAAGTTATTTTATCAAAAAGAAAATACTTTTAATTACATTAACATTGTAAATTAAAAAGAATAAACGTTATTAATATAAGCGTGAAAATTATTGATGAATATATTTTTTGTTACATTATATGCAAAATAAAAACTAGCTTTAAAATGAATGAAAGTTTTTCTAATTTTATTAAATATTGCATTTTGTGAATACTCTTATTAATAAGTAATTATGTGAAGAATAAACAAATTTTATTATTATAGATGGTAGTATTAACATTGTTTCAAATATATAATAAGTTTTAGATAAAACTAGATAAAATGTTTTTAAAGATTTTTTATCATTTATTAATTTAAATAAGTATAATAATAAACTATTAAATTAATTATATTTCTTGTTTTTATAAATTTTTGCATAAATAAACTATAATAAAATCATTATATATCATTACAATTATATTAAAAATTTTGGGTTAAAAAAAATTACGATATTGGAAACATTAATTAAAATATTTCTACTTTTTATTATAAGAAGTAAACAATAACAATAAAAGCAATAATATGTAAAATTTAAAGTAACATGTTTTCGAAACATAAAATAAAATATATTGATTTCATCTTAACTAATTTATTAGATAAATTTATTCTATTTTTATAAGTAATATATTAAATAAAATTAAGTTAACTAAGAAGTTGAATTCTTTTTAAATAACACATCTATTCTTCGTTCTAACAATATTATAAAAATAGAATTTAAAAAATCATAAAACATTGTAGATAAATTAAATTGTTTTAAAGCACATTTTTATTGAATTTTTAATACTTTTTGTGTAAACAAATAAAATTGTATTAAAAAATTTTTTACGTGTTTTTTTAATTTATGGAAATTTTTAAAAGAAAGAATTGAATTCTGATTAATAATCATATCAAATTATAGTTTGATTTTTTAAATATTTTGTTTTTGCGTAAACATTTAAATCTGAATTAAGTCTGATATAGTATTTAGTATCAATACGATAGCATCAATATTTACATTTAAGATCAATTACAAGCGATTCAATTATGGCAAATCTTACATTTTATTTGCTAGAATACAATCGAATGATACAAAATAGTAAATGAATATCGAATTTTGATAATTTTAAAGCGATAATTAAATTCAAATGTAATTGTGTAATCAATATAAATAAATTGATAATAGAAAGAATTATATTTTGTAAGTAAATTGAAGAACTAGTATTCATACAGGTATTGGTAAATCATGTTTTTGAATACTAAAAAGAACATCAAATAACATTTATACAAGTGTATCATTATTATTTACGTAATTATCTTCTGCAAATGATATAATAACATTATTTACATTTTTTTCTATAGTATAATTCATTCTCATTGTCATAAATTTAAGGCCATAAACTATAAATTTCTGAGTTTGTATACTTAAGAGGGTGTGTTTAATTTTTCTTCTCAGTAATTACTCAGTATTTTTCTTTGCTATTGTTTTATGTAATAACTTCCAACCGTTTCTTCATCAACTTAAATTTCACATTGTAAAACGAAATAAACAACAAATTTTTTTATATGATAATTTACATTATCAAATCAAAGAAAAGTATAAAAATAAATGAATATGTATAGAATTTTTATAATTTTTCAAAATATTAAAGTAATAAAAATTTTGATAAAATAATACACATTACTTTAAAAATTCTATATAATAACATTATCTTGAGAATACGATCTCATCGGTTAATACATATATACTACAATTTGCTTAGTGAAATATGTATTTACAATATATTCTTTTTATATACATACATATTTTATTCGTAGTTTTATTTATATTTATCTGTAATAAAGTAATAATATTTTGAAAGTGATAAAAAATAAATTCCATTTTTAATTATTCTTCCGAATTTTATACGCCAGAATTAAAACATCATAATATACTTATAACATTATTTCTACAATATTTTTCTAATATTATTTCTTGTTACAAAGAAAATTCTTAATTTTTATTTTATGCGTTACATTGTAATCAGTATTTTTAAAATATTGACTTAATAAATTACAGTTCTTTGTATTTTTAATTTAAATCGCTCGCCTTCTGTGATTTAGTTTTCTAAGTATCTAAGCATAAATTTTGAATAGATTTTACAAATGTTTACTACGGTCGCGTCTTATAAACTTTTTTTCAGATCTCTCTATTCATTGTATACTTTAATTCTATAACTTTTTTACTTTTCTGTATGAAATCTTTATTCATGATTTTAAACCTCACTTTCATTATTCACAACATTTTTTAATTTTTCTTACAACTCTTTTTGTATTATTCGTTGTGTATTTTTTCTTATTCTTTCTCACTTTCCATTGCTTTTTTCATAGCTTCATATTGATTATTTTCCATATTCTTTATTTTTACTTTTGTTATAATTTTCTTGTATTTTTCTATATATTAATTTCTTAAATATATTTGATATATTAGTTTCATTTATTATTTACGATTATTTTTCAAATCATTTATTATGTTAAATTTCTATATCAATAATCTTGATTTTTAAACTATTAATTATTTTTTTAGTTTTTATCTCATATTTATTTTTACTTCTAATCATTTTTCTTTATTTACATATTACATAATTAATTTACATTTTCTTTGTTCTCAGTTATCTTCTACTATTTTTTTTCTTTAAGGATATTTTTTACTTTTACTCTTTTATTTAATCAATTTTCTACGCATAGTAAAAACACTTAACATTGTCCTGGAATAAAAAAACGTTGGCATCGATCTTTGATGTATCTATAATAAAAAGTAACGTAAAACCGTCTTGACTTTTGACTGCCATACTGTAACGTATAAAATTTGGAAGTACCTATTATGAACAAATGATGGGATGCATGTATAAGAATGTATGAGTATGTATGCATGTGATAAATTACTTGCAGTTGTGTGAAAAATGAAGGCATACGAGTTGTACGTAAAAGATGAAAGAAAAAATGATAAAGTTGCTTTCTTCTGTAACAATTTGGGTTTATTATAGACGGTGAGTGATACAAATATATTTAGTCTTTATCGTTAACTGTAATTTATTATTTTACTTTTTTTTCGTAATTAGTAAATTAAATGCACACATTTTCTTAAGTCTTAATAATTTTAATTTTTTGGTAGGGTGAGTTAATTATCAGGTTTACCGTAAATCAATGAATTATAGAATAAAACTTTCCATAAGTTTGGGATTTTTTTTCGTTTTTCAAAAACACTTAATTAGGCGCACAGAAACTCGAGTAGATTTTTAAAATTTCGACATTAGGTATACTATTTTAATAATGGTTGACTCTTTAAATGTAAATAAAAAAATACTTATATATACGAATCTTTAAGTAAGACTTGATCGTCGAAGAATGATTTACCGAAAAACTCCATAAAGTTTCCGGTGATACTACATTTCAATTACATTTATATATACGATAAATAGAAAGCGATATAAAAATAAACTTTTCGGATGCAACTCGTAAGAAGTACGATATAGTTTTATTTCAAAGTTCAATTAATCTTCAAATTAGGAATATAAGAGGTAACGTTATTTTTGATGAAGGAAGAATTTAATAAGGTACAGTTTATGATTATCTTCAGTACTAAATGAATTTATTAGAATAAAATCTAATAATAAAGTTAATTTCGTTTATTGTATGTTTAACGCCGTATTCAAATTAATGTCAAATTAAACATTACTATTTTCAATTACGTAATTGCATAGCATTTATAAACTTAGCAACAGCGCCATCTATGATCTTTTTGGTAATTTTGATATGAGAAAATATTTAGATCGATCGATACATTGTTACTTACATAGAACGTTATCTATCAAACAATACAGTTTTTTAAATTATATTTTTAAATTGTAATGAATTTTTATTTGTGTTATAATGTTACTATGTAAGGAAAACTATTAAATTTTAAGTATAAATCTTCGTTTGGTTACTTATTTAAAGTTTATTAGCAAATTCAACTTCCTCGAACAATAAAGGTTGATTAAATTTTTTTACTTTAATATTTATATAATATTTTTTTAATTATAATTAATTACAAATATTTAGTATTTAGATAATTCACTGTTTATTATAATATTAAATCTTTTTATTTTATTCTCATTACTTATATATTATTTAATTAATTCTTTTATTTGGTGTTTTTTCTTATTTGCTGATATGTTCTTCTTCCTATATAATTTTTTTATCTTAGTGATTTAAATGTAATGTCAATAATATATAATGTCCACTTTTATATTAAAAAAATTTTATAAAATTAATACATTTAATCCGTGATTTATACATAAAAAATATATATATTTATTACTTACATATAAAATTTCAGTATTAATATAACATACATATTAATTTAAAAATATACGATTAAAAATTTAATAAAATGTATCGATACGATTTAGTTTATAATCAGCTGCATTTTATATTATTTCAATATAATATTTGCATATAATTTACTTAGTAATTTAGTTATTACGCTTTTTGTTTTAATTATAAATTAAACTTTTTAAAATTCTTTTAAAATTTGTATAAATTTAAGTAATATATTATATGTTATATATATGTTTAAATACTATTTTATTAATGATCTAATAAAAGTATTTAAAGAAATAAGCAAACATAGTTATTATTAATTTTAATATATTTCTAAACCATAAGAAAAAATTATAAACAATTAAATTTTCGTAATTGAATAGATCGTATTTGAGTTATATATTATTCAAGTTACAAAGGTAATAAAATTGTATGTAATAACAATATACAAAATATATTTAATTTTATTATCTAGTATAATTTCATTGTACATACAAAGATTTTATACAACATTATCTTAAAGTTATAGGATGAACGTAGAAAATGCAGATCAAATGATGATTATATTACAATGGAATAAGACTATATTATTCGTTAGTATGGCTAACGTTTTTCACGCACTTAATAATTTCTGATGGATTATTTACAAACGGTCAAAATACAACAATTTACGACTTAACAATGAATTAGCACATAAGCGATGATCGAAGCCACTGAAATATAAAAAATTATTTTAATAGATTCAATATTAAATACAATTTTAGTTTGTGTATAAGTAATCGGCGTTATCTTACCTCTACTAAACTTAATTTAATGGTTCCATTTTGTAGTGGATCTTTACTTTCAAATATTGCTAAATACGTAATTAAATATTATTAAGATATTCAATGTTTCTAATTAAAAGATATTTGAATAAATTCTTACCGAAAGCATCATTTAAATGTAGAATAGCTGATACAAAATCTCCAAATCTTAAAGTTCCATCTTTTCTCATGTATCGTAAAATAACTACAGAAAATACATCTGTATTCAATTGAAATCCTGCGATCAAAATATTTTATTAAATAAAATGTAACATTTTTACTGAAAATATATGAAAATAATTGTTCTATAATTAAAATTAAAATTAAATTATACTTGAAATAAATGATTACTCAAATATACAAAAAAAAAGTATTAAATAACCATTAAAACGAAATATTATTGAGCTAATCCATTTATTAATTAATTTACAGATAAAATTATAAATAGATTTTTAAAAACAGCTGCAAATGTTTCAATTATTTAAAATAATTTTAAAGGAAATTTATGGGACTTATTTAAAATTTTTTACCTGAAGAAATTACCATTTAATTTAATACAATTAGCTTTATATTTTCCATAATTATAATTATAATTATAATTATAACATATTATCATGGTTTTCTTAATCAATAATATATAGTAAATTTGTTAATTAATATAATTCAATCGTTATGAATTTTACGACTTACTCAAAATCAAATTATACCGAAGTTATATGTTTCATTTCAAGTATTATTAAGCGATGATTATATTATAAATGATTTCTTCTTAAATGATAGATCTTAAAAACTAATAAATTTACTTACCAACTTCGAGTAAAGCATCGCGAAGTCTTTCAGCCTTTAAAATACCTGTTTTTTCTTTTGTATGATTTTTAAATGCTGCTTGCCAATATTTTAAGCTACACATTACATCTTTGAAGTCATTGAATTTTAATCTTCCACTTCCGGTACTCTGATTTTATGATTAAGAAAAACGTTATAGTCAACTCATTTCAAATATATATTTAATTTTTAATTAATTTAAGATTATTTCTTAGAACTGCATACTTTAATTTTTATTTATTTCGAGAATAAAATATATTTCCGATTATTTTATCAGCACATGTTTATAAATAATGAAAGTACGAAAATTTTTAATGATTTTGTGTTTTAATTAATATTACTAATTTTTATTTTAAAAGTTTGTTTAATATTATACCTCATACTGATTTAATTAATTCTCTTTTTTATAATTGATAGTGCATTATGCTAATGAATTTGATCTTAATATTACTTTTTAAAATCGTTCTAAACAATAAAAAAGTTTTTTTACGCGTTAAAGATTATTATTAAACTTTAGTATATTAAATATTTTTTTAATATTGCTGCTTTAATATATTTAATTATTTCAGGTTCAAAATGTAATAATTCTTATAAAAATTATTAAATAAAATGTAACTAATTATACTAAATTTTGCGATATTTTAATAATATTTAAAAGGATACATCCATTGTGAGTATAACTTGGCGACAGACGTCCATGCATGCACAGCTTTTAATGTAGTCTATATGAAAAACGAAATACAATTAAATTTTAATAAAAACAATTCAATAAAATATAAAAAATTAAATAATACGAATAATAAGATACGCAGAGAATCAGAGAGGAAACTTAATCTTACCATTTGGCAGACAAGCTTCAAGAAGTTCTTGGAGCTCGAATGCGTTGACAGTTCTGTGTTCGTCGGCAAGTTGAAGAAATACAGCCTCATACTGAGAGAACCCTTTACCTTCGAGAGGTGGAGCTTTGACAATCGCGGACTTTAATAACGATGGTGGTGTATCAAGTAACCTGAAAGACGAATAAATCATTTACACGGACCTCAACACATGCATGAAAATTTATAGAAAGAACCAAATTAGAGAGTAGTCTTATTTTCTCAAAGATAAATAGTCGAATCCCGTATTATTTTTCATTGGTTAAATAATTAATCTTCGATATTATCGATCAGTTTCATTTTTTGATTAATATTTTCCATTTAAAATTTTTGACAATTCATTAAAATATTCCCTTTTTAGAATATTTAAATTCTATCAAATTATCGAAAATTGTTTATAATAAGATGATAAAATGTGATGACAAAAATAAATTCAAATTTAATAAATTAGTCAAAATAAGGTTGTATGAAAGTAAATTATTTTTTGTGTACATTATATCGTTATTCGTATAAAATTTTAATTATAAAAAGAAAAAAAATATTATTTTTCATTATTTTTTTTATTGTTTAAATAATTTTTAAAATCATCGAAAAAAAGTAATAAAAATCATTGAGATATCTCAATTTTTATTGGTTATATTTATGTACATTATTTATTTGCATCAGAATGTTTGTACAAGTTTTCGACAGTTTAACTTACTTGAGCTTGAGGGGTTTGCTGCTGTAAACCCGCAGCGTGAAACTCGTTTCCTGAGTCGGTTCGAACGTCGTTGGAATCAGAAGATAGCCTCCCTGATCCAGTTGACACCTGTGACTCACTTGTCGGCTATTCGTATATTGAGAATTTATTAAGGACTTGTTCTTTTTGAAGAACTGCTTATTGATAGACTCGGTACTGTTTTTTGGCAGCGAGTATGCTGTGAAACCGATGACCTAAAAATTCGAGTATTTTCATGAAATTACTCGGTTGTTATTTAAAAAATAATTTGTTTATATATTTTTAAAAAAATCATGTTAATTTTATTCAACAAATTATCTACTGTATTAAATTGCTTAATCTTAAGTTTTTTAGAAAAAGAACATTTTTATCTTTCTCTAAATATTTTTTTTTTGTTTACATTAATTTATGTACAAATGTATTAAGTAAAATATATTATAAGATGGAGATTAAAATGATATAAATCTACTTTATAAAACTGGATCAAATATAATTAAGTATTTATTACTTGGGAATATAAGTATCTTATTAATAAAAAAATCTATAAGAATATCTTTAATTATTATTTATTATTAGTTAATTTATAAAATTTTAGTTGATTGTACAGTATATTAATATAGTAGCAGCGATAAAATATACTTTACCTTTGGTTCCATAATGGAATGCTGATTCAAAGAAACTACTACTTCCTCCATTTCACTGAGTATGAGGTGTAATTGTGGATTAATGTGAAAAGTTTCTAGAAAATAATTTCACGATAAAAAATGAGTTATGTTAAATTAAAAAAATAATTTATTATAAATAATCGATAATTTTCAAAACCTTGAAATAAACGCAGTTTAATTGGAAATGTTATCGTTGAATTAAAAAAATTTTATTATTAAAAATTTTATTATTATTAAATTTTTTATTTAAATATATGGATATAAATGCTTCTTTTAGAATATCTAACTGATTTTGACGCAGCACGTATATAATTTTACATATAAAAATATCGACGAAATTATTTAAATAATATTATTCAATGGGTATTTGTCATCAATTTGTACAAATAACCAATTAATTTTAATCTGATTCTTTATAATTAAAAAGATAGTATGTAATTAATTAATTATATATAATACGTATGAAATTTTAGACGATATGTATTAATACAGTGTAAGAAAAAATAAAAAAAATTTATAAATATAAAATTTTGAAATTTTATTTTTTTAATAGCATTATTATTATGGTTAATTTTTTGTAAATTTATACATTATAAATGATAGACAGTAGAATGAAGTTCAAATGTGTATAATATCATAGCTCATGAATAATAAATAGACGGATTTGCTCTTACATATCCGGGTTAATTATTTCTCTAATTCGAATCACGCAATTTTTTTTTATATATCTAACACCAATAAGAAGATGAAACTCGTGAATAGTTTTTTAAAATTGAATTCGTTCATTGTTTTATCTCAATGTTTAACCGAAAATTACGTTTGTTTAATAAAATTTCGAATAGCTATAATATTCGTAAGGTTTCATTAATTTATTCACGTAAACGTCGTAATTAAAAGTTTTCCGACCGTTTCTATATTTTGGAACAACGAAAGAGCCAATACAGATCGTAAAGCATCAATTCGTCGATTCGACGATACGACGAACAATACTAAATAAATTGGTACAACGAAGCAGGCAAAAAATTGTAACAAGGTAGTTAGGAAGGCTCGAGAAAGTCAGCGGAAGGAGAAGTTCCTGGTGTACCTTGATTATTCCGACAGCCGCCGGCGGTGACGCCTCTCCTCCAGCTGCCCTGATACAGCTTCATCTGCCAGGTGTGCTTGCTGTGGAGGGAAGGTTCGTCTCGCGACGTTTCCGCATCAAGGTGCACGACCTCCAGGTGCGTGAACGTCTTCACGAAGTCAGAGTACGAGATCCTGAGACAATCGAACGACCGATTATTCGTGAACCTTATGGGCGTGCACGCGCTCGAGAGATTTTTTTCCCTCTTTTTTCATCCGGATTTATTTACATTTACATAGCACGCGAATGCAATTCTCGAACTTTCCGAGTCCTTTATATCTTCGCGGTTGGCGCTCGTTTGATTCGAAGCCAAATATCGACACAGACTCGCTCCTTTTATTCCTTTATTCGAGATATTTCTGAGAAACGGAGAAGCTCTTGGAATTCGGTTGGTTGGTTTCCCCGTCGGAATTAAAACTATTTATATAAATTTAAGTTTATGAGAGTTGAATAAAAACTATAACTTAAAAAACAAAAGAACTTAAATACTTTTAGTTCCGATAGTCTATAAATTATTATATTTTAGGCGCAATTTACGGAATGGCTTAAAATCTCCGTTCGTCTTTGAAATCTAATATTCTTCTGGAAGATATATTTAATAAACTGGATTGTAAAGTTGCATTAGTGTATCTAAAAACTTAGAGATGCAATTTCTATCCACGAACAAATCGGCCAAAAACAATAAAGCTATTTTTATCTTGTCGATATGCTTGTTAAAATTCAAATCGTGATCGGTGTACAAAATGAATACAAATATATCTTTGTTTTATGCTGAAACGAATTCTCGGTATCGATGAATTAAAATTTTCCGCAATTATGATTGGCTTTGTTTAGCGAATTATAAAAAATCAAAAAGATTTGAGCGATTAAGCGATCGTTATCGAACACACCAGAGTTCCCGGTAAGTGCTTACTTAAAGATGCATCCGTCCATTATCTCGTTAACCTTCTTTTTGACAATCCGTCCGATCGATAATTCAGTTTAGAGCCCGAACATTTTTTCTTTATCGAACGATATCTTTGGGAAACACCGCGGCACTCACCAGAATTCTCCTTCGGTCATGTTGCGCACGGCGAGGCGATCACGTTCCACGGGTGGCACTTCGTCCCATTCGAGGCCTCCACGCGTCCACGCGCCCACGTATTCACCACCGGGTCCAAGGGGGTTGCGCAACTTCACCAGTTGGACTGCCTCTCCGCTGAAGGTTTCCACCTGAGGAAACCAAGAAAAGTTACGATTCGGGATTCTCCAACGAGTGCAATTGCACCTAAATGGAAAAGCAATCTTTATTTGTTCGTCGTGGGATGATTATGGATTTGGTAATGTGAAGAAACGCGTTACGAGTAATACCGTTTTTTATTGCTTATTAATTAAACTTCGCGTACGAAAAACCACAAGATTCTTATTATTTTATAAATTTTTTCCCCATTAATTAAAGAATTGAATTAGGTAAATATGTTTACTATTATGTAACATAATGCAAAATTTTGAATTATGCATTGTAATAAGGATATAAATATATTTCCAGTTTCTTGCAAAATACTGAGATTTTTTTAATAATTGATTTAAATGCATCTTTTTACAATATATTACTTTGAAGTTTTATCCAAAAGATACAATATAATTTAAAACAATAATAAATTATAAAATCAAAAAATAAATGGTGTAAATTCACAGTTGATGCGAGTTTAATTTATAAACATTTGATCGATACGAGTCATTATTTTTATAATTTACGTGAAATCTAATTTTAGGATCCATTGATTTTAAAAGTTATTTTAAAATAATTTAGTTTCCACTAAAAAATCTAAATGTACATTCTATAAATTTTTTTAAAAATAAATCTATCTAATTGCTTAAAAATATAAAATACGATATTTAAAATCAGACTGAATTTTATATATAGATATTATAATATTTTTAATTACATTGCCAATGCTAATGATTTAAGAATATATTTTCTTTTTAAATATAATCGAAGATTTAAAGATAACAAATTCCACTAAATTATTAGAAAAGTTTTATTATTTATTATTTAAACGTGTATATCAAATTAAATGGGTAAACCAACTTTTTTTTTAAAAAACTAACAAAATTGTAACTGTAAAAAATATTTATATTATAATGAATATGATAATCATTTGTCTTTTATAAGAAATTTTATATTGTTTTCGGTATTGAAGAGTAAAATTTTATTTACGTAAGATAATAAAAATAAAATATATAAATATTTAAATGCTATGAAGTACAAAAGCGGTAAAAAAACAAATACATATTATTTCTAAAAAGAAATTTGTGTTGGTTATAAAATAGATTTTGGATAATATATAAATTGTATAATATATTTTAAATATTTTAATAATTTTAAAAATAATTCCTGATGTTTAAAGATTTAATTATTATAATAAATTATTCAAAATTTATTTATTTATAATATAAAGTCCAACTTTTTTAAAAGTTTTAACGACTAATATTTTTATATCTTCGTACTTGTAAAAAATTAATTTTTATTTTCTCGAAAAGAAATTTACGCTGGCAATAATAATAATTACAAAAATCGTATATAAAATTCTGTAATTACAGTGTAATTTCTACGAATGAATTTTTTTTTAGCAACTTTTCTTGTTATTTAGTTTATTTTATTATTCTGCTTAGAAGGTTATTATAAAAGAGGCCTTTTACTACTAACTAATTTTGCAACGTTTAAAATAGCATTTAAAAATCTATATAAAAACTGTTAAACATTTGGTGTCACTTTCAACAACTAGCTACTTTATTCATAATTAAAATTTCTTCTTATTTGTACTTTTATATACAAACAGTTAAAAAGAGTTTAGTTTTATGTTTTCTAGTTAATACAATGTGACTGTAAGAAACGATTGCTGCAGGTTTCAAGCTTAAAACTATTTTTTAAAATAATAATTATATAGATAAAATTATAAGTGAATTCACAAAAAAAAATAAGAGTTTAAAAATAAGTTTCACTTACCCTTTCTATTGCATAAAGTCTGTAATTAATACCCATTTGTATTCCATTTGCTAGTTTTTCCGTACTCGCGCGTATCTGTAAAATAAGAAAATTATTACGTTCGATTTTAGTATAAAAATGTTGTTCGAAAAATGAGCATTCAAAAACATTTTTGAATCATCGGTGGGTATCGCTATAATTATAAGTTTTCATTCCAAATAATAATTTAATTTTGAGAAGAAAAAATATTTTTATAAATGATAATTATATTTGTATATCGATATATTTTAAAAGAATAGTATATAATTTTATAAAAATAAAAATTATAAAATTATTGTATTGAAAAAGTCAATGACTCTATAGTATTTTATTACAGAAAATTTTATGCATTAACTTCTTTAAACAAAAAATGGTTTTATACGTTAATGCAGTAGCACTCAGCGAATAAAATATGCAGATATAAAAAAATGCTTCTAATTTTGAAAATCAGTTTTAGTTTTTGGATCGATCGCTGATTAATTTATCGCAAATAATTTAACGTTGATAATCGTTACTTGATACACTCCTAACCCTTATGCAAAATATGTGGGTTAATGCAAAAGTTTGTGGGCAAAGGGAGACGTACCTGCTGCTGGCTATTGCTAACGGTACAGGTGATGAGAGATGTCATGTCAAGGAGTTTGGCGAGTGCGCGGCCACATCCCGTGGGATCCTGGCGGATAGCGATGCTCTCGGTGATGCCACCCGTAAGGTCGGACAGACCATCCAACAGTGTACCGTATTTGAGCGCTTCGTACGAGCCGTGAAGTCTGCGAACAATGTTCAAAAAACGCTCGTTTAGCAAGTTATTTTTCCCTTGTTTACGTTTATCGATTTTTATAGAATCAAAAATTAAAAACTGAAAACTAGAAATGGTTACCGCAATTTGCAATTTTTTTCAAGAGTTTCACTTTGCAGAGTTCACGCTTTTAAATTGTATTTGACAAACTTCTGTCTAATAAAAATTCTCAAATGATTTTCAGTTTCGTTTTTGTAGTATTTTTTAAAGTTATTCAAGGACAATAACAACTTATAAAAAGTAATTATGTTTTTATTCGTTTCAGTCGTAAGATTATAAAGGCTTTTAATATAAAAATTATTTTATAATCAATTTTAGCGATAGCAGTATTATAAATAATAATATTATTTGTTAAAAAATATATCTAAAATTAAAAAAAAATTTTAATCAACTTTTTGGATATTTGAAATATATTTATCGAGAACCAACTTTATATTATAATATTAGTTCAACAAACTTCATAAATGATATAGTAAACGAATTATAGATAAATTATTACGAAAATACCAAAATAAACCTTGGATTAAAAATAGAATTATTTTATAGAATCTATTCAAATACAAAACAAAAGAAAATATTGACATCGGTAGTATTATCGGATAAAAAAAGATTTATTAATCATAGAGTACAGAATATCCCGTTTGTCGATTTAAAAAATGAGTTATCGACATCGAACGTACATCCAGATAAGCCAATTTTGCTTAATCGTCCAGCTAGAAATTACAAGGTTGATCGCGCGCTGTTATAGAAATTTGTATAAGTTTTCGTAAACGTTCATCCATCGAGTCCTCGGGGAAAATGATTGGAAAGCCAAAGAAGCCAAATTGTGTACTCCTTTCCTCGATTCAAGACGACAAGGCGACTCGCCCCTCGCTGACCTTCCCACGCTAAATAACATGCGCGAACGCATACGTGCAAGTACGAGCGCATCGCCGCGGAAACGTGAGACTTTCTTTGATTGGCCTCTCGGGGAAAGCGGCGACTATCGGAATTTTCCTTACCTCCTTATGGCGTTGCGCGCGCGAAGGAAACTCGACGGAAGCCAAGTGGTACACGGTCCCTCCCTCGCCTCCTTACCCATCCCCTTCATCGTCCCGTTCCCCTACCCATACTAACTATATAAAGGCTCGGCTACATAAATGAGAACGAACGCTGATAAATTCTGAACCAAGTTTTCTTCGATCTTAGCTTGCCTAGTTTGAATTTACTTCTTAAAATCTAAACATCTAAAAATCTAAAAATTGTTTTCTTTTTTAATGGATGACTCGGTTTGAAGATTTTAATAATTATAAACGAATGTTTACTTTGAATTTATCTTTTTCATTTACCGAATTTAAGAGACTTTTTCCGAAATGATATGTTTAATAGAAATTGTAAATATTGTATACTTAAAGGAAAATAAGCTATAATAAAAATTCAAAGGATCAATCTTTCTTTGATAAGTGATCTGAGTATTCAAAACTTACTTATTTATTATTTTGGTAATTGTATAATGTATAAACTACCGTTTAATTTTTGTTTAAATTTTAATTTGAGCCTTTGTTCGATCAATGCTTGGCAATTTTTGATATGCCGTAAAAAGAGATGTACAATGAAATACCGAGAAAGATTTTTGCGATTACAGGTGTGACTTTTTCTCGTTGGGATACATGAGATGCTACAAATTTGGTTTCGTAAATTAGGATGTAAAGAGAAAAGGTACGAGAGATGAAGAGTACTAGATTTAAGTGGAATCACGGTGAAATTGTTACTATTATTTATTATGATTTAATTGAAACTAGTTTACAAAAATTTTATTTTATAAGAATTTAAATATAAAAAATAAAATAATACAAGCTTTAAAATAGTTTAGATATAAATAATTAAAAATTTATTATTAAAACATGTATTTCTAATTTTATTAAAACAAATTAATTTTAACATCACCTTTTAACATCACTGTTTTTTAACAATCAATTTTTATAAATTTACATAAAATAAAAAAATTGATTTTAAATCAGGTATGTAACGTTTGAAAAATAAAAAATTAAGAATATTTTTTTATTTGTTAGTAATGAATAAAAACAATTATAAAAACTTGATATTTTGGATAGTAAGATCGATATTTGATAATTCAGAAATATTAAACTGATAAATAAGGAGATTTATATTTATTCAAAATATTAAATAAGTAATTAATTTTTTTTAACGATATATAGATAGAAATACTTATTCATGATCGTTAGAAAATTAAAAATCATAAAATTATCGATATTAGATTATTAATAATTATTATTAATAGATTATCATAATATCAAACTATTATTATTTAATTAATATTATTAACATATATAAATAACAAAAATAATACAATTTAAATTATATAAAACATTTTGGTTTAAGTTCCTCAGTACATGAATTTTAATATTCGAATTAAAAATAACTTAAATATAAAATTTTGATTATCAATATTTTTAAATAAATAAAACTTAGAATATTAAAATAAATATTTTTATAAACTAACATGTTAAAAATATTATAAATTATATATACATAATTCATATGCATATTATATATCTATTTTATCAAAATATTTTTTCATAAAATTTTAATAATTTAATATTTTAGAATTATAATTAGCTAAAAACTTGTATTATTAGCTTTTAGTAGTACTTTATTTTATTGGTAATAAAATTTATAATAATATTTTATATTATATGTGTAACTGTATTAAATATTTTCTTGTAAAATCATATTAAAATTATTATAAAAATTACATTCATCAATTATAATTAATATTATTACATATGAAAAAGTATTCGGTACAATCATATTTATTATAATACATGAAATTTTATAGTTAAAGCATAAAATTTTTAAGTATTTGGAGTGCATACATGTTTAATACTGAAAATATATAAGATTAGAAATGTTATCATTAATAATTAATATAATGGTGATTAAAAATGCATCAAGGTTTTTAGTCAAAATATATTTTCTAATGAAAATTACTGTTTAATACAAGGAAATTGAGCGATTGAATGCTGTTATCGAAAAAAATATAAATGGCACATATACCTATAATTGTAAGCAATAGACCAATTTATTTATCACTACCATTATTTCAAAACATAAATGAAACACGTTTAATTAAAAAAACAGAATCTAAAGTTCTAGTTTTGAGTATTTATTATTATTACTTTTACTATAACATATAGACATTCCTTCAAACTAGTAAAACAACGTACTCTCATACATTTTACGTTTTTTTTTATAATTTTACCGTATATAAAATTTCTCAATAAAAATATTATCATATTAATTACGAAAAAAATTTATATTTTATTATCTTCCAAAGTTACGGTATCATTTTATGATTTGAATTTTTTCAATCATAGAATTAAACATTTAATCAATCGTTTACAATTTTATTTTAAATACAAAGGAATATATATCCAATACTATCATTATATTTTAAGTTAATAATTTAGTCAAAATTATTTTACTAAAAATTTACAATATTCTGGGAGAATAATTAATAGATTTAATTTTATTAAAATTTCTCTCATCAAAGTTAAAGGATGTAAGCTCATGTTTAAAAAATGTTATTACTCTTATCTCTTACCTTAAATACGATATAAAAGTATATTTATTTTTTTATAATACACCTGCATTATTTAAGTTGAGATAAGGATCCATTTATCTGCAAAAAATATCAATAAAAATAATTAAATCGGAAAAGTAATACTAATTTGTTATTTTCACGTTCATATTTTAAACTAATAATACAGCAAATACGAAGCTATAATTTTAATTTAACACATCTAACTTATTAAAAGAGATTATTTTTTAGTGTGTATAAAATATTTTAAATTAAACGGTTAACAAAAAAGTTTCAAATGTCTTTTAAAAATATAGTAGAATTTAAAATGTAATTTTAAAATTCCAAAATTTTGAAAATAAACAAAATAATAAGTTGATAAAATTTGAATTCTTAAAAATAAACCTATCGATCATTATTGTTAGGTATTTTTAAGCAGAAAAAATATTATAATAATATATTAAATTTCTATATGCAGAGAAACTTTGAAATCAATGCTTCAGACATAATGATTGAGCATTTTAAATTATTACAAAATTTGTTGATATTATTTTATATCGATCCTATTATCCGTGATATGATTTTTATTTACTCAAAGAATTATACATAACGAGACAATTTATATCTACAGTTAAATACTTCGTATTGAAAAATGTATGTAAATCTATGGAGATGTTTGGAACGAACTAAAAATATTTTAATAAATATGTAAGGATGGAATGAATTTGATCGATGTTTCTTTCAACCCCAGACAAAATTGTTTCATTTTTATTTTCCTTACAGTCGATCCATCTTTCATAATGTTCCAACTACATTGCTTTTACTTCAACACTTCGTACACGTCAAAATAAGAGTAAAAATAAAAATGAACGTACGTAATAAGAACAAAGATTTACACGAATATTTTGACATTGTATTCGTACAGTTTTGAAACATAAATCTATTCATAATCATCGAAAATAATTAGAAAACATCAAAATAAAAATGCTTATTAAATTAAACAAACAATCGCGAACCTTCTCCCTTCAAATGTGCAAAGTGATTTATTTGTTTTGAAAAAGCTGCGGCAAAGTCATTTTTCCACGTGTCAAAAACGAACGGTTCGTATTTAACTTTCAAAATTTTTCGAGCCCACGCTGAGTTGGTACCACGGCGCTTCGGCGATCCGCTTCGAGAACACCGAGGCCAAAAAAAAAATAACGAAGCGAACGAGCCTCAGACGCAACAAAAAAGGAAAGGATACCAAAGCAAAGAAGGCAGCGAAAAAGGATTGGAAAAAAAGTAAGCGAAAGAAACCAGAAAGAAGAATCGCACGAACTTAGTATTTCCTTCCTGTGCACGTGAACACGCGCTTGAACGTCGCGCGTCGCATTGTAAAAGCTCGGGTAAGAGTGGGGCTAAGAGTGAGGCTGAGAGTGGAGCTAAGAGTGGAGCTAAGAGTGGAGCTAAGAGTGGAGCTAAGAGTGGAGCTAAGAGTTCGGGAATTGAGGATGCACTGGCCGTGCAGTTGCTGGAAAAAAAGTCCGCAAAAAGATCGAGCCGATGTGGGTCTTTGTGCGGAGTCTCTTTGCAAACGAACCGGTAGGTAATGGTATAATCTCTTTCCCGTTTTCGATTGTTCCCTCGTACTTTTCTTACTTTCAATGCCAAGATTAAAAGGGAGAAGGCGCACGAGTCTTGTAACGATTTAACTTTGTCAGGAAGCTGAAAAATGCTGGCCAGATTTCTTGTATCGTTTGTATTTGGATATCAAACGTCGGTTATTCTTTCTTTCGTTTAGCTGATTTTGAGAAAGTACGCATTATCGCGGACTTTGATCAGTCGCAAAGAAGTGCTTTGCGTGCAAATAAGCTTAGATATAAATTTGTATTTTAAACTGATCTTAGGCATACAAAAATCTTAGCTTAAACGTACACAAGATGCTAAAATTCGAACAACCGATTACAGCTGTTCCTAAATACGATACTCGGGAATAAACTCGGTAAATAAACAAATTAAAATTAATATATTTTTATATAAGTTATAAAGGTTGTTAATGTAATAAGTTATTTGTAAAAAAATAAACGTAAAAGGTAAAGCAATTTAAAAAAAAATTTTTTTTAAATATTCTTTAAATTGATCGATCACGCAATATCTATATTTTATTAAGTTACGGACGATGCATTATTTTAAATTGAACATTTTTATTTAAGCTTTTTAATTTCCAATCTTAAAAAATCTTAGAAACTCGTTTTCGAGCAGTTGAAAAGACTGAGCGTATACTTTAAAGGGTTAAATCCTTTAAATCCTTTATAATCTTATTATATTATTCTGAAAAATATATATTCCGGAGTATAATATAGTTTAATGCTTTTTAGCTGTAAAATAACTCATTAACTTTGGTAAGAATAACATAAATAACAATTTCTATATTAATATTTATATACGGATAATAATTAGCGTTTTCTTTTGGTTTCATAATTTAACGACCTATGCTCTTTACTCGATACTTTTTAGATTATTCTACTCCTGTAAAAATTTTTTTTATTAATACCCATGTCGTTGTAAATATACCATTAATCATTTTTCATGTAAACGAAATGTAAGTTTTTAAAAGAAAATAACTTTATTATTAATTAAAATTAATTAATTAATTCTCATATCGGATAAGCAAAGACAATGAAAATATTGTTTAAACAAATTTAGAAAATCATTGGTATCAAAATAATTTGTAAGTTCAAACGTAAATATGAAATATATTCAGTTTTATTGGATAAATTATGCACGCGTTAAGTTTTATTAGTCGCGTAATCATTATTTTCACTCAGCATCCACGCGTACGCGTACTCTTCACTTCAGATTAATATAGAAATTCCAGTTGCCCATTTCTTTATCTACGTCAATGAAATATACCTTTATCCGAATGATTCATTTTCTATAAGGAGTTTTTCGGTACGACGTAAATGAATCCTTGGTCCTTCAAGAAATCAGTCACCATTTGTCATTGTCGTCGCGTTACACCGATTGTACTTCCAATTGCAAGCGTTGGACTAATCTCATCTCTTCGAACGGAGGCGTATAACCGTTCTCACGCATTCGCCCGTGAGTATTTTCTCAGGGAAGGCGAGTATTGCTCGCGAATGTAGCTATGAATGGCGGGGGCGAAGAAAGGATATGGACGGAAAAAATCAAAAAGAGAGACGGGAAGTGACGAACATCCAAAGAGCGGAATATTCACGAGAGATCCTAAGAATTACCAAGAGGCCGTTGCATTCGCTCTCCTACTCTAATTGAGTTCTCTCTATTCGCTCAACAAGTAATCGTTCAAATAAAACAGTGAGAGTCATTTCCTACTGTTCCATTGATAAGTTGTTTAGCATAGGTAGGAAATAAGATCTCGTTAATATATATATGCTAATATATAGGTGCTAAAATACATATAAATATTCAATTTTTATATAGTATTAAAAATTTTACAGCGTCATTTTATTTTTTTACTCTTAATTGTTTACCATTGCTTCTTTCCTCCAGTGATGAAAAAACAATTATTAAACTAGAATATCGACATGCGATCTAAAATTAATGATAGCCACAGATAACAAAATCACGTTTTCATAGGATTATGATTCTAATTTATTATTATTAGAATATTGATATTTGGTATATTATATATAGAAGCTGAATTTAAGATTTTTGTACATTCTCCGTTCAATCTTTGATATAATCAAAAACTATGCATTTTCTTAATCTTTAATTACTTTGCAATCCAATTTTTTTAATTCATACAAAATTATCCAAATTAACAGTTGTTTAAAATTAAAAAATTTGATTTCTAAAAAAATTTTTTAAATCGCAATTTCTTTATAATGAAGTTTTCGATTTTCTTAACTCATTATTTATAAACGCTATAATATTATATTAAATTCCAGCTTGTAAAACAGAATACGTTCACGAAAAATTCCATTCAAGTTTTGTCGAGTTAGAAAATTTTTCCAGATTCCTGACCGGTAATATAAGACGCACATTTCCACGTGGGTATGTTGCCAAGATCGAACGACGCATGCGCAAAGGTAGTAAACACTCGAAACACTCCTGTCTCGCTTGAAAATTTATCCAAGTTCGAACTTTCATTCGCTTGCGTATGGGATCGAGTAGTGAAAGTGCGCGGCGACGTTTGCTTCAACGGCAAATTCCATTCGATCGATTAATACGGCATTTCGACGATCGATTCACTAGATTTGATCTAGAATAATCTAAGCGGTATTTTTTATTTCTATAGTCTAATCATCTCATCAGATTTACGATCAGGAGAAAAATTTCTGAGATTTATACATTGTTCTATGATTTTTTCCTCTGGTATATAATTTTGTTAGTAGTGAAATTCATCCTTTGTTGTATTATTGTCCACCCGTAAATTATTTTCTTTTTTAAGAAATTCATCATTTTAACTTCAAAAATAACTTTTAGATATTTTTTAATATTTCAAAATTTCAAAACGAAATCTTAATTATTGTTATACCTTCTTCAATGTTAAATTTGAATTTTTGTTTTTATATATATTTTATTTCATCGATGTCAAAAAAAATTATTTAAAAACAATTTTTTTTAATTTTTACTTAATACGTATTTTTATTTCATAATTGAAAGATTTCTCTTGTGTTGTAAATTTTGTAACTTTCTTTTTTCAGTTTCATTTCATTTCCTCGTTAGAGATTTTAATCCAGATAACGATATATATTTTTGAATAAATGGTACGCAGTAAATTAATGATTTTTAATCAATACAGTTCATATAGTATTTTCTACTAATTTTGAATATTATTGGTTTGTGAGCGTTAATCTGTTATACCAAATTTTTATTTCGAATTTAAAAAAGCAGACATATAAAAATAATAACAGATCGTATGTTATTTTCGTATATAATTAAAATGTGCAATAAAATTATATATACGATACTCAGAGTTTTCATGAATGAATATATGAATATCCACTATGTAATAGAAAAGTATTTATACATAGATTTATATTAAAATAAAATATTATCTTAATCATTTGTTTTGACCTCATCGTTATTTGGCTCTTTTTTACTTTCTACACATTCGTAGAAAACAAGATTTAATATAAAATCAATAGATTACTTATTTCATTAATATAAGGTACTTTTTTTTCTTAATTTTAGTATTATTGAAAGAAAACTATATTCTATTACAAACATATGTAAAAAATTTTTTTAATTATTGCTATTTACACTAAAAAAAGCAATGATTATTTAAAACCTTCATACCCTCTGAAATGAAAATATGTGTTTAATCAAATGAATTTCTCTGACATATTGTAAACGATTGAAAAATAACTTAGAGAAACTACGTTTGAATATAATTTCAAAAACCATGTATGCATATAATCTTTTTTATTACGTTTTTCTGTACACGAGAATGTGCACGCAATATTCATTTACCTATTTATTATCGCCTGAGTATACTATAATTTTTTTTATAACGTTAGAAATACTATTGCATAATTGTCAATTGAAAGACAATTAGATTATAAATATTTTTTATAATAATTGATAGGCTTATCAAATAATAAGAAATAAAACAACAATCTATAATATTAAATATGATCTCAAATTTTTATAAACATAAAAATCGTTTAAATTTTATTGAAATGATATATATTATAAAAATTATTATATGTAATTACATAGTTTATTCCATTGCATATGTCAACTTAACTTTTATAATACAATATTTTATTTCTTAATAGAGTATTTAACATTTTCACCCATTTTTTTATTAATACTAAAATTTACAATGAATTCCTGAAAAAAATGATTATAGCGAATGATTTTTATACGAAGACGTATAAATTTCATGAAATAAAATATTAAGCCTATTTTTTTTATTATATTGCAATGTCAAATTTTTGAACAGCTTATTCTTCAAAAAATTATGTTAACGAGTATGAAAAAAATTATAAAAAAGAAAACAAAACTTGATTGTATTTAGTTGAAAAGAAAATGTAATGAAAGCGTATAATTAATTAAATATAAACCTATAAGTACAATTATTTCGGGAATATTGTTAAAAAATATATCAAAAAATTATATTAACGCGATGATTAATTCTGCGCTTTAAAAATGGTTAGAAAATAATTATTTAAATATTGGGAAATTATAATAATTATCTTTATAAAAAGTAATAATAATAATCAAAATACTTATTTAATTAAGTAATAATGTACGGAATTTTAAAACATGGTAAATAAAACAAAAAATTTTTCTTATAAAACCATATTTCTGTTCAGATGAAAGTCATTATCATTTTTTTCCGTATTCGCTTTCTTATTTTAATGTATGTTTCTTTAATTATATCAATGATTGAGCTACCGAATTATGATGATTGATTATCATTCGATTTAATTTATAGTTACATGCAAGCTTATTATCTTCTCATACAGCTTATAAATTTCGACGCATAAAAATTAAGGAAAATCACGAGAATTTTAATAGCTACCGTAAATCTAAGAATTCGTAGAGACGTTAATCTTATAGATTCATTTTTCAGCTTACACGGGTCCGATTACGAAAAGGAGTTGACGTAACATCAACGCGCATTATAACAATTTCATCAAATCGTGAAAAACGGGAAAAAAATGAGAAAAAAGAAGGGAAGCGAAGAAAGATGTCCCGCTAAGATATTCGTAAAGCGAACGGACGGAGGAACGTGTCGTTGAAAAGTTGCGCTCGCGGTGGCTTCCGTCTCTCGTCTGACCCCGTACACCAAGATTTTATCGAGAGATGTACTCGTATACCTCCCGTCGAAATCGCACGAGTAATCGAGTAGAGAAATTTCACGTGGCGCGTGACTCGTTCCCAGGGAACGGCTACATCCTCGCGCGATCTTGACGAGGGTGTGGCGATTTTTGGTCGTACACTCGACATTTCTCTCCGATCTTTCGGGAGATCGCTCTTTTTTTCTTTATTCTCACATTTATTTGCGACTATTAAGAAACGTACCTTTTTTAACTGAACGCGTTGGCGTTTATAAATTTTTAATAGTTGACGAAACACACAAATATTTCCGTTTCCGTTACATAAATTATAGATTTACAAATGCTGCGGTAAATCGATTGGCAAAAATGACATAAATTAGTTTTTTTTAACGTTCGATATTAAAAGAACTCTTAATTCTTATGTAGTTAAAATTTTACCGATGAAATACAATTTTTGTTTTTCTTCAAACTACTATTTTTTAACAATTGAGAGGAAGTAAGTTTTATTAGTACAGCAACATTTGTGAAAGTGATTTTTGAGCGATGTTTTCAAAGGTCAAGTGTAATTTGATTCGCCTATTAGGTATCACTGATTTACGAAGATAACGTATTAAAAATATAAATATATATTTATTTTAATCTTAATTATTCATCAATGTACATTAAATTATTCAATTTCATTATATTAAAATATTATAAAATAGACCGTAAAATTATTATTATGTTATATTTATATACATTTTTTACTACCTCTAACCTTGTAAATGTTTTTATAATATTGTGATTTTAGAGAAAGATTATTATAATTTCAAAAAATATCCAAACAAGAATTTCTTAAAAAATTATAATTGTATTTAATTATCTTTAAAGTCATAAAAATGATTCGTTTTGAAATCTATTGCAAATTATTATTTTAGCTCAATTATATCAATTATTAAGCTGACAGATTTACAACATGCTTACGTAAAACAGAATTGAATTTTAACTGGGTATTATTAAAAATGACAATTAAAATTTTTTATTGAGCAATAGTATATTAAAATTTTCAATTTATTTAGTTGAGTCTTATGGTATGTAAAAATAAAATAATATACAAGGTTTTGTACAAAATATTTTTTTAATTTTTATATAAAATTACTTATAAAATCAATTATCAATTTTATTATATTTTATCATACCATAATTATTTTTAAAGAAATTTTTTAACCTTTTAATGATTTAAGTAGTGATTTCATGTAGATTGTAGCTTTTCTTTTGAACTCAGAAATTACTTATCGTATACATAAAGTTCTACATTACTATGAAAACCTTTACTGCTCCGAAACCAAATTCTGAACAAAAAACCTCTTTTAAATCAAAACATAAATAAATCTTTATCCTGGTAGTATATTTCTTATATCTTTTCTTTTGTATCTCCCATCTTTATAAGCCTTCTTTTTCTCTTGTCTACTACGTAATAACAACTTACATTTAACATTTGAATTATGTCACGTTATACTTCGTGTTAATGATACATATTCACGTATGATACATGTATTGATACGTTCATATATATGTACTTCAATTTACACTAAAATAATTTGTTAAATATTCGAAGTTGAAAATAAATAATTGATTGTTTTTAAATTATCACATATTAAATAAATATTTAAAAAGTACAGCTAACGTTTGTTAACAATTTTTGAAGTATGATTTTCTGTAAATTATCATATACCATTGTAATATGACATAAAACTGGAAGCAGAAAAGTTTTGTTAGACATTCTAAACTATTATTTTTAATTATTTTATCAATATCTAATACCATATTATAAATAATATTTAATATTTAAATGTAATTATAAAATAAAAAATGTAAACATTGAAATATTTAAAATATATACTTATAAAGATTATATACTTTAAGTGGCTTATTTTCTTTTCATGAACTTGTAAATTTAATCCAATATACACATGATTTTTTGTTTATATATCAAACCAATGTGACTGCGTGTATCATTTTTTATACGTGTTATAATTTAAAATATAAACATGAAAAAAATTGTTTACATTTTTTAAATTTGATAATCATCTTTAAAATAAAATTTTTATCTATGTTGTTCGATCTATGTTTCATCTACATTAATATAAGATTGTTCTTTAAATTTATGATTGAAGATATGAATATATCGTATCATTCCACAGAAATTTAACCTTTTACAAATTTAATATTTTTATATATTTTAATTATTATCATATTAATTTTCATTATTTATAAAGAAAAATTTGTAATAAAACTTTTAATTTAAAATTTAAAAGATTGACGTAAGTTACCCAAGTATATATTTTTTATATTAATTAGAGTTAAAGAAGTATAATTTCGTTATAATCCATATTATTTGTGAATAATTCTGTTCATTGTACAGAAGCATAACTTAAAGTATATCTCATTAAAAACGATCTACAGGTCCGTGATATTAAAATGATAGCCAAATGGAATGTTGAATTTATAGTTCTAGTAAATGACCATTACAACGCACTTTAACTGCATCTAACGGATCTTTATTTACTCGGGCGAAACAAGACCATAGGGTAGGCGAATTGCTAGTATGCCTTAAAGAATCAGACATTGGTCTTCATCATATTTTTATATGTTTGTATCTAGAGAAATTAAATTCACTCGTAAATAAGATTATAGTTGAAAAAACAAAAATCACTGCTTAGTACGCTTACATCAATATTTCTTATTTTAATTTCTCAATATTTCATATATATTGTATTCATAATTTTTTCAATGGTTATAAATTAAATAATTAAATAATACTTTTAATATTTTGAATAATTTTTAATAAAAAGAATGTTGAGTCATTCGATAGTTAAACTTGACTATACGATTAAAGAATTTTTATAATTAAAATTTTAAATTAAAATTTAATAATTCAATAAATATTAGTTTAACTATAAATCTATTTTGAGACAAGATAAATAGAAAACTTTTTTAAATTATTTAAATAAGTTTAAGAATAAATAACGACAGTATGACTACTAATATATATTTGTATAAATATATCCTTGAATTAAAAGATTTATATTATTTTTATAAGTTTTTATAAAGAAACGAACTAATTTTTTATTTCTAAGAAATTTTATTATTTATTTAAAGAAATATTTAGAGTGAAATATATTTTGAATTTTAAAATGTTACATCGATAATTCAATTATAATAAATCTTATAAAAATATTTAAATGAAATAATTGATGATTAATCTATCGATTTTGTACTAATATTTATTGCATTATTAAATTTATTTTATATTTTCACACTGATATATTACAAAATAAAGTTTTAATTCTAATATAAATTATAAACCTCGTGTAAAACTAAAATACTACATTTAAATTATATTTAAATGTGTTCATAAAAGTCGGTAAAGTTGAATGGTAATTCAAAATAAAATGAAAGTAGAAAACATAAATTATATTTGACACATATGTAAGAATTTAAATGTTTCATATATTTATAAAATTTAAGTGCATAAGAAAATAATAGTATAAATTTTATTGTTATTAATTTTTGTATTATTATTTATAATTTAATATTTTATAAATATTTAAGTCAATATGATTCAAAAATATATTTTAACTATTCGCTATTTTTATATATTTTAACTATATTTTTTAAAATATTTATGTATCAAATTATTATTAGAATAAATTTAGTTGTTGAGAACTTTTTATTTTGAATTATTCATAAATCGTTTTTATGGAATAAACTTTTTTTAACTGTATCTTAATAAAAAATCTCGAAAGACAAACAAATTCATTCGCAATCCCAAGTTTGAGATGTACACTCGCATCTCTTTTTTATATCCGATCATCATCTGAATCCTCGTATGAATATGTACTTATAGGATCTAAACAATCCTGATTATCATCGACCTTGACTGACTCGATCACTGCGTATCATCGTCTCTCCAAAAGCGATGAAAATAAGAGCGACTTCGACTTTGTAAGGCAAGGCCTTGACTTTCGTTTTTATAGATCTATTTCCGTAATCTTAAGCCTTTCGAATTAAAATTTATTCGAAAATAAAGATTCATTTTGATTTCTTTGATAAATTTAATTGACAGTGTAGTTAACATAAATTTTTAGAAAGAAATTTTAGTATTATAAATCATTACGTTAAACGAACCTTTAGCTCATAAAATAAGTTTATTTTGAATGAATTTTATAACATCGTATAGGTGAAATTTAGTTGAATTATCGCGAAAAATAATGGGTCGAATAAATTACATTTATTTATAAAATATAATGACCGAAAAAAGAAAAGAATCGCGGATAAAAAATTATTTATAAACTTGAAAATTCAGTATATAACATTTCATTATAGTTCATTAGTATTAGTAATATTTATGAAATACATACTTTTAAATTATAAAAATAAATTGTACAGAAAAGTTTATTTCGAATAATACAATCTAACGTATCTAATAAAAAATTAGGAAATGTATATAATAAATTAAGTCGGAGAAAGCTTAATTAATAACGTTTCAATCATCGGTATCGCGTGTTTCGAGAAAAGATTTAAAGATTAAATAGAAATTCAATGGTATAAAACGTGTAATGCAACTCGTACTATCGTACAAAATATTCGAAATATATCGAGTACACGCATTGATCGTTGATTTTATAAAATTGCATTGAAAATTGAGCGAAGCTAATTGCTCCATACCCTTAAAAATAGCGAAAGATTTCTTTGGATAAAAAGGAAAGTTCGCGACTGGTTCGAAAAGAAAATTCATTAATTTGCATAAAATGAGAAAAAGAAACGAGAAATTCAATAAATTATTGGGAGATAACAATCGCAGAGTAGCTCTTAAGTTAAAATTCATTTCACATGCAGCCCCGATAAGCCTCTATGGAAACGTCTCGCCTCTAACATATGGAACACTTTCGATCGTCCGGAGGAAATCCGAAGCTGCATAAATCAGGCGGCCGATCAAGGGGGACGAAAAAGCCTGGGGAATCCCGTCGTCGAGCCAATCTCGTTCGGAATCAGCTGGCTTACATGCACGGCACTTATGCAGAGCCTCCGGAGCACTGACCTGCACCGCTTCGCTCTCGCGGTCGTCCGAATCCGCGAGTGAAAGTAGTATTATCGGTAAGCGGCCATCGCTGCTACGCGTTCCGCAACCTCGGCCGGTGAGTCGGATTTTTGAAGGACGATCGCGTCCGACCAAGAACGGAAGCAGGAAGAAGATGACCCTCCAGCTGCGAAGGTCCGCTTACCGATACTTTACCAATCGATTACCTAATCTTCGACCTCTTTTCGAGCGACAGACTCGATACTCGACAACGACTTTTCCCAAACTCATGCTAGAGCTGCTAATTTATGCTCCGCTGAATCATTCCGACATTTACATTGTGTCCGATCAAACTTAGGTAAGATGGGATGCGAAGGCCTCCTTTCGGTTCCTTTTCATTTCAAACGCGTCAATTTTTATTAGTAATATAATTTTCATGCTTTCAAAAATATTCCGGAGTAATTTATTCGATGTCTAGCTGGATTATACAATTTATCGAGTGGAGTTAATAGTTGATTTTATACTATGGCACAAATTATCGTGTATACTTGAAACGATGACGGAATGAATTTTCGAATTCTAACGCTTGATAAATTAATGATGATAACATCGTGGCTTGAGAAATCAGCTCCGTTTCTTTTGTTTATTATTTTTGCAAACTAGAATTTTTAAAAAGGACAACGAAAAATCTTTTATGTTATATTATCTAGTTTCAATTATACGAAAACTGATATTACAATGTCAATTTTTAGATTATCTTGATATTTTCTTATATTCACCAATTGAGTCGAAAAATATCATTATTTATATAATACTATAATACCGTTTTTTAATTCCTAGGGATGCAATAGATATACTTTTACCGTCGTATTATTTTATTGATCGAATAATAAAATATAAGCATCAATTAACAAACTTATCTTAATTGATTTCTTTACGATATTTTTATTTAATATAAAAAATCTTTTAACATAAGTAAATGAAAGAAAGTATAAAATATATTATTATGGATTACGTACACGCGCATAGAAATATAAAGTGTTTCTACATATTATTATTTATTTTAATAAATTTCTACTAAATAATTCATTCAAAATTAAATAATAATGATGAAATTTTATTACACGAATAGAAATTTAAAAGAAAATTAAAACCTAATATTTATTAAGTTTTCAACTAAAATAATAAGCTATTGTGATCGTAAACGTTCTTAATTGTACAATAAAAAATTTTTGATACCTTATTTTAATATATTCTTTGCTTTCGAAACAAGAACGTATCGATAATTTTATTTAAGTGTTTTACGTACTTAACTAACAAATACCATATAATTTATTTAATGCATCTGTAATATAAATTAATTTTAATAGAAAAATATTTAACGTAGAAATATTTATCTTAGCATAAAACTGTTCGATTTAAAACAAAATATTCGATTAGTTGAATAGTCATTGAATTAACTCAAGTATTTCAATATTATAACAATAAATTTCCAAAAATAATTAATTATTACATTCAGAAGTGTTAATAAATATTATAAGATATTCGACTAATTTATACAATACATAATATTATGTTTTGGCTGAATTCGAATACACTTTTATTTTGTATTTTCGAAATTCAGATTTTGTCTTTGACCTACATATTTTAAGCATGAATGCTTCTTTAATTTAAGCTTGCTGAACAATACTTTTGATAATCGATGTTCAAAAGAATTTATTTTCAATTAGTTTATTCAAAAAAGTATGACAATTAAAATACTAAACTTTTTAATAAATTTAGCAATTATATTTAATGTATAAGAAAAAAATATTATTTCACTTTTTTACAAAATAACAATTTGATATTAACATAAAGTACATACATTATAACATACTTTTTTATTATCATATTTTTTAAAGAATGTGCATTTAATTTGTATGTAACTTAAATGCTTGAAAATTTCAATATATATTTCGTATCTATTTATTAAAATTAATTAGATCTTACAATATAATTTTTACTACTGATTATAATTACCGTTAAAAATGACATTATAAAAGTATTCTGAGAATAACATTTATCATAAAAAAAATTGTAAAATTGGAAACTTATTTTATGAAATGTAATCTACTTAAAAATTGAAAAAAATTTGCAATACAAATCGAAAAGAAATTTTATTGATTGTTTTAAAATTATACGTATGCATATGTATAATCTATAATCTGAATTTTTTCGATTACTCGGTAAGTTACGTCACAATTTTATCAATTTTTGGGAAAAAACATATTTATATTTTAAATAAAAATTAAGTAATAGGTGCAAGGTCATATTTTTTTAAGTAATAAATTTAATTAGTTAATAATTTAACTTTATGCTTAGTCAATATAAAGGTTTAAAAAATATTTGAAAAGTATTTCACTTTTGATTTAAAATTAAGGCAAAATAGACGTAGATATATTTTTTATAGGTACAAGTGTAAGATGATTATCATATTTGATATATTTAAAAAACATATTATGTAAAATGAATACAAAGATAAGAAAATCATCATCTTTTGGATCCCATATTTAAGTATGGGTATGGTATGATTTATATACAAAAGGAATAAACAAAAAAGCAAACCCAAATTCTTAAAATTCGAACATGAGCCAAAATATTGAATAAAAAGTCAACAACGCTCATTTCATTTCCGACCAAAGTCATAAAAATTTCTCAAAACTTCTTTTCAGCCCAAAACTTTCTCCGTTTTAGAAAGTCCCTTAATAATAAATATTTCACGAGACATCGACTCCTCAAATTTATACATCGAAGATATAACAAACGTGGATTGATACGGTGTACATATCCGCATCATTGTGGATTGGCTAATCGGTATTAATAAAAATACTACTCGCGAAATAGAAAGTCCAGTTGTGTCGTGGAAAATGCAATGTACATTCATACATAAATAGGTGTCAGGTGAAAATGGATGTTTTCTTATACAAATGAATGAAAGATTTTATTAGTTTTTGAAACGTAAATAAACAGAAACCATTTAAGTCGTAATATATACGCTGTGAAAAATTGCATTTGAATAGAGTTTGAGTAATTAATTTATCGATAACGTACGTTAGCCTATATATTTATTACGTTGTGTATGAAATGCTTACAAATTTTAAATAATTTAAATAATTTATCTTTAATATAAACGAGAATGCTCTTAACTCATACAATGGTTATTATTTCGTTGATTAAAGATTAGATTATGAATCGTACGAATACATTTTACGATAAACAGAATACTACGTAAATATTTAGAAAAATATTAAGAGTAACGTATAAATATATCTTTTATGTATCTAAATAGTATTCGGTGATATTTATGATACAATAGAAACTATTGCATGCTTAGTAATTTTATATATCTTATAAAAGTTTTTTATACGAATGAAATAAGAGATAAAAATGAAATAAATTTAATTTTTATAATTTTTATCTAACAACAAAATCTTCGTTCACGATCAAATGTAAATATTATAATTTATCCTTTTTACTATAAAAACTTTTGCAATTTATTAAAATTATCCCGACAGTTATTTTATGTTATTTTTTTATTTGTTTTAAAATTAATCACACAGCTAATTTATTCAATATAACAATTAAATAATGATAAAGAATAGGTCTATATTATATAATACTCTTTCATTGAATTTTTTTCTTATTATATCTTGTTTAAATTAAAAAAAATTAGAGTATTTGATTTTTCCATAAATAAATGATACTTTCGGTTTTTTAAATATATAAGTACGTAAAATAAATTTCAAAATTAATTATTTTGAAGATTTATGTTTAATGTATAAGCATCAAGGAAATGTAAGAAATATCCTTAAACATGCTTATCTTTATTAAATTACATAATTATGCTAATGTATTGCATTTTATTCGATAAAAGTTAAAAATGTATGCATCAAATTTATTGTCATAATTTCGATCCAATTATCGGATCGATACCGCATGAAATATCGCTAAACATCGCTAAAAAACATAAGTGTAAAGACGTTGAATGAAAAAAGCAAATTTCTATTCACGCGAAATAACGGAAAAATGGTGAATATTAGAAAATAAATTTGAAATAAAAAGAAGTCGATGGAGAATGTGGAGAGGCTCGTATATCGGTTCGGACAAATAGCGGCGAATCAGAACTTTCTTAATGGAAATCGGTGTCTTAACGTGCTGTCTGTATTGTCAATGAGCTTTCTATGTACGAGCTCTTTAAATGCGGCATCAGCACCGATGTGTATAAGCAACAGATGTATAAGTCTTGATTGTCCTTCGGGTGCGCAATTTCTTAGTGATGTCGACGATGCGAGAGGGGCGTAAGAGAGAGGGAGAACTCGTCGATGGAGGCAACTTCTTCTTTTTTTGGAGAAGGGATTTTCACTTTTACTTCTGGCTTATGCCATTATTTTTATTATGACTAACAGTAGCATTTGACAATACCATTTATCACGTATTTTACAACTGCATCGTAACTTTACGCATCTAATTGCAAGACTCTGAGCAAAAATTATAACTTTCAATTTTATTGGTTTTATGAAAAGGAATTTTCAGTTATTACAAATATATATTATTATTTATAATTACAACTATATATTATTATTTTAAAACATTAGGAGATACGAAACTTTCAATTTTATTTTAGTTACATGGCATTACTTGTAAAAATAGAAACATTTTAAATCTATAACTTTGAAATTTTTTATTCTTGCAATGTAAGTATATTTTTAACTAATATGTTGTTAAATATTATTTTTTTGTATTAACGTATTATTCAAAACATTTAATAAATTTTTTTAACCAAGATTCTTATAATATTTTTGTTGACAAAACCTATTATTTTATAAGTTATACATTAAGTTGTAATGTATAAAATGATGACTGTTTCGTTAGTTAGAAATAAAAAATATAAATTATATTTTGAATAAAAAATTAAGAATATAAAAAAATTGATGTAATCAGAAAAATATTTCGCTAAAATAAACTTATTAATAATCAAAATTCAATCAGTACATCTAGCAATATTTAAAAAATTCATACATTAAGTATATAAATATTTCAATTACATCGGCAATATTATACACAGTTTATTATATTTATTAATATGATCGTGTATTATAAGTGGTTAGCAATGAGATTAAATGTTACAAAGAATATATTTCGTTAATTGAAAGGAGACTATAAAATCAAGTTGATATTAAATTAATTATAAATCTCAATAAGAAAATTAATAATCTAAAATCACATAGAATTTGATTAGAAAACATAATTTTGATAAATTAAAATGTATCACTTTTTTCAAGCATAGAAAAATATAAAACATTAACTAAAATATGTTTATTTTTATTTATTAACTGAAAAAGAAATTTATGAATTTTAAGAAAACTTAAAACAAATATAAATGTTTACAACTACAATAGAAAAGGCTGTATACAATCCCTTATTTTTATTTTGTAAACCATACAGCATAAAAATTTTACTTGTGTGGTATTCAATTAATACTAAAATAGATCATATATATATACAAACTTAAATTAATGTCTATATTTATACGTAATATCATTTATAATATTATTTATATCTTATTTATATCATACAATATCATTTATATCTTATTCTCAAAATAAGCTTAAAGTTATTGAATAAAAAACAGTTTCTCTTTCGGAATAAATTATCAATTTTAACGTTATAAAATTTATTACATCGTATCCATTATACATCAAAATAATTTTTATTAAAAATTCCTTAAACTAGAACAATTAATTCTGAAAATATTTTGATCGAAACTGTCAGTGATTGAGTTTAAGTTTATAAGTTTAATATAAGTTCTTCGATATAAGTTAAATATTCATACATGTATACTTGCATTTATATTCAATCCAAACTACTATATGTGAACGTCAAGTTTAATCTTTAAAACAAATATGAGATGAAGAGATATAAAAAATAAGATATAATATAAATTCTTAATTATAAGCAAAACGTTCGTTAATAATCGATTGCAATGTTACTTGTTCGTATCATCATCCTTTTTAATAATAAGCTTTCGCTTAAGAACCAATAAGAAAAAACATCATTGTTACCAAGGTATAAAACTTAATGAAAAATAATTTTTCGGTCATTGAACGGAAGTTGCTACTCAACGCGTGATCACTTATTTATGAATTACTGCATGAGTCGTTGCACGCGCCAACTTATACGTGGATCGGATACAGATTGAGGTGGAAGGAAAGGAAGAGGAAAAAAGAAAGAGAGAGAGAGAGAGAATGATAAACAGACCAAATGAGTGAGTGACATATCAAGAAATTATACATATGTTAGAAAAATTTTCTATTGTGTAACTTGGAAATTTTTGCGCATGCATACGTGTAGACACGTTGTTATACCGTTACTTTGCGTCCATTAGATTGCGATACTCCATGTCTAATCTGATTATATTGCGCATGTTTTAACTAACATTATTTGGATTGTGTTGAAATCTAGTGTAACTGTAACTTTTGATTTAATATTATGTAACACAGAACTGAAGGAATAGGAACAAAGTAACTAGAACATAGTCGTTAGTAACGGTAAAAGCATAGTTTAATAAATTGAAGAATACTTTACAGTTCCTAAATAATTTATAAAAATTATTCCAGTGAATTAAAAACAATATAAATGAAAATAAAGATTATTTACATTTTTAAATTAGCATATTTTTCATTAAACTTATAAATAAATGTTTTTCATTTAATATTGAGTTAAAGTATTTATATATGATAATGATGATTCTTTCTCAATTTTCTTTGACACTATACAATGATTTATACATTATATTATTGTATTAAGTTTAAAATTTCTATATACTAAACAAGTAATTTATCTTTTTTGAATATACAATCCATTGTATATTCAAGAGTTTTTTGTAAACATCATTGAAAAAAAATCTAAATCCAAAGGTTTCCGATTATGTTATCAATATGTATTCTTTAAGACGATGTTTTATAATCGATCGATATAATTTACCTCGAAAAAAATTCATTTTCAACTTAGTTTATAGTTAATAAAATTTTTATAGTTAATAAAAATTAGCTTCAAAAAATTCATATCTTAAATTCTTCAGAGTATGATGTATCGATGAAAATTTTAAAATATTATAATATGTAAGATAAAAATATTCTTAAATTAATTTATTTATGATATTTTATAAATTTTATTCTTTTTTACATATAACGTTACAATATAATGATAAAAAATTTTTTTTAATTTTTTTATTATTTTGACGCGATGAATAATTCTTTCACTTTATAAACAATGAAAATACTTTGTTTAAAATATATGTTCACTACTTTTACAAAGAAGTTACTATTATGATATTTCAGTATTTCATAACTAATGGTTGTTTCATAACTAAATCTATGAATTTATAACGTCATATATGTCAAAGTCAATATTATTAGATGTGTGCACATCATCGCATAAATGGAACTTCAAAGTAAAAAAGATAAATAATATCAATAGAGACCCTTCAAAATTACAAAACTTGTATTAAAACTTAAAAGAGAAATAAACAAAAATCTTTAGAGGAAGCATTTAGTTTTTATATAAGTATGCATTATATATATATATATATATATATATATTATTGTTAGTTGTGAAAGTTTTCTTTTATACATTTGTTCCATTTCTGTATAATCTCGACTCTATAAAACCGTTGTGTTTTGCCATGAATTTTTAAAATCATACTCTCGTTTATCGAGTAATTTTGGAAAAAAGTTTTCGGGTAAAATATTTTGTTCATTATTCCACTCAAAAAAATTACTTCAAAATTTGCATATACCTTTCACCTTGTAGTTTAAAAGAAAATTTAAGAAAAGAACTATTAAGTTTAATAAGACACAATATTGGAAAGTACGAATATGCACGTGTAATTTTTAATTAATTTTTTATGTTCCGGTATAACATCGGACTATTTTCGTTGGATATTTATTTCTGTAAAATACATTGTTCCAAATTATTTAAAAATTTTTTAAATTTTTTACGGTATGAGCAAATATTGTTAAAAATTTAAATAACTCTTACACTGATAAATACTTACATCATGAATTTGTTAAAGGTTCTTTAAGGAAACAAAATTGATTTTATTTTAAATTAATTATTTTATACAATTTTTATTATTTAAATTTAGATTAAGTTACCGAGGTGAAAAAATTATGTTGTAGATTATTTTTTTTTGAGGTATAATTTATTAGAACAGCACTTGCTACGAATATCAATATTCAGTAGGTCTATGTTCATCAATGCTGGATAATAATAATTGAAACAGACCTCGAAGGAGCAATTTTCCGTAACTTCATTTCAAGACTTATATTATACTCGGTGTATTATATATTTTTTAACGATAGTGAAAGATTTTTAAAATAATGCTTATCAATTACTTTATTCTTAGGAATTAAATTTGATTCCATAATATTTTGCAAAGAGCATAAATGGTAAATATTAAGTTATTTTATATTAAATATCTGTCAGAACTGTTTGAAAATCAGTATATGAATAAAACATAAAAGGTGTTTATAAATGCTGAATGTTCATTTTGAAAACCAGTTATAAAGATGGCTTGTACGATTTTACAAACAAATTCGAAGAATAAAGCCGTAATTCCATCCCAAAGACTGCACAAAATATCAGTTTCTTGTCACGTCCATAAAATGTTTATGAACTCTGGTGGAATTCAAAGCAAACGATTCTCGAGGCATTCATAAAATGATTTGTCTTCAAAGAGCGCTGATGCCTAAGGACGTTATCAAGCAAACGTAATTCGACGACTATGAAATCGCGTAACAACGCTTTTACGTATCACGTGACTAATACGTACTTTCACATCTGTGCGGTTTTCTCCGAGGCGCACACAAGCCTCGACGCCACCACAATGGTGGTGATTCGAACGTGGCCACCTACGATACTCGCGGTACGAATAGGCGACCGAAAGGTGCAAAAAACGAGACGCGTGTCGCGCGACTTACAAGGTCCAGTGGGATGCGAGGTATCTGTGTCAACCGATGACGTCTTATCCGAACCGCTTGGATATTCGATACAAGGAGGTAGTGTTTTTATCTCTCGCTTTCCTTTTCTCCCTTTCATTCGCTCTTTTCTTTTTCCTTTGTTTTTCCTTTGTGGCGTTATACACAGTCGCTCAGAGTAATCGGTAAAAAATAATGAGATTCAGATATGATGCTCCAAGATTATTTAATCGGAAATTAATAATTAAGACGTACACTTTTATATGAATATAGACAAAGAAATGGTACGTTTTAGATAGTAATTAAATAGAAAAACACTATGATAAATTTGAAACAAATTTTTAATTTTTGCATGAATTATCTTGTAATTACGATTATAATGTTAAGTTTTTGCAGCCACTTAATTTAATGCTTAACGTTGTGAATTTGAACTGTTTTTTATTATAATAAATAATTTACCGCGAATCAATGGTTAATCAGCTATTATTATTATAACGAGTTTATTTTATTTATCTTACGAAGTTAAGGTATTATTATCAAATAAATATATTTAATCTAATTTTTCTAAGATTACTAAAGAAAACCCGAGATTTCTATTTAAAAAAAAATACGGTGTTTGAACGATAAATTATATTTTAATCATGTTTTTGTAACCAATTTTAAGTATTTTTTTGGATAAAATTAATATAACTTAACTATTATATATAATTATCTATAAATTATATAATAAGTAGTCGCATGTTTGTATAAATAAAATCTGTATTTTTATTTCAAATTACATTAATTCTTACTACAGAAAAATAATCGATAATTACATTATATTACTCTTTATCATTTTAATACAGCTCTCATCTGAAATAATATATTTATAACTCTGCGTTTATACGCGATTTTGAGTATTTACGTAAATTTTAGCTTTTAATAATTAAAAACTATTGATTTTTATTTATTTTGTTTTTGAATCTTTAAACTAATGTTATATGTATTGTGAAACGATAAATGTTCATGTAGATTATTAATTTATTTACATAGGAAGGTTACAGTAAATTATTATTCAAATATATATGAAAAATTATTCCAAATTTTCATGCATAGAATGATCAAGATTAAGATGCTTATAAAAGTGTGTTAAATACTGATACATATATTTTTTTACGTTTCTGATTGTTAAATTTAAACGGTCGGATATTTGATCATCGTAGTACATTATAATATATTACACGCTATGGAAATCAACGATGTAATTGCTATATATTCGTGCTGCAACTGAATGTAATAGTCGACTTTGTCGGAATTGAATCGTGTTACAGTACTTTTTTCTTTTGATTACATTCGAATCAATCGTAAATATCGTAATAAAAAATTGTTGTACACGGTAAAAGACTATAGTTCTCGAATGACTTAAATAATTATACAACAAATTAACTTATAAAATAAAATAAATAAATTATATCTATCAACAATCTAAATTAAATTTAAATATTATATACTACCCTTCGATCAAATGTAATTACTTATAGGTACAAAGATGATCCAATATTAAAAAAATACTCTTGAGAGATTAAATACACTTGTATTTAATAAGTCAAGTTATAAAATAAGAAAAAATAATAATCATCGCTTTATAATAGTTTTTAACGAACATTGATTTTGTATAATTTAAAGTTTATATTGAAATAAAATTATAAAAATTACAGTGCACGTAACACGATATTTGCATCGATCACCAAAGAAATATAATCCGAATCGATTAATTCTAAGATTAAAATAAAAAATATTGTAGTAATTAGTAAAATCTAAGAATTTTCAAAAATAACGAACTTTTAGATTATAGTAAACGATCGCACGATCGATTAGTAAATTTAAATATTACAAAGTACTTATATCAATACACGAGCGTTTTAATAAGCGTCTTTCGTTCTTTCACATAAAGAAATTACAGTTCAACATCGTCAAGCATTACAAAACATTAATAATTGATAATCTATCGTTAGAAATCGCCTGTGCAAGAGAAAATTTTAGCCGAAGGTCGAAAGTAATTTGTGTCTACGGGAGAACATTTGTGCACACGAATGTAAGAAATATCGAGAAAAAAAGAAAAAGTCCGCGAAAGCGGCTCAGTTTCCCCGATTGATCCACACGCGCATGACGTACATTATTGCTCACTCGCGTGCAATCCGACGAAATAACGCGTGTGTAAAAGTAAAATAACCCCTTGGCATTCCCCGGCTGCAGAGCATTATTCAATTTAGCCGCGAATGGCTCGAAAAAGCGCGAGCATCTGCCAAGAACTACTTTTTACGCGTTCAACCTTTACTTCAGCCGCATCTCGAACGCGACACGCAAACCTCGAGCGGTATACTTTCCCTTTATTCTTTGGTTCTTTAGTCGCACGCTTGCAAGCGAGAGAGAAGGAGAACGAGAGATAAAAGGTTGAGGCGGAGATATGCTTGGGACAAGGGTTCATTATTGTAAATAAAAGCTTCGTGAGCAGTCAGAGTTAAGATAGATCGCGGATACATGGAGTGCTTAATTCGTTTTTCTTTACCGAATTCTCCTTTTATAAAGATAAACGAAAGTTATAATTATTGATTACGTCTATTTTTTGTTTTACTACGTCCTTCCACGGGAACTTGTTTTATCTCTCGACGATCTTAGATTTTTTTAAATTAATCCTGCACACACACACAAATAATAATAATAAACGATGATCCCTTGGATTTAACTAGAAACAAGTACTTGAGCATCCTTAGAAAGGTATCTTCATAGCAAAGTCGAAGGTTTTCCAAACAAAATTTAAAAAGACTTAAAAGATATTTACATATATACGTGTATTTCCAGATATTTCGATAAATACATGTCGAGCGAAGCAAACCACTTACAACGTTATATCTTGACTAAATTATTCTTCTAATGTAAACACGTACCTTAAATCATTACAAAATAAAATATTAATTGTAAACTACATTTTAATAAAATATTTTTAAGCGGTGCTTAAACGCGACTCGAATATTCTTATATTCTTATGGCATCCTAAAAACCTGCAAAGCACACTGATAAAATGCAAAAAATATTCGCGCCGGAAGAAAGCGAAGCGTTTACGAATGGTCGTTTCGAAGGAGAAGGAAGAAGAAAAAGAAGAAGAAAAAGAAGAAGAAAAAGAAGAAGAAAAAGAAGAAGAAAAAGATTGAACAGGGGACAAACACCGTGTACGTGTACAGTCGACACGCATGTTTACATTTCGCGTGCTTCTGCTACACGTGTGTTTTTAAACGCGCAGCGAAAAAAATCAGAAGAAGAAACACGAGAGAGATACTGCGGTGCTTTACAATAATTGAAGACCCATTCGTTTGGTGACTCGAGAAAAATTTACCTTTGCTCAAGTGGATTTATATATTTATCCCGTTTTCCTCTAGCGCGTTTCTCTTTATTCTAACGAAATGTTATTATAGTTTAATCGGTCGGCTTAACGACTCTGGAATAAAGACAATGCGAAAATTACTCTAGCTAACTAACTAGTATTTAGAGTACGAATATATTTATATTTTTAATAAATCAAAACTTCTGAAATAATTATAATTCTTTCGTACGTCGAGCTCTTTGCTAGGAGTTATTGAAAAAGCTTTCAGACGGATAAACAAAATGGATACGTGATTTACAACGATTCTTTTATCGTTGAACAAGCAGAGTACGTTCGTCGCGCTGAAAAATTTTTCGTACGTAAATGCTTGTATAAAATATAAATACAATACACAACTAGAAGTTGTATTTTAATTTAAAATACAGACAAGCTCGCGCACTTCACTCTTCCATCGCTCGATGCGATATTATGGTTATTTACAACGACGTTTCTTGTCTAGTGATTTTTGGATGGACTGACCATACGTCATTTATAGACGTATGGAAATATTCTAATTTAATAGTTTCTTTATAATCGTTAGATATATTTTTTACTTTTACCGTTTTCTTAAATAAAATATTTAAAATTTTTTTCTGTCAGTTGTTTTTTTATTTATCCAATAAACAAAATAATAAAAACGAATCGCGTTATGTTTTATATTTTCGCGATATCGAAAATAATTTTCGTTTAGATGATTTTTAAACGTACTCGAGTTCTATAAAAAGCTTCTTAACCGATATCGATATATCATAAAATATATTACACTTTACAATGCAATTTTTTAAATTACAAATTTGAAACATATTTCTAATTGAAGGTATCTCCGTTTTAAGAGTATCTTAAATATTCGATAAAAAAATAAAAATGTAGTACCAAAGAAAATATTGACTTATTTTTGCATGCGCATAAGTATGTTGTAACGACAGAAGTAAAAGGCATAATTCGAATACATTCAACTTGGACTAATCGGTACGACACTATAATGATAAAAATTCTTTTCGAGTATAATAACTTTATCATTAAGTGCAAAAATCTCGTAAACCTTCTGCCGTTTTTCCATCTTCGTCTCTCTCTTCCCGTATCCGTTGCACCGATACCACTAGTCTCTTCGGGTAGACTTTTTGTGTAAGCATCGGTACCGTCCACATCGACCAATGGAAGAAAGAAAGGAAGAGTCAAGAGCCTCGTGGAACATGATCGGCGCGTTTCTTTTGAGTTGTAGGGCATAACTCGCTCTCGGTTTTACGAGCGTTGGCTCAAGGTGCGGTGCGCGCAATGCTGATGTGCATCGTGATTTAAAACTTTTTAGCGAGGGAAAGAGAGAGAGATAGAGTGGGATAGCGAGAGGGGGGAATAGATAGAGAGAGACGGTACAGGACTTTTGATGTTTCGCTATAGGATACGGTGGGAGGACCTGTAATTTGAAGAATCGCGCAGCCTTCCTTTACGGGCTGTAGAGCGATAAGCACATAAGTTATGCGGTAAGTCTTGTCGTTCGGTATTTACGTATATCATTGTTTCTCATACTATTTTCTGTCACATTTTCTCTCGTATTTATCTCTGGATCCAAAACTGGTATAGAATCATTTATTTCATATTTTTACATATATACACACCGTTTCCATTTTATTTTCACGCCTTATTAAAAATACTAATCTTGCTTTTGTAATGATATACATTTTTTAATATTTCATGCACCAATGTACCGCAATATAAAATAAACTCGGGAGAAAATACAGAAATACATTTAACCGTGTGTCGCTTAAATGAGTATTAGATAAATCCGAATCCGGTTGTTCGTATAGTTGATGGGGTAATATATTTGATCGATGCAAAGCAATCAAAATGTATTTTAAATACATTTGGACAATGTTACGTTACAACACTTGGAATATTTTATAAAATAATTTTTAAGGTTTGATATTTAAAATAAAACGAGCTACGGAATTTATAAATAAAAATGTGTTGGTTATCCAACTCTATTTTCACGGAAATAACGCGTAAGTTATTATATTTGAACGCTCTACAAATTTTTTAAAATTTCCACACCGGAAAATGTACGTGGGAAATAATAAATATATAAAGGAACTGGTCATATTCAAGTTCAAAATCCACATGAATCGGTAATACGCATAAATCCCCGATCGCTGTTTCTCTAGTTCTCTCGGCGTTTTTTCTCGAAGAATTACGTAACTCGTTAAGCGCAACTCGTTCAGCCCCTCAATGAACGCGCGACGCGCGTGGGATCGTGGCGCGATCGCGTGACGCCCAAGTTCATCGATCGATCGACTATCCGACGGAGTTCGTATCCCGCGGCGAGAAAATGCAGCACGGATGACGCCCAATGACGCCCAATGACGCCCAATGACGCCCAATGACGCCCAATGACACCCACATTAAAATACGCAAAAAATCGCTCGCAAAATTTCGCCTAGTTCTGACTTTGGAATAGAACGCTGGCCGAATAAATACACCTTTGGTTACAATTACAGATTTCGCGTTAGAGCAAGATCTTTGGGTTGACGCGGAACTCGAGAGAAAAGCTGCTGCTCGCTGAGTATTACGTTATCGCGTTCGTGACGAATCGATCGGTTAAGTAAGCTTACACACGACGTACGAAGTGCGCAGTCGTCGGATAATTGCGACTCGCTTAATTTCTTCACCGCGAACGGAATGTATTTATAGTTTTGCCTTTGTCAACGCGTATCATAAAAATTCACCCCTTTTTAACATGTTCATTACGTTATGATATACCGCACCTTGAACAATCTTATTCTCCAAAGTTGTCAATTTTACGGCAGCTCAACCGTCTCGTTTATTTAGCATAAGAAATGCAAACTATTAACATACCTGTCTTTTACGTTGGGGTACAGATACGTTAAGCATTGCTCCGTCTAAATATTAACTCGGAACATTTTTCATCTTGTTGAATTTCCTTCGTATTTTATCTCTGCTTTAAGAAAGAGCGTACGCGATATATAAAATTATTTACTTAAGGGAATAAATTATTATTTTTATTGTACTCGAGCGAAGAGACCGAACTAAGAACATTCTATTGTTTGAAATTTCATCCAAGATAGTTATTAAATGTTCGTACGGAATTTAAAGACAAAAATTTTCTCTAATTAAATGTATATTTAATTGATATGCTTGATATTGACGTTGCTTTTCGGTAGACGATTTTAAATGTAAGAAGTTCGAATAAAAACTAAAAATATTTGTCTCTTCCAACGATTTTTTGCGAAATTTCAAAAAATATATGCTTACCGAATTGTAAAAAACGTTCGTTGCTTCGACCGTGAGCATACGCGAAGAAATTAAAACACCGATACATCGATAAATAAAAGATTTAATTGGCTCGAGTAAAGAATGAATCGTATATATTATAAACTATGTAAGAAATAATAAAGTCAGCTGCACCTACTCGTTAAGTGTACTTCGTAGGCGTGACAAAGTTTCGCGGACTAAACTGGTCCTTGTTCCATATTTGAAAAAAGCCGCTTGGAAAAATCGTCCGCTCGATCCTCCAAGATGCGCACGAATGAGCGAACGGTCCAACGAACGCGAACAGTTCCGATCCGCCCTTAATTATGATTTTGCTTTCGGAATAGGTGAAAAAGTCGAAGAGGTATCGGTTTGGTCCATTGAGAAGTCGAGCGAGAGAAGAGAGCGCAGCGCCTTCGAACGTTATCGCCTACGAACGCGTCAATACTCCCTAGGTACATCGCCACATCCACGCCTCGCTGCGCCTTCGCTCGTAGAATCGATTTGGCACCCACGCGATTTCGCGGCTCTCGAGACGATACTCGGTGGGATTTACGATCGGAGATACGCCAACGACTCGGCGCACTTATACGAGGATCGCGCTACGTAACGCTTTATTATTTGCATTCGCCATGTGGCGATGAACTTGAGAACGGCGCATTTTATAGACTGCCCCGTTGCCTCGACGGAGTACAATGTACGCAACGAGCTTTTGCGTACGGTGGCTCTGCGGCTATTCTCGGATCGGTATACTTCCGCGGGGTATAAACTTTCCCGTACGTCCAGCTATAGTTTATTGCGTTATTACGAAAAGTGGGATGCTAGGTGCGATGTAATTGTCTAATAACTGTATTTCGCGAAAATATACCTTCATCTTTATTATGTGCATACACGCGCATTTATATATTTCGCGTTAACTTTACGATAGCCCGAACCTCTTTGGCAAAACAGGATAAAATATTTTTGATTTATAGAACAGGTATAAAAATTCTGAGAGCTAACGAAAAAAAACGAAAGAAATCTACATTAAAAGTAAAAACATTGTAACCTTTATCCTAACGAATATTTTATTCGCAAGCGCGTCATCCTAATTTGATAAGATTTGGTCCTCCGATTTTGATAAGCTGTTTCTTTTCCCAACCACGTTTATAAAGTTATTCATCGAATAATAAAAAACGGATTGATGGAAAAAGATTGGTCGATCGATAAAATGATACCTCGAAAGCTGCGCTTTTCGCGCTTTTCGCGCTTTTCGCGCTTTTCGTGCTTTTCGCGCTTTTCGTGCTTTTCGCGCTTTTTCAAACAACCCTCGAGAGCTGAAAGAAGACGAAAGAAAAACTCACTTGGCGTAGGCTTTTTCAAGAAGCGCTGGCCAAAACTGCTCGCTGTGGCGACTCTGCAAAAAGGCGAGGCGACCATGGACGGCGGGCAAACGGTCGTCGACGAGTACCTCGACCCAAGCACCGCACCACCAAAGCCGGAAGCGGAAGACGCCCGCGTATTCGCCGTTCGGGGAACTCAGGGGTTCGTTCCCATTCCCGAAGCCCTGGTCAGCGGGCACGACTCGGTAGAACAAGCCTTTGCTTAGATGCAGAACTCCGAGGCATGATACCAACCACTTGTCACCTGTAAGCCGGAAAGTATATTTCGTTAACTGACAGTCTCCTTTTTAGCCAACCACCAGGTCATTTATACCTTGGAAATTGTAAAACTCATTGCTTGATACGCGCACTAGACATTAAAACCTTCTGCTTAAAAAAAAAAGTTGCTTTAAAAATTTCATTCTGTGTTTCAATTTTTTCATGTTATTGATCAAATTATTATTTAAATAGAGCATATGGATTGTCCATCTGCAGATTAAATAATCTATAAATGGAACTTTAATTAAGTTTCAATTATAATATTTGAAAGTGTATGGTAATAATACTGTTAAAAATAAATGATATTTCGCCAAGATTATATTGGATCAAAATTTTTTTAAGGAATTCTAATTTAGATAATTAAATTTCCTTGAATAATTTAAATTCTTTTCGAAATACCAAAAATAATACTACAATGTTTCAAATTTATAAAAATTCCACAAGTTTATAACCGTAATCGTAATAGTTATTATTGTCATTATTATTGCTTAATATATAAAAATATATGCATAAAAACGAAATAATTATTTTACATAAGTACGTACAATAATTTTTTTTAAATTGATTTTATTACAACTAGTTCTTAAAATATTGTACATGCTTTTAAAAGTTTTTACATGTTATTTAATATAAAAATATTATTGACCTAATTTACAATATTTGATAAGGGTCAATATATTCGTTAGTAAAAATTAAAATTAATCAAGTAATTAATTAAAAACGTAAATGTATATAATAAATTTTTGCAAGTATAAAATTTAGTTTTTTTAAATATGATGCGAATACATTTCTGAAAAGAAATTTATGATCATAGTTATTTGTCGGTTATATTATACTTTGTTGATTACTTTTAATTCATCGTTCTAATTTATAAAAATTTGAATACTAAAAATCTGCAATCGTTTAAATATAAATTTTTAACGTAACTATTAATATTAAATACGCAATTTAAATTAAATGTAGAAATAACTATGAAAGCATATATTTTTATTATTCTATTATTACTGTATAACTACTTGAATTTATTCAGTAAAATAAATATGTATTTTTTAATTACGATAATAATTTATAATTTATCATATTCAAAGAATTTTTTAAAATTACAAATTATAGTTTATAGCAATGATTCAATAAAAAATATATTACATGTAAAAATAAGATAAAAAAGATAAATTAGAAAATTTATTTTAATGTATATGAACTATATCTACGAAATAGAAGTAAAAATATAGAATAAAATTTAAATCATAAAAATTTCTTAAAATTATAAAAAAAATTTTTAAATATTATTTAAAAATTATTTTAAATATGTAAAGTAATAATTGTTATATTACATAATTTATAATTACTAAGTTAAAAATTGTGTTTAATGTCAAAAAATTTAATAGTCTCATCAAGGATACATCAAATAAAATTCTTAGATGCATATAAAGTATTAGTACATGCTACTGAAAAAGAGAATTTAAATATTTTTGAGAAAAATTTAAAGAAATTTAAAATTAAGCTTAAAATTTTACGATATTCTTAAACTTTTAATGAGTATATAAAAATAGTTAGTATAGTTTTATGTATACTTTAAAAATCATCCTATGGCATTTTATGTTTTCGTAATTTAACTTTACAAGTTTATAAAATAATTGGTGTTATGATCATATTTTCTTACCTAACCGATTAAAGATTTTTATATTAAATTAATTGAAAATATATGTAAAATATATTTTTCTAATTCTTTATGAAATAAAATAGAAAAATCGAGTTATTTAATTTATTTTCATGCTAACATCTTATTTATAAATAGAATGACCGTATAAATATATGTCTTTATAGTACCGTGAAAATATCTTTACACATTTGAATACATAAAAATACTGAATATTGTATTTCAGATAGGACTAAATTTGTGCAAAGTATACACGGCACACAAATTCACTCGTACTTGTTATTACTTTATATATAATTGAAGTGTAAAATTAATATTATAATACTCTTTAAAAAATACTATTAAAATGACCTTAAAAGATCCTTGAATACATATTGGAAATTCTTAAGATCGTTAGGTTTAAAAATAACTTTCGCACGGTCAGTGTTAAGATATTTAAAAAAACTATACAGTTTGTTAGTTGAAACGAATCGCGACAAGTTTAATAGTTTGCTATATATATTACGTTTATATTATCTTGACTCAGCAGTAGCGCACTGCAACTACGATGGAATTTAAAAGAGCGACCGACGAATTTCATAAATGGTAACCTGTGGAAAAGACTTTAGAGCTCTACTCGATGTGTACTACGAGCAGGTGAAACAAGTCCGCGACCGCTTTTTCCATCCACTGAGAGATAATGCAAAGCGAAAAGGAGCGTTGGCCCAAGGTCTGGTGAGCAATATTTCATCGCCGAGTTGGGCTTATTCCAATGCTGCGGAAAAAATCTCGCAGGGAGATCGAAGCAGTCGATCAATCTTGCATAAGGTCGTTGCGCGTCGGCTCCGTTGCGGATCTCCTGTCAAAATAACAGAGGGGAAAGAAGAGTCATTTGTGCGAAATAGCTTTTGTGCAGGTGTAAAGGTAGCACGCGGTACTAAATGTCACTTTTGCGGCGATTGCGCAGAATTTCACTGGGAACAAATGTAATGTAAGAATTTTAAAAGCATAATTTCGGAAGACCTCGTAAAGAACAATACAATTGTAAAGATGATAACTATTAATTCCAGCCAATAATTCTTATGAAAACGTTAGTTTTTACGATAATGCGTCATTTAAAAATATATCAGAAGATAATTCACGTATAAAAAGTCAAAAAGGAATCAGTCTAGCTCTGTAAGTTAAGATGTAGCTCATTAAATAAATAGTAGAGTAAAAATTTATTAAACAATCGTAATATATACAGCATGATAGAAATTAAATTTTTTTTCTTTCATTAATTACAATTTAATTATTTTATAATACTTATAGGCCAGCATAGATATTCAAATATTACAATTAACTTAAAGATACACGATCGAAGGATTTAAAATATTTGTAAAGGCATTCTTTTACTAAAAAAGAATTTATAGTTGTTCAAAATTTTTTTTCATAGTTCAAGGTCTTATTAAAACAGCAGCTAATCGTTAAAGTTTTATTTTCTTGCTTGGAAAATTATACAGATGAAGACAAATTTAAAATAAATAGCAAAATATGTGGAAATTTGTTAAACGAAAGAACGATATATACGGAACTTTCTGTTAATAATATACCAATTTTCTTAGAAACGTACGTATATCTCTGAAATACTTACTACAAACAGAGCATATCTAGTGAAAAATAAGAGAACCTCGTTAGTATGGCTATTGCTTTCTCTCCTTATCATCAAACGAATATATTTTGCCCTTCCCAATTCCTCGCGAGATCACGGAACAATTGATATTTTTATATCGGGAGCAGATACCGTGTGAGCAATAGTAAATTCAGTTGAGAGTTATGGTGAAAGCGAAACGAATTTCGTACGTAATGGCGTTAATGGCATTAATTGCGTTCGACGTGTCCAAATTGATACGGGAAGTGACCACGTTCATCGCAATTATTAATTAAAATTGGCTGTGTTATTAGCATGATTATTGTTATTCTAATACTATTATTATGTTTGTTAGTTCCTTTAAAATTAGTAAAGGAAAATAGTCGGAACTTGATTTAACAGTATATTTTATGCGTTTTTCCTAGAAAAAATATTTCCGACTTGCACCAGGAAAAAGTGATGGATCGAATATTGTGCGATATTAATAAACGTTATGTCATGATATTGCTACTCGAGTAGCTTCTTGACTCATTGAATTATTAAATCGGTATTTACTTGCTTCTTCGGAGCATTATGATCATTGAGTAAGCGAAAATTGTTGCTGTGTTCGTTCTCTTAAGCAATCTTTTTTGTCAATTAATACGCGATACTAACGATAATAATTCTTGAGTAATAACATAAAGCACTCTTTATTACTGTGTGGTTCGTTAGGAATACATTTTTATTCTTTGCTTTTTTTACGTAATATTACATGTAGCATGATATTTTGTAAATGTATCGTTACAGATATTTAAAAAATAAATATATTACCTTTTTGAAAGAATTTTACTGTTGTATTATAGATATAAATTTCGTTCTAAAATACTTTTAAAAAGAAATAATAAATTTTGATCTAAAATTGTTAATTTATGTGTGACTAGGTTTAATATTATATTAATTAAGCATTATTTTCAAAAGTAACCTTATATCTATCGGTTCTTATGCAACTTAATTTTCCTTATTTATTTAGTAATTCCAGGTTGAAATGAGCATAAGCGTTGTGCTCATTTTCTTCGGTGTTAATAATTTCTACACATAAGAAAATAAAACTTTGCAGCTTTGTTTCAAATTGTATTTGGAAAGGAAAGAATGCTTCGCTTGACTTCAAATATTTTAATTTTTTGCAGTGTAATTGATTAAATTTAAAGATAAAATCTTTTGTTTATACATTTTCTGTTTTATAACAGAATTTTGAGTTTAAGTGATTTTTTTGATAAACTTCTAACTTATAATTTTTACTAATAATGATTAGATACCATTAATAATATTCTTTTTTATTGTATACTTTGTAAAATAATAGTTGAAATTTTACAGGATAATATTTCATTAATTATATCGTTATCTATTTCTATTTACAAATTTGTATAGATATTTTGAAACATTTAATGAGAAATCTCTCATAAAATAAGAAAATGTAATGAAAGTTAAGTTATCACACGATTAATAATAGTCAAAAAGGTTTTAATGTTTAAGAAAATCGTTACAAACATTAATTATAGTTATTTTAGAGAAATATTAATAATACGTGCATAATAAATATATTGCTTAATTTATTTAAAATGAAAATAATTCAAATAAATTTTTATACGCTTCTAATTATCAATAGAATAAATATTGCGAACAAAAATTTACAAATTCATAACATAAATGAAAAAAATTGTAATTAAATTGAAGAATACATTTGTGAGTTATAATTTACAATAAAATATCAACATTAATAAATATATCAAAAAGTTTTATAAAGCTTTTTTACCTTTCATCGAGAATAATCGGCAATTCATTTTTGATAATGGACGCTGTTTTTATCGCGGTTAAGGTTCAATTTATTTTATTTTTCAAAATATCAATATCTATTTAACTAACATAGATAGTGTAAATAAAAACAGACAAACTGAAGCTTTGTTAATCTTTAATAGCAACATGTATAAAATATACGAAAGATTTTACAATAGAAAATAACATTATCGCGAAGCAAACTTAACGATGGGTCGACGAATACGCTTATCTTGTCAAATCCTGCCATGTCGAAGTCGTGCTCGTCCTTAATATGCTTTTTCTTGCACATTCGTTTGTCTGTTTCAATGATGGGAAAATAACGCGATGAATTTTCCTTGATGATGGAGAAATACTATTGTTAAATTCATTTTCATGAATTGCTACGGATCGAATAGAAGCAATATTTTGACCACGATATGAGAACTGAATTGATAAAGCTATTTCAACTATAATCACCGGTAATCATTCGCGTGTTCCGCTCCATAGACCAGAGCTGAGTATTTTAGTTTACATAAATTATTTCTTAAGAGTCGCGTGTTTCGCACCCGATCTGTCGAAATTCCTTGAATGCCACTACTGCATCGTCCTCTCGACTTCATGTCCTCCTTTTCTGCTTCGCTCGTTCATTTATTACAGAACGAGGCGGATATAACTCAGGCTTACAACCTATTAAATTTCTACCCGAAGAAAATACAGCCCCGATAATCACGATTAATTTAACTCAAATTTTAAAAATTAATCAAATTTATACCTTTCTTAAGCTCAAGTCTTAATCGAATGAATCGCTATTTTGTATAATTAATTTTAAACGTAAAGTGGCTTCGTATAATTCGAAGATTCAGACAACATAATCTTTCGAGTAATGTATTTTTTTGATAATATCATATTTAAAAATCTTGTTAAATTTTTAATACCTAAAGAAATGGTATTACAGTACTATAGAATACAAATATTTCGAGTAAATAATAGAATGGTACTTGCAAAATTAAACCAATTGCATGAAATTGTTATCAACTTCGATAGACTCTTGTCGAATAATTTAAGATGACTCGATAAACAATATGTAATTGTTTGCATAAAATAGAAAACCTCTCAAAGGTTAATGGTTCTGGATATTCAGCCCGGAAGACAATTTTATTATAATACCGTAATATCCCTATTCTCAAGATTTAAATGAAAAGATTTTCTATTTAAAATCGTGACTGACGATAGTAAGTCAGTGATGTACGATAATTGTAATAGCGGAAAATCGTGAATACACCCCGGCGTGGCTTCAACGCCAACTTTATAACCCAATATTCACTTTAAATAGGTATTGTATATTTTGTAAGATGCAAAAGATACTCTTTATTACAAGTTACTCAAATCTAGTGTAAAAGTCAATTTTGAGTAATATCAATATAAAGTGCAGAGGTTGAGTGAAAAAATCCAACGGAGAAGATTATATATGGATAGTATATTTAGATAGGTGGTACTGTTATATAATACGTAACTACATCTTACGTTCCGAAAACTATTAAGCCTTTCTTAGTTTGTTTAGTTTAACTCGTATTTCATTTAGTTTTAATATTTCGATCTATATAAAATTTAACATACTTGAAAACTCAAAATTTTTCAGTATATTTAGAAATTAACAATTAATTTATAATAAATTACTATGTAATATAATATAGAAATGATATTAGCATTTTTTTATTATAGACAACGTGTGATTTTATAATATTAACAACGTTCATGTAATAATTAATAGACTGTTTATAAATTTAACTTCGAATAAATTAAAAAATACTATGATCGAATTTTGTAATTAGTTTATGTATCTTTTTTTCTGTATGAAATAATAGTTTTTATTTCTAATTAGCAAATTTAACGTATGATATAATAAAAAATAGAAATTTTATCGTAATTTTAAATCATTTATATTGATTAAAATATATTTATTTTTACTGAATAAATTAAATTATTAGTAAAACATAATATTTAATAATTCTATAACATTAATGCGCTTATCTAAATGGGGTAATAAATAATGAAAACAGTATTAATAATTTAGCTGATTGTTGTAGTCCTAAAATTCGATATTGTTTATATTGTAAATATCAGGATAATACAATTTATTTAATGCATTAACAGTTGATATTATTTCTTTTATTATTATAAATATAGTTATACCCAATCCACTAGATAATTATTATCCTAATTTTATACATGATTTATTACATAATATTAAAAATTTATGAAATTTAATATACTTTTATAAAATTTATATTAAAAATTTATTCATCTGTATAGTAATTGAGTGTAATTTTTAGTTTTTATAATTTTCTTAAATAGATATTATAATTTTCCAATTAAAATTTCAGTTCACAGTGAATAAGAGATTTATTATAATTAAATTATAATTATATTATTATGTTTCACTTTTGATACCTATCATTAATTATTAAAACATTTGGATAAATAAATAATTATTAATTATAATTATAAAAATTCTTAAAGTTGACTAGATATAAATTAAATCATTAAAATGAACACCGAAAGACTTACAATCAAGAAATTAATTTATCTTTGAGTCACAAAGTTCAGTCTTTATATTTATATTTTATTGAATTTTAAGATTCCTAAAATTTTTACGAACCAAAAAAACACAATTCGAAACAAAATATAATTATTAAAATATATGTAAGTTGTAAAGTAACTTAAAAGAATTCAATATTATTGAAATGAATATCATTAAATCATCAAATCATCGAATGTAATTAATGAAATTAATAAGATGTTGTTTTATACACATTTGTAAAGCTTATCCGTAAATACATCAGATAATATACAGAGAAAGAATTTAATTTTTGTTACATCTATTTGAATATTAGTTATTGATAAACAACTCAAAATCAACTCATAAATTCTATAGAGTGAAAGTTGCAAATCTTATGTATACTCAATATTTATACAGTTACTCGATCAAATTTATAAATTCAATTTATTTATCAAACGCATGAGTTATGATATGACGGAGAGTTCTTATCAAGTCTTGTGTTATTTCAATGGATAATTTCTACAAAGATAAATAATAAACAAGTACTTGTGAATCATATACATGATAAATAATTAAATTACGTATAAATAAATTTTTTATTTTTCAATAGATAACCTTTTTAGTATATAATTCATATTATATATCAAACGAGTTTATTTTCAGTTTATTTCTTTGAATCGTATAAGAAAAATAAAAAAGTTATAAATAAGTTATTGATAAATTTGCGGTACAATTTAAATAAGACTCAAAATTTGTGTATAGATGTATTCGAAAAAAATCGTATTTTAAATTACCGATACTTTTTAAAATACAATATCTTAATCAATAATGATGATCATCATTGTTACATAGACATTTTGTAAATATATCATTTATATTTTTTGATACCTTTAGCTGTATTTAAAATTTTCTTGCAAATTTTCATCAACACGAAAACTAACGAAAAAAATTAATTTTTCATAAAATCAATAAAAGAAAACTAGAATTATAAAATTTAAAAATGTAAAAATATTTTATGGTTTTTAAGTAATGTTCTATATAATTTTTGTATAATATATATTTATTTAGATTATTTTTAATAAGTTAATAAATATTTTATCTAAAAGTATATTCGAAAAATTTGTTAAAACTTAAAATTTGAAGAAATTCATTATATTTTTTACGACTATGAAAAGTTTGATGGATATAATTACATTATTCATATTAATTAGAACGTATTATTTTAACTATGAAAAAAATATTATCGAGTTAATATTTACGAAAACCAATGCAAATATTTTGGTATGTAAATTAATGACTTCTAAAAGCACCGCCTCAAATTTTTAGCCTAAGCTCTGCCACTTTCCACCTCAAAGAGTACAATTTATCTTTCGCGCGCTCGCCATTGCGTTTATGCAAAAATCTCTGAAGCGCGTGCACAACCTACGCGTGTCCGCGAGAATATCATTGTTCTCGTTCACGCCAAGGTCGACTTTCTCGAGACGTAGCCACAGATTTCTTTTCGTGAAGTCGAGGTGCCACTTTAACTACTCGCAATTTCAGGGAGGGAGGCGGAGGGATGCTGATTTACGATTTCGTTGTGACCAACGCTGTCCACGTACGCATCCGTAATCGTAAAATAAGAGAGTTGTGGGAGATTTGTGGGAGATTTGTGCGAGATTTGTGCGAGATTTTTGCGAGATTTTTGCGAGATTTTTGCGAGATTTGTGCGAGATTTTTGCGAGAACTGTACGAGAACTGTACGAGAACTGTGCGAGAACTGTGCGAGCGACAGGTGTTATGCACGATCGACGCTAATACGTGGGTGCGTGCAATAGAACGAGCTCAGTGTCACCCAACCCGCGTTCTCGTTCATTGTTGTCGAGGGTAGAGCCCCATTGATTCCATATGTATTTACACCTACGATTCGGTTTACCGATTTTACAGCACGTAACAAATCGACCTGTAGTGATTTGCATTTCACGCAAACTTTAAACGATGTTGCGTTACCTATTGTTCGCTACTCGCGTTGTTTTTACATTTTTTCACCGATAATTTTATTTACACAATTAATATCCATCGCAAACATTTTTATTACTCATAATCGAATCGGAATTAATCGTAACTTCGACGCGCGATAAATTATGCATCCGTGACCTAATTACTTATATTGACATCGAGTTTTTGTTGACCATTCAAATATATAAATAAATAATATTTATTGCTACACTTGATTTTCGTTAATATTTCACCTATGGATATCGATAACGATCTCAAAATTACATATATCTATATGACGTTAAGAAGTCAAGAGTCACGCATAATATTCTAAAATTAAAAGGTGTACAAATATTATCTTTGATTATACGACGTGTTAAACTTTTAAATAAGATTTTTAAAATCCATTATAAAATTCTTACATTGTAAACTCCAAGACAAAATGTCCATCGAGTTTAACAATAAATTATATTTCTTTTCAATTGCAGTATTTAAATCAAAGTATTCGTTAAATGATATTTCCATCAGCATCGGGTCATTACCGTTCTTCCATTGCATAAACCATTTACACGTAAGTCAAGCATCGAGGTATTCGTACAGAATTTTTCACGGTTGCCAATCGAATTTCGAAGGAGCTCATTGCTTAATTTTGCACTTTGAGAATTTTCCATCGAATCTATCTTTCAATGTCGCTCACCGTCACCGCTGATTAGCTGGTCGTCGTGACCATCCGTCTACCATGCGTAATTGACGTTGAAGATCGTATCGTGAATTCGATTGGTCTTTCCAGGTTACACATAAACAAACAAAGGAGAGCAGTTTGGGAGAGAGAGAGAGAGAGAGAGAGAGAGAGAGAGAGAGAGTGAGTGAGATAATATGGCGTGGACGACGTTGCCATTGGCCACGTAAAGCAACAACCCTGAATTCGCTACGGTGAGTAGAGACACTCGATTGTCGGACGCTCCAGGTGCATGACGCAGCACCGTAGTGGCTCGCAACTACTGAGAAAAGCGAGCGATTGGTATTTAGTTACCTCGAACAGGAAGTTCTATAATGTTGAAAATGCCTTGAGCGCCTAAGCATGATAATCTTTTTTTTACACGGACGAGCACATGCGTATAACTCGGAATTCGCTGTGTACTATTATTTTTGTAACGCGGTGAAATATGTTACGAAAAACTCTTTTAATTAACTTAAGCACTTTTGTTTTATATTAACTGCTCAATATTTTTAGCAGTTGTTTCTTTATTTTGGCGTTTCACGATAGAAGTTTCGAAGGGTAATTAGGTACAAGGACAGGTGCCTTTTATATAACGAAAGAGTCAATGCTAGGATCGAGTTGATAGCATTCTAATAATTATCGAAAACAATGACAACTGTTTATAATTTTTCTTTCTTCAAAAAATAAAAATAAGTTCGCGATCAAATTTAAATAAATCGATAACAAAATTAATTAAATTTTTTTAAAACGGTACGTCTTATTTTTTACTTTTCGAAAAACGTTAATTTAATAAAAACTTGAGAAATATTGTAAAAATGTAGCATATTGTATTAATTAGAGTATCCATACTCTCAAATTTTAATAAAAACATGATTTTTATTTAATGACGAATAAAAAACATTTTCACAATAAATTATTAAAACACATGAAAAATCTAAAAAATAACGTGCCAATTAAAAAAAGTATCGATGAACTTTGCAGATACATTGATGATTGATTTAAATGATTAATTTATCTTCAAACTGAACAGAATCTCTCAGTCGATATCTACATTATGTCATTATACAATTACACATAAAAGTAAATTATTTATTAATTCGAACGTGATAATCAAATACATTCGTAATAGATTCATATTAATAGAAATAATGATTTTGCAATTTATAGATCCGCTGCACATTAATTTTCTTTATTAAGTAAATTAGAATTAAATTTCAAAATAACTCCTCTAAATTTTTAAAGTAAAATCTCAATTTTATTTGCTTAGTCTATGTTCTACCCTTTTTTTTTAATTAGTCATAAGTATAAAATCATTTAATTTTCAAATTATTAAAATAAATTATAAACCTATTAAATTCAACGACGACATAATTAATATTCAATATTCATAAAATTTGTAAATGAAAAACAGAAAAATTTTTATAATCCATAGAACAATCGCAAAATAATACGAACTAAATGGATGATACATGAGAAAATTTAATCAAAATTATAACTGGTTACATTGAAAAGACTTCATTATAAATATTTAATATGAATTTTACCTTGGGAAAATGATTAGATGATGGTTAGATAGTTAAGATTATGTCTATTTTTAAAGAAAATGATATGTAAAAATCTAATAATTATAAACTGGCATAAGTCATATCTAACTTTGTTATACGAAAAAATTAAACAAGTATTGTAGAAAAATAAGTGATTATAAATTTATTTTGTAAAATAATAGAATTAAAAAATGGAACGTATAGAAACCTAAACTAAACAGTTTATTATATTAGCGAAAAATTTATTGAATATTAGAAGATAACTAGTTTGTTAATATGAAAAAGTAACTAATAATATAATTATATTGCAAGTAACCTTATTATTATTATTATTATTATTATTATCATATATATGATAGACTAAACAAATCTAAGATGAATATATTATAACTTTCATAAATAACTGTGATATTATACACAAATAAAACTACCATCAATATCCAAAGTGAATTTGAATCATAAAATAACCTAAGATATACGAAAGGAATAGGCTACTTTCAGTATAAATAGATAAGCATATTTAATTTTTAATAAATATTGTGATAAAAAATCAGATACTTCAATATCATTAATAATAAAATAAAAATTGAAAATAAATATTTTCTATCTAAAAATTAAAGTTTATTTGTAGTTATTGAAATAAGCTGATTTAAATATTAATTTATCTTTAGCTAATATTTTATAAGTTTTATAAAATTAAATATACTATGTAATTAAAATATTTTTAAAAACATTGTTATAAAATTATTAACTTAAATTTAACAAACATATAATTAAATTATAATATTATCTCGTAATTTCCTGATAAATAATTAATTACTACAAATAAATTAATGAAAGGAATTCACATTTTCATTTATGACAGGTAAACGAATATGTAGGTGGTAAACCTCGTAAATATTTAATAAAGCGTACTATTCCAAATTAAAATGTATATTGAATCTATATTTATATGCCAAAAGATACATCAAATTATTTATAGCTGAATGACTACAATTTTACTATAAATTATTATGTGACTATAAATTAGCTATAAATTGGTATTATCGCTATTTTACTTATTGATAAACTTATGAAATACAAAAATTTATGTAAGACTTGTTTGTAAGTTGAATATTCATAAATTTTCATGTTAAAAATTGAACAATTTTGATATATTATACAGAAATACATAAAAACCCAATGTAGAATGATATTTTAAAAAGTTACTAATTTCAGATAATATAATAAATATTAGTAGATAATAAATTTACTAATTATAATAAATAAATAACTGTAATAGATCTACTAAGAAATAAATTTGGATCTAAAATCATTTGTATTTGTAAATTTATTATAGATTAATTGTATACAATTTAGAATAGCATTGTTGTTTTTGTGAAATAATGAAATAAGTTTAAATTAATAAAAATATAATAAAAAGTATTATTTTATAAAAAAAATTCAGGTTACAATAAATATTGAAATTATATTTCTTTAATTTAAAATGTTAATATAGAAATAAATAATTTTTAAGAAAACTATTATTAGTATTAAAAACATGTTTTTCTTATGAAAAATGATTTTATAATGTAAGTTATGTTATACTGAATTTCATACATGTAATAAAATATTACATTTTATTCTCAAAAGTGTTAAAAATATAATTTAACAAACGGTAAAAAATTTGAAAATCGTAACATTCTGTTTGTAGCAATATATCATATTCGGAAAGCATTATTTACATTATGAAACGTATATTTGAAAATATCTAAAATTTCAAAGAAAAATATAATTACAATTAATGACTTGTACATAAAGATTTTAAAAAATAGAGAATCGAAGATTTGTATATTTATTAGTAAAGTAAATACCTCAAATAATTTTAGAAAAATAAAAAATTTATTTTTTATTTCACATTATTCAATTATGTGCATCTTTATATAGTAAATAAAATATATTAAAATATAGATTCTTCATTGTGCATCTAAGTTCAATTATAAATTCATTACATATATAACTTAGAGTTTACATTAACAATCTTTATCACTATCCTACTTCTTGTAGATATTCGAAAAAATTATTAACATTGCTGGTAAAAATATATTTACAATAACATATTGCATTTAATATTATTTTTATAAGAATGATATACTTTTGTTATTTTCTAATTTTCAATAATTTTATTTCAAATATGGTATTCTTCTGAATTAAAAAATCATAATCGCAAATATTTAAATAATTTGCTTAATGAAAATGAATTTAAATGGTAATTATACTAAGTTTCATTTAAAAAATATAGCTAGTTTTTAAAGTGATTTATAAATTTATAAAAACGATATTTAAATCTTATCAATTAAACATAATAGATTTAATATGTAACAGCATGTATTAATATATATGTGCTCTTTTAATATAATGCTCATAATTATTCCTAAACGAGCAAATAATGATTTTATTAATCTTGGTATTTAAAAAGAAGGTTTAGATTATTATTAATGGTTAAGTGCATTTTTGCTCTTTAATCAGAAAATATTTTTTTAAAGAAATAAAATTAAAATTAATAAGCATTAAATTAGAAGTGATTTATTTACACAATGAAATAAAATTCTAATATTAATTTTATATAAAAATAAAATACAAAACAAAGAATTTACATTGCTTTCTACGTTTAAAAGTACAAAAATTTAAATTTAATAACAAAACTAAATACATTTTTATATCTATTTATTAAAATTATACATATATATGATTTTATCAAAAAGAAGTAATTCATGAATAATAATATTAACTTGTTTCAAAACTTTTTATTGTTTATTGCGACAGTTATGTATAGTAATATTTATGCTAATTTAAATACTAATGATTTTTACATTGTAATAATAAATTGAATTATTCAATATATAAAAACGTGAATATTTTCTACTTACAGTAACAGTTTAGAAAATTACATATACGAAATAACTACTTTTTATCCTTAATGTGTCGACAAAAAAAATTGATAATTATTTTTTAATATAATAAACTGGAGTTATTATTCCTTCTGAATATTTTGTATTTCTTCAATCATTTTTTTTTAATATCCAAATTGATCAAATTATAGAGATCTTTTAATCAATCAAATAATTTTTCGATTAATTATTAAAAATAAAAACAAAGTCTCTTTGAAAAAATTTAATTTGAAAAAATAACATTTGATCACTCGCTATAGAAGCAATTCCCACGTTAAAATTATGATACCGTATCTAAAAAATTTCATATACAATACAAGGCGTTTGTTTTCCTAAAAAAAAATAATAGACCAAACACTATTTTTTCATCGCGTGAACTCTGTGAGTAACGTAACCACATATTATTTTGAACTTTCTATATAAAATATAGACTACATAAACATTAAAAAAAACCGTACGATGAAGCAAACGTAATCATCGGTTTACCGCAACGAAAGACGTTAAAGTTTTTTTCTCAATCTGATATTTTTCGAATTTCAACAGCTCGAAACTCGAGTACCCCGCGTGCCCTCAAACTGCCCGTTATCGTGAAAATTTGTGCAAACTTATGTAGTTCAGGTTGAGAAGTAAGGTGAGCAGTCGCAACAACAGTTGGTCGTGTTGAATCGTAAAGTCAACCTCAGCTTTCGGTCTCGATGACCCGCGGGATAGCGAGCCCAGCTTTTCTCTCTCTCCCACGTTCTCGAAAGGTCGCTCGATATTTCAAGCGCATCGACTGCGATTAAGAAAAAGGGGAAGAGAAAGAGAGAGGAGAGGTTCTTTCGCGTTTCGAGGTCGACGGTGCGAATCTAACTCACGGAGTGGAAGCGGACGTCGAGTCGCGCGATCAGAGAAACAAAAGAAGGAACGTTCGAATCTTTTTCCGACCTCAGCGGCATCAGAGGTCGTTTGATCGAGCATTTAGTTTTCTTTTCTTTGTTACAAAATGACAGGATGAGGTTGCTGAATTTAAGGAAGTATTTCAAGTAGCCTTTATGGCAGCGAATAAGTACTTTACTACTTAATGCGAGGTAGTATCGTAGACTTACCGCTAGTAAAAGATGATTCTCACGTTATTAAAATTTGGTTTATTATTTTTTTTATCAATGTGTGGATATAAATTTAATTTTTTTTCAAGTTTTAATTTACAAAACGAAGAAGGAATCGCATAAACTTGAAGTATAAAAATTATTCATTGATAGATTTGCTTTAATTAAACGATAATATTAAATTTAATTAACGATGTTATATATATTTAAAACGTTATCCTTTTTTAAATTTAAATAATTTATAAAATTAATTACAATAGATATAAAATTAGCATTTGCTATAAAAAAATAATTTAATGAGATCTGAAATGTTTAATTTTATCGAGTCATTAATTTTTTGGTTTTATCGCCATTTATGATATATTATTAAAATATGTATCAATAATTATTATTAATTTTATTTATTAACTTATAATATCTTATAAAAACTAGAAATAATTTTAATTTTTAATTTTTTTATCAAAGTTAATTTCTCTTTAAAAAAGAAGATAATATGAACATGTGATATTTATTTATTTTCTTAATTTGTTGAGTTATCGATTACTTCTTAAGCAGTTTAATAAATTATTTTAATGTACATATTTTTTATAGAAGTATACCATATACAGGTTGCAACATATTTTATGTGCAAACATTTATATAATTCGTGAAATTTATGTGTTTCAAATTTTAAACTAATTATGAATAAATCTAGTTGATAAAATTAATTATAAATTTATTAACTTAAAAAAAATCAAAAAATTTTAATAAAATATCCTTACTTTTTGTGTATATTTGCATTATGTATATAATGTGTTATTTGAATTTAATTAATTTGACTAGTGGTTAGTATTCTTTACCTTGTAATTTTTATTTTAAATGTATATATATATATATATATTCTTATATGTATATAATTATTCTTGAATACAAAACATGTAAATTTTACAGAAAAAAAAACAAGTATTTAAAGTTTCAGGCTGTGATTGTCCTAAGATAAAGTCATTTAGAAATGGTTATCAACCCAACGAAACGGTCATTTTATGATTTAATTAGACAGTGTTTTCAAGGTCTACTTAAAATGGTTAAAATTCTGGTGTAAAATTGTGTAAATGAAAATATTATTGACTTAAACTACGACAAACTGTTTATTGAATGAGTAAACTCGTTCTACAACTACGAGTAAATATACTGGTTCTAATTTTGTGTAATATATAGAAATATTTTTAAAAATATATTCTATTCGTTAACATAATTTATCATTATTTTTTATTCATTAAATTTTTTCATTTATTTGTATATTTTATTAAAACACAAAGTATGATTCACAATTTATTTCTTTTAAAAATAAAAATGAAAAACTTTTAAAAAAAGTTAAATAAATATTTACATATACATATTAAGAAACGTATAGTAATTGAAAATTATTTATCATGGGTAACAAAAAGTATAATTTTTTCACGATAATACCAAATAATTTATTTGATTTATTAATCTAAAATAGTTTCACAATAAAAATCAAAGCTAAAGTAAATATTTAGGTACTTAATATTAATAAAAAGTTATATTATTTAAGTTATTCATTATTGAATGTTATAGAATTTAATTATTAATTTATAATTATCAACTTCTATATTTATGAATAATAACTGGTTTGATTTTCTGTGATTTGTTTTACAAAGCGTAAACAGTGTTGAATTATCTTTCAATATTTGCGACTAATACTTGATATAAAATAAAGTGTTCTCTTCGAATATTTATACATACACGTAAAAAACAAAATCATACATTTTTACTTACTTGAAACGTTACGACTACAATAATAATAATAATAATATATAGCGTTTAATAATTAACATAAATAAAGATATATAATTAAAATTTGCTCTCGTGAAATAAACCACAACTGGGTAAAATTTTTCAACAAAATTGACTAGTATAAGCGGTAGGAGCAACTGTACCAAGCTATTAATTGAGCATTGGTGCACTTAGAAAATGCTATAAAAATAAATTTTTAACGCAACTCGTTAATAAAATTATGATTCTCGTAAAACGCGATTGTAAAAAAAAACTGCACGCGTTGAAAAAGCGGATCTTCGCCAACAATTTTCTGTTTTCTAACAAAGAAGAAGTTCGCCAACTGGATCAGTCATAATTTTACTGGCTAAAAATCGTTATCTATTTTCTATTGTATTTCTAGAGATATACGGAAAGGTGGCAAGACACGCGACGTCCGTATTCCAACCTTAACTGCTTATATCACGGAAATGACGAAAAGGCGAAGAAAAGTAGGAGAGGCGGTACCAACGAAAGATCCATCTCATCCATCTCGAAGGAGCGAAAAAGCCGAGGGGACCGAGAAAAAGGAGTGAAAATAAAATATGGAAACGCGAGGCAAGAGCGCGGGTAGCAGTGAGTTACCCGAGATTCTTATCTCGTGCTCCCCTTCACGGCAATCTCTTCATCGGCCCTCGGTGCGAAAGGGCGAGCGGAGCTGCGTACGGGCGCAGTTTCGCTTCCGCTTCTCTCGGCTCCTTCTTTTGTTTTTCTTTTTCTCTGCTTTCCTCGCCGTTTTCATCCTTTTCAACGCCAGCGAGAGATGCTTGCCGAGATAAGCCCGTCGTTGATTTAAAGGGATGGCTTTTATTTTTCGCGAATAATCTAAATTAGCGGATTGAGTACGGCTGGGCTCTCGTCCAAAGTTAAACGGTAAAACGGTAAAACGAGCTTTCCGAGCGAGTCTTATAGTTTTTTAAACCTTTTTTAAATCAACGGTTAGATCGACTCGAAGACACCAAAGCTCCAACGCTGAAGTTTCAGCTCGTTATTTATACCTCCAAAGAATTACTCGTTGAGCTTACAGTACATCTTTTTCGACGGCCAATGTAGTCATAGACCAATAATAAATAAACCTCGCGATCGATTTATTCCAATTTTTATGTGCGCGTTAATTTATAGCATTTTCTTTTGTAAATAAATTTCTCGTCTATGATATTTTTAATGCTCAGTTAATTACAACTTAAATTTTTATGCGTGAAATTGCGAACATATTAATTTTAATATGTAATCATTTTAATAGTTTTCGTAATATAAAATAATTTATAAGACTATAAAAATCTAGAAGACTTTTAACTTCTTTACCGATCATAAATATTTTCAAAATTATTTTAACGAACGATTAAATGTTTTACTGTAAGATACATTTACGGTAACCGTAATCATACATTTAAATACGCGATTCAATTCAGGTTGAATCCGTAAATTAAAAACATAGTACTCGTTGTCAATGTCAATCACCATCGTTCTTTACACTTTCTCCGATGCCGTGATCGAAAACGGTTCGTATTCTTATTCGAACTTCGCCCGGAGGCTCTTGCGGGATGCAATTCGAATATTCGCACCACTATTTTCACTTCGAAACTCAAACATAATCAGCATAAAAGAACAGACCACGATATTCTTCGCGATCCCCTCGAACTACAATTTCGAACGTACGATATACGCGATTCGTAAAGATAGCACCAGAAAAATCATTCGATGTTGCGAAGGTCGACACGGGGTAAAAAGAGGTATAATACGATGCCATTTATTGAGCGGCGTCGGATCAAAGCGTCGGATGCGCGTCGCTATCTCCGCCCCGCATGACTTACGAGAGACGCAAATGGCTGTTTACGGGCTTCCTGCATCGCTCCGCGAAAATTCCGCTAATATACGCGCGCAATTACACACGCTGCACGTTTGCTAACACCGAACAGTGATTGTACGCACCCCGACGGTAATTTGAAAGTGATCTCGTGGCTTGATTCGCGAAGGCGTCGTGTATCGTATGATTGACCGTTGCTGGCCATTTCCTTGATTAATCGAACGAGTCTTTACCGTTGCTTTACACACTTATTTTATTCCGAGCGCGCTTAGCTTTAATCTTATTCGTATGACTTATAGATTCGCTGCTAAAAAACGACGCTCGGAATATTTCAGCCTGATTGACATAAATTAACGCGTACCCCAGAGCGACCGACGTTCCTTGTGAATGATGCCAATGGCATAAGAAAAAATTCTTCTTTTCTATAAGTTTCATTTTTCTATTTTTTTATTCAAACAACGATATTGGCCGCGTGCGACTTAAAAATATGTTTTAGTTGCTTTTTCACATGGTTCTGATAAATAAGTGTCGATACAGAATTATCGTTATTTTTAAATAATTTGATTTGAGATAAAGCAATATCTCAGAATAATAATAATAACAAACATAATAATATAATAAAATGTTCCACAACTTTCAAATTTTTAAGTTTAGAATTCACAATGATGATAAAAGTGACTGTTTTCAAATAAGATTTCATGATTAAATGGTAAAAATATTTTGAAAAGCAAGAACACGATACTTGAAAACTCTAGTCTAACCGTTTATTTAAAAAAAGTGATTTTACGATCGAGAATTCTACTCTCGTTCTCCTAAAAACGTTAAATAGTTCCAACATTTTACCATGACGCAAAATTGCAGAGATTAAAAATATGGGATCACATTAGTAAAATAAAAAAATCATGGCCTTGCAATAATAGCTCTTCGATGCTCGGAATGTAACGCGATCGATGTGTAGGCAAATAGACTCGGTGTGCATCGGAAAAAGGGGATGCGGCAGTCCCGATAATGATTAGCTCGAGTTCTCAACCGCAATGTTGTAACAGGTTTGCCCCACGTCCGGAGATCTTTACTTTTCACTTTTTCCGTGCATTCACTGAGAAAACGAAGACGAGGCTTTTCCGCGGTGTATCATTATATGCTATAGGAATCTCGCGAGGCTCCGCCGCAAGAAAATTCAGTAGAGAAGTACGAGAAAGCGAATGGTTCTAAAGTTTTATTGTCCCTTTTTAGCGCTGAGTTCTCCCCGGTTCCGAGGAGATTCTACATCTTCTACGATGATTGCTGAAGACATTCTGATTATAGCAGGACTTTTATCTCCTCGATCTTAGGGCAGTTACTTTTTCTTATTACAGAAAATTGTTTATGAGACAGATGTTATAATAATGTCAGTTTATGCGTTCTATTCCAGATTTGAAAGTAGAGAAGAATATTTCAATCGGATTGAAACGATACGAAATTAAAACTTGTATAAAAGAAAAGTTAATGATATGTACTAATTATTTTACCGTTTTAAATATTATAAAATGCATGTTTTATAATCAACGAAATTAATCTCATCGTTTCAATAGCATTAATTTAATTTGAAATTATTGTATTTAAATTTATTTAATTATAGTAACCAATTTATTTAATTATTATGGGTATATTATTTAAGATTAATTATTATGGGTATATATGTAAATGTCAATCACTATGAAAATAAATGATATTTTATCTTTTTTAATCAAGAACATAAAACACATTAAAAAAAATTAAAAAATTTGTTAAAAGTATATTAATTATATAAGATATCTAACTCTCTTTACTTTATCAAAATCGTACAAAAATTTGACACGAAGTTCTTTTAAATTTGTAATCTTTAAACGTAAAACATCAATTTTTCTAAAATATATAATTGTTTTTTAATTTTTTAAATTATTTTTTAAAATATCTGATATAATAATCGTTTATACCTTTTTTTAAATTTTCAAACGTGATTTATTAATAGGTACTTCTACTTATAATAAATTTAATACCTTTTGTATTATCGGTATGTTTTTTAAAAAACATAGAAAGATAAATAAATTATGTCTCTAAAATAATTAATTAATAATAATCTATTTTATAATAATTATAAAATTGGATATTAAAAAATTTATAATTGACTCTATTACCTACAAATTAAAATTATAAATCACATTATATAATGATTACAAAGTAAACAACCGCATAAATATATATATATATTTTAATATTATATTTAATAAATAAATAATTTCTTTCTATAAAATAAATGTAAATAGCCAATTGAAAAATGTAAACATAATTTAGTCTATATTATTACATTACATTATTGAAATAAATAACTTACCAAGTTTTCCTGGAATGACATCGAACTGTGTTGGTGGGTCACTAACAAACATTGGTCTGTTGCAGAGTTCCTTCAAAACAAATAAAAAAAATAGTTAATTTAGTATTTTAATTAAAAAAATTATAATCGATGGTAGAAAGCATAAATTTATTATAAAACTTTATCTTCTTAATTTTATTCCGTGATTCTGTGGATAGACAACTGACACTCAAATTTGCAGATGCATTGATTTAATCGTGGTATTATTAACTTGTAATTTCGTTAAAACCCTGTAAATTAGTTGTTTAATTAATAAATTAACACTAAATAATTAATTTTAATTCTAATCTATTACTTTGGGCTATAATATCAATTAATCCTCTATTTTTAATTTAATCACAACGCTACTGATTAAATAGTATTTAAAAATTATTTATTTTGATACTTATTTAAGTTATAAAATTATTTGAAATAATTGATACTTATGCATAAATTATAAATATATGTTTCGTAACTTAAAATTAGTTTTTTAAATTTACAAATATTATATTTGTATACTGTATGTTATTATAATATATAGAATTAGTCTTTCATATATTTACAATTTCGCAAAAATAAATCATGTAACTGGAAAAAATATAATTCAATATTATCAGTATTATATTATAATATAATATCTAATAATTAATTTTTACAGGTTTATGTATTATTCATACTCATATGTATTCAAATCATTGAAATGTATGTAAATGAGATAATTATAAACGTTGACGGCTTTCAAAATTAATATTGTCTATCAAATGTTGTACATAAAATTTTTTATAATATTATTAACATATGTTTCAATTATTTTTAATTTTAACGTTGTAGTGTCTTATTTGATTTGTTTTTAATTTATTTATATAGAAAATTTTATGAAGTTTTTTAAATTTTTTTAAATAAATTTAATTCGGTTTATATAATTATACAGTTATAAAATAAAAATTTTAATTACGTACTTGATTTCATAAGATATCAAAAGTTAGATTTATAAAAATAATTAAAATTTATTGTGTAATTTTTTAAAATTTCCAATAATATTAAAATTGCGTGATTTTTAAAGTATAAGGAAAGGTTTTATTATAAAAATGATTAAAAGATACAATTTATGTCTTATTAATAAAATTACTTAAAAAGACATTTAAATATTTTATATAATTTAATTATGGAGTAAGTATTCGTGTGACATTTAATTTATTTTTAATGTTGTCAAAATTTATGTATAAAACCAAACTTTTTAAATTTTTGCTATTATTGAAATTATTGAAATTAATATTACCGAATTAAATTTTTTGAAATTGTAATATAAAATGTAAAAAAATAAGTTACAATTTCTATTGCTCAAATAAAGTTCACTTAATATCCTTAAATGGTTATAATCAAAATTTTTTATGTAAAAAGTATACAACAATATACACTAAAAATATTTACTAGAATTACCCTATAAATTATATTTTAGAACGTGTATACTTTCATTTATTTTGTAAATTAAAAATGTAAAGAGTACACATTCAATATGTATGTCACGAACAAGATTTTGCTTAAAGTTGCTCGCAATTTGTATTGTGAATAACCCAAATGACCTCTACGACACGATTTTCGAAATTTATTCATAGGCTTTCGTGATAAACTAAAGAAAGCAGTTATACTGTTAAAAAACAACCAAGTAAATTTCAAAAGTTAGTATACTAGAACATCCAGTACTTCTAAATACCTCAATTAGCGTTAAATTTTAAAAAGTACGAGTTTTATAAATTTTTAGAATTTGAGAGGGGAGATATTTATGAAAATTAAAAAATGTGTTTATAATTGTTAAAAATTAATATTATTTCATTTAATTTATTTATAAAAATATCTATTATATAATAATATATATTCAAGATGTATTATAAATGTGTGTATTAATCGTTATAAGAAACACATAATCATCAATTTATGCTGTTTAAAAAACCATTTATTTAAGTACACCTTTATCTTTTATAATAACTATAACTAATTAAAAGGCTTATTATTTTGTATAATAAAGTATATTATTAAAGTATTTTTTTTTAGCTTAAGTACCAATTATAATAAATAATTCTAATGTATTTATTTAATATTTTGTTTTAAAATAATTAAAAATAAATTTTTATTTGATTTTTCAAAAGTAAATTAAGAAAATTAACTATATTTCATAAAAACTGATAAAACTAGATGAAATGTTTTAAATTTTTATTAAACTATTAAAATAAAAAAGTAATCAATATCTAAACTTGTAATTTTTAAGGAAATACAAATATCAAGGATTGCATAATTTTTGATTTACAAAATTAATATTTATCTTATTATTTTCATTGTAAGATTGATTGTTATGTTTATTATTTTAAATAATCCTTATTATATAAATAATGATCAATTACATTTTATATAATTATTTTAATTTTATGGTAAAATCTATTTCAAAGCAAATGAAATTTATTTACAAGTACCACAAATAGATTTCATCATTAGAAATTGTGAAACATACATTTATTATTGTTAAGAAGAACAAAAATGCATACAAATTTTATTATCAATTTTAAACTTTTTAAATTCATAATAAATTGAATAGCTAGCTTTTGCTTAATTTATTATTTCAATGATGATAAAAGCTATAATTTTTAACCATTATTAGAAATAATATTTATGTCGCGATAGGTTTCAAGAGCTATGTTTAATTTTAAAAATACATTGAAATATTTAACTTATAATATTATAGCATTGTAACTCGAATATGTAGTAAATATTTTTCTATTGTTTAATAAACTTGTTTTATATCATAAATTATGGCACTGTAATACCAAAGATAAGTGTGCAGATACAATACTTGAATCATGCATTGTAAAATAAGATCATATGTAATTGTAAAAGAGTATTGAAAAATTTTAAAAAATTTGAGACAAAGAAGATAAAGAAAGTTGTTAATGTTCCATGTAGAACATTTATAAATTAAAGTTAAATATCATGTATTATTTTCCGTTGTTCCTTCTTTTACGAGAAATTAAGTTATATATAATAGGGTTCTTAACTAGTTCCAATTTATTCACCAACTTTCGCTTATTTTAAATTAATTTAACGTTACACTACTGATGTAAGCACAGACTCACGTACACTTTTCACGACTATAGACTAATTATCTACTATTTTTCTGAATGTAAAATAAATACATTAGAAATTGTTAAAAAATCAGTTAAAATACGGTTAAAAACAGGTTTTTTTACCGAGATTCTTTTACATAATTTAGTGCTTTGCAAATAAAATTTAAAACTAAAAGATATATTCAGTAATTTATTATTAAGAATATTTAATTTAAATCATATAAAAGGATTGTATAATAAACTCGAAATAAGAGAAGGAATAAAATAAAAGGAATAAAAAACTTGGGAATGAAAACGGTACGTTAATGTCATCAGGAGTACATAATAGTGCCAAGTTGCTTCGTCTTTTCACCACAACGATCTTCATTACTCGGTGGAATGCAACGCGAAACAACCTCTTCTCGCTATTCTATTTAACACAATTACCGTTTATAACCGGACAAAACTACCGACCTATCGTCCACTTGGCTCGACTCGCGTCACATGTGCGCCATTACCAGATTATCGGAAACTACAGGTGAGACCCGAGACCCGAGACCCGAGGCCCGAGGCCCAAGACCCGAGACCCGTGTACCGTACGGATCTGAAAGAGGAAAATTTCGCATAGTGAAACTTACCCAACTGCAAGGCCAAATACGCAACCTATAGACTTTAACGCATGGATAGAAGTGAGTGGCACAAGATCAGAAATCGCGGAGCTCGACTATAGATAAGACTATTATTACATGCTGATATGAAAATGTTGTTCTTTTTATTCCTTTCGTTGCATTTCAAATATTCATATTTTTCAAGTAAATCACAGTGTTATATTAAAAATTATTAAAATAACACGATTGAAAGGTCAAAAGGCAAGTAGAAATTTAGTGAATATATATTTATAATTAAATTTTTTTATCGATAACTCATTTTTTCGTATTGAACTCTATCTAATAAAATATTTATCTTACGCGATAATTAGAAAATGACGTGTGAAAAAATTATTAATGAAACATAAAAGTTTATTATTATATACCCCGAAATGTTTCGAATAAAAACCTTTCGTGAAAATTATAATTTATATGAAAAATTATTACATCTTTATAAATTTATCGTTTAATTATTCTTCTTACAGAAAAAATATTTTTTTTTTTTAAAATTTTAACCACAAATTGTAAAAATTATTAAATGCTTAATTAATTTATCTCTTTAAAAAAAAGACTTAAAAGTCAAAAACTTTTAAGAAAAAATATAATGAATAGTTTCTTCTGTCGAGTAATTTTATTTTATATATATTAATTTAAATTGGGAAGTTTTCTTAATTGCGATATTTAATAAGTTATTATTTAGTTAACTTAATGACATTTTAAAAGAATAATAAATATAAGGATTTTTTCTTACTCTTGGTCTCTTCCATTGAAATTGAAAAGGCGGTGTCTGATGATAGAAGACCGACGTTTGGGTGGCGGGAAATTCTGGATCCTCCCAAAGTTCACCGCGTTTCAAGCATGAACGCTTGATTCGCTCGTACTCACTCATCACGTCCTGTAAACAAATAACGATAATGCTTATCACCTAAAGTTGTATTTAATTTAGCTAGATAAATTTTAATTATATTAATTATATTCATTATATTCGTATTATATATATAGTATATATGTAGTATATTAATTATATTCGTTTTTTAGATTTGAAAACATTGAATAATCGATTAGCATATAAAAATATTAATATTTTTTATTATGCGGTTTTATAATATACCATTAATTTCTATAAACTTACTTTTGGTTTTATATTATTTTTCATAAATTTATTACTGAGTTAATATTATATTTTTCAATATTCATAGTATTTTATACTAACACACGAATAAAACAGTACACATGTAAGAATTACCATTAACGATCTATATTAGTAGTTTTAAATTTAATTGATACTTTGAGATATATTTAATGAGTTTTTAAGTTATTTAGCTCAACACTAATGTTAATTATTCACTATTTATATTTTTAGTAATTTAATAATTTAACTTCTCAAACAAAATTTATGATTATGAGATTTTATATTCAGTAAAGTTATTTATTTTTATTAACTTTTTAAATAATCTTTTATATATAATCTTATCATTAATACTGTAAAAGGGTCTTACCACATTTTTAAAATTATTCGATATAAAATTTTAAAAATTGCAAATCATATAACTGTTATACAAAACTGAAAGAGAAATTGAATTTTATTATTAAGTTATATTAAGTAAATAAGCTTATTTTAGAATATCCTATGTATAATTTCAAATTATTTATTGAACAACTTTCGAACTATATTAATACCGTATAGCTATTATAATATTTCTATTCTATTAAATCATGAATTTTTATTTTTAAAATTACTATTAGATTATCTATACTTTCACATCTTTAAAAATAAAATAAATGGAATTTAATTATTTACGAACTTTCTTTTTAAGTTATATTACAATATATCAAAGAGAAAAATAAGACTTTAAACGTACATAATAATGTAATATTTTATAATGACTTTTTAATATACGAAATTTTCATTGTAACTTCCTTTTTTATTCAGAATACATTAATAGATCTTAGAAGTATTTGAATAACTTTTAAATATTGAAAAACTTAACCATCAAATTTAACATTTCAGGAAAATTAAACTGACTTATGAATCAAAGTTTACTTCGAAATGTATCATATGTACGTATTATTTGAATTATATATTAAAAAACATAACTATTTATACATCAACACAAATTTTTATGGTAATATGTTGATTCATCTTTCAGCTTATTTAATTTTGGTCTACGCTGTGAATAAAATGATTAATTCAACAATGCACGCATTAGATTAGAAAGATAAAGAAATACCAAGATAGGAGAATAAGGAAACGACGAAGAAATATAACCCGAGAAAGGAAACATACGATTGCAATGAATAGATACGACCTGTCTTCTAAAACTGTTAAACCTTAGCATATCATAATAATATTTTTAACTATAGAACATTTTCATCGAATTTAAACACATTATTTCAAATTAACTCTCTTGTATAAAAGATATCTCATACTAATAAATAGATTAAGCTACTGTTGGCACTTAATAAATCAAAAGGTAAAGTATTGAATAATTAATTATAAAGTATATTATATAAAAATAACGCTATTTAAAAATGCATGTAACGTTCGAAGATAAATTTATTAAAATTAAATAAATTATGCTAATTTCATTTAAAACTTATAAATACATTTTATTTTCCAAAAAAAAAGAATGAAGCGTGTGCATGTATTAATAAACCTAATTTGTATTTAATAATTTACATTAAAGATATTAAAATTACTTTTTCTGAAAATAAAAATTAACTTTTGACCACATATTGATTAAACTCAAGTTGTTACCTTAATTATTATAAAAAATCAAAAAAGTTTAAATGAGGAAGTGAATTGGTCTTTTCAAACGAGCTTAGTATGCTCCCAAAGCAATAAATAAAATTAACGTCTAACTAATCGAACTCGCATATAAGAACATCGACATAAGATCAAAGATCAATGTTTAGATCAATGCTTGCATAATACCATAAATAATGTAGAAAAATGTACAAAAGTTGTTTAGATTTTACGCTCGCCTATGAATGCACTTATGGGTCTACCTGTTACATTATATAACAAACATGAATCACAAATCTGCATTTCCTCGATGTTTTGATCACTTTTGAGAAGAGTGTCGATACTGATACGGCATCACGGTACTGCGATTTCCCGGTCGCGACGTGTTCAGCTCCCAGAAAGGACGAGAACGGGCGAGAACGGAGTAAAAAGGATGAGAGCTATTTGTTGGGAATCGGTGGCTCCGCTGATCGAGCACCGGAATACTCCGAAGAAAAGTGAACCGTTGGTGCGTTAGCGCGAGGGCGTGTATGTTGCGCAAGCATCGGCGAGGTGTTCCCACGCGTGGGGCTCGACGACCGCGATAAGCTGTCGAGGAGGTCGTCGACGCGGGTCGGCTCGGTAGGCGTCTACGAGGCACCGCGCATGCGTTGTTCATCGCTGGTTGCCGAAATACCCAATTCGACGGCTCCGCCGCGGTTCTTCGACGCTCGATTATCTCGCAAAAGGAAACCGTTTTCGCGAGGCTGCGTTCACGGTTATAAAAAATTTACCGATACTCGTAGCAGCCGAAGGCTTGCTCAAGGTGCGCTCGTAACCGAATCTCGGATTCTGTGTTACATAAGCGTGTTCCGTGCGCATACGAGCGCAAAAAATTTAAATGCGTTTCGAGACAAGAGAGCAAACTCGAGACCCACGCAAGTTTTCCAAAGAGTTAATCTCGAGTACGGATTCGATGATTCGGTAGATTGCTAAGGAACCGAATAGAAAAGAACTCGTAATTGTGTTTTTTCGTTACTTAAAAGCTAATTAAAATATGATAAGGCGTATCTTATCGCACCATATCGCACAAGGTGAGCTCTAATACGAAAGAAATTAGAGTTTCACTGGTATTTAATCGGCCTCGGGATATTTACAATATTTGAGAAAAAATTAAAATTTGTCGAGGAAGTAATTTCAAAAGTTGTACCATTGTGTCGAAAGAACATCCGCTTGCAGGAAGAAATTATACTTCCAAGAATCGAGTTCTTCAGCCTCAAAAAATAAGAAAATAAATAAAACGTTTTTTAAGAATGATTCGTTATCTGGAAAGGGAATCATTTTCACGGGGAATGAAAAGCATGAGCTCATAGCGTGTTTGCCAGCAATGAGCTCCTTGCGAAAGCCCAAGTGCGATGGCGACGATCACGACGACAACGAGCTCTTTGTTTTTCTTTTTCGTACCTCTTCATTGTAAACGCGAAGAGTGGGTGAGGTACGAGGTTGCTTTACGATTCCCCAGGGGCCTAATTACTCGAGACTTTCTTCCTCCTAAGGAAGTTACGTGTACCTTTGTACATTTACGCGAGCTTAATAGGCCCGTATTGATGGTAATGGATCGCTGTTGGTTTCAATCGGAATCGAATTGATGCGCTTCGTCAATTTTTAAATATTGACCTTCCGAGGACGCGGACCGGTTCTTTTGTCATAACTTTACCGGATATTGGCTCTTGTCGAGAGCTCTCGGATGTACTTAGGTAATACGATCTCAAATTGATTTTTTATATCTGTTGGTACATTTATCGAGAGACCTACTTTTTGCTTAAGCTTTTTAGCTTAAACTCCTTGTAACTTCCGTTCTTTCTTAATTTTTTAAAGTTAACTTTTTTTATATATCCGAATGGAATAAGTAAGTCAGCGTACATGGAAGAATATTTTTATTCGGAAAATAGATTAGCAATTATAATTTACTATCGATCTATCCATCATTTATCAACAAAAATAAAAAAACGATGATTTTATTTGATTACATAGCGAGTTAAATCAGAACGCATACTTTATAATTACCAGAACATGCGTAACGAAGCTTGAGAAATTGGAAGAAATAGAATTTAATGACACTGGGCTTTCATAAAAGCGTTAGTTGCTGAGTTTACTAATTACAAAAGAAAGTGTTTGATATTGTAAAACAGGTGATAGTGAAAGATCTCACGGAACATACATGAAATAGTACCGCTATAAAACGAGAACAGTGCAGAAATTGACTATCTGATTACTTCTATTGCCAAAATTACAATTAAAATAGTTTTTTTAGTATCTGAAAATAAACTCCTTAATTATAAACACATAAATAATTAAAGAGAGAAATAAAATAATAATACTTTATGTTAATTACATACGACGATATCTGCAACAATCTTAAACGGTTAAATAACTAAATTTATAAAAAGAAATTTTTATATTTTTCTTTTGAATTTATTTATAAGTCTATATATTTTAATGCTAATTTAAGTGAATATAAAACTACATTTTATTAGTATCTTTAGCTTGTTTATAAAACTGAAGCTACTATTTCTATATTCTGAAATATTATTATATACATATTAATTTAATATAATAAAATATTTGAATTAAAAAAATCTATAAAATAATCAAGGAAATTTCCATCTAAATATTAATTTTTTTGTGACGAAATGAATAAAATACAAATCCGAAATGTTATAATTACTACAAAGCTATCTATTCAGTTAACAAATTTTCTTGCAGTCACTGTTAATTTTTACTTGCTGCAGGTTCACATGAGTTAAAAAATCAACGATATAATATTTTATTATCTGTTACAATGTAAATATTTCTTTTTAAGTAAACTAACAATTATTTCATATATGTATCGGATAGAATTGTATTTTATGGTTTTAAAAACTACTCGGTTAAGACAATAAAATGACTTTTATTATTCTGTAAAATTACTTATAATTTTAATTTTAAATGATCAGAAATATGTATCTTTTTTAAATATTTGTAATACATTCAAACGTAGTGATTGATTTAGTATACGAAATTTCATATATTAAATATAAAAGTAAATAAATGATGAAAATCCCATTTATGCATTATTTGACATTGAAAAAATTTGAAATATTGCAAGAAAATACATCATTTATTTAAATAAGATATAATATGTATTTATAAAGTATATATATATTATACTTGTAAAAAAAAATTATCTTTTTATTTTTAACAATATATATATAATACAAACATTAATTTAATTTTGGTGATATATAAAAAAATCAATTGGTGATAATATATTTTATTGACATTTAATATTAATTGTTTTGGTAAATAAAACTGTGCTAATTAAGACTGACAAAAAGTAACTTATAATCAAGATAATATTGTAAACTTTTATTTTGTGTTGTTTAAAGACTGCGTTTTCAAGTCATATTTGCAAACTTGACAAGTGATTAACAAAGTTAATTTAATTTATTTTATTTTGCTTGTATAACTTATATAATTATAAATAATTATGCATAGAAAAAAATTTCTAAGTTTTCCATGACAAAAAACATAAAATAATAAATTTATATTTTCAATACTTTCAAAATTTCACAAAAATCAAAAATGTTTCAGTAAAAACACAATATTTGCAAGTAGCAATGGACTATTTCATATTATTAGCAAAACGATTCTATACTACGAGTAACGGCTTTTACGAAATCCCTGCATTTTTAGTTTTTAGTAGAAGCGTTGGCCTTTTATTTTTTAAGCATTTGCTACTGCGGTTCGCGTATATTATATCAATTCACCATAAAAAAATACGACGGACTTGTCTACAACGTTGAACAAGTTTACCATGATAAGTTCAATTATAATTTGTATAGAAGAAATAGGTATATAAATGGAACTTATTTATAGATTTATTTAATATGAATAAAATTTTGAAAAATATGTTATTAGTATATGTAATTATAAGTACACGATAAATGTTTTACAATCTCAATTTGGTATAATATTTATGAATAAAATCAATTTAGTAAAAATTTACTATTCAAATAATAATTAATAATTTCTACAAGTATTTATCAAAATAAAGTAAATTTAATAAAATAATATTTTAGAGGTGATTAACATAATTGTAAGAGAATTTTTCTAATTTAAATATGAAATATATTGATTATGGAATATTTGTTCGTGTCATAATAATTAGATTAAAAACATGAAAGAATAAAATATGTTCAATAATTATAATGACGAATTAAGATATTTATCATATATTTTTGAATGTTCGCAAGACTAAAATTTTCTTAGATTTATTATCACAAAATGAATATAATACATAATTGAAAGTAGTGTGAGATTCCAATGAGAAAGGAAGAGGCATCAAAGAAGCCTAATTTATTAACTCAAAAGTCATAACTCGAAGGAGCAGTAATACCTCGCAGGATGTCAAAAACTATGAAAGGTCTCAATCGAGAGAAAGAATTGGAGTGTTTCGGTGTCTCGAAAGGATAAAAGCGACTAATTGAAAAAAGAAAAATAAAAAGTGTTTCTCTGGAGACGCAATGATTATGGAGGCTTAGCTTGAGCCAAAAGCGCAACGGGACGCTACAAGACTCCAGCAATTAGGCTTACGAGTAATAAGTCATGAGTCCGTTTCTTTCTTTCACTCTCTTATTCACCGGCTACTAATTAGAGGAGCTTCGCTTCCGAGCGACCGAGCGATACACCACCGGCGATTACGGCGGTGCAGAGGCGCTATTAACGAGCTGTCAACCTCGGCTCGCACTCGCTTATCGCGTTATTGTCTTTCAGCATCTCTTATTTTCACGCGTTCGTTTTTCCAATCGTTTTATTCGATGCCCCGTTGTCCGGCCCTCGTCCTTCTCCGATTACGCTTCGCGTGTCCTTCGATGCGCGATGCATCGTCGCCGAGTCCTTTTCGTTCCTTTACGTACAGACGTACAGCTCGAGTCCGTGCACCACTCGACGCACAAAACCTCCCGTGAGTCACGACCGTTATCTAAGCTTGTAAGAACCAACCTATGTCGGACGGGAAACCCAAACTAACCTTTCTAACCTCGTACAAACAACATCGAGAAACGCAACGTCGAACGCTTATTGACCGCACTTCGGCGATACTTATAGATTTTACGGTCAAATTTTACGTCTTTTGTGTACTTTCCATTATTTTTTATAATTTAACGCCTAGTCCAATATGAGATGAAAGAGAAGAAAACCTTTGTTTCTTTAAGGCTCGCATGGGATGCAATCCTTTAACGCAAAATTTATTTTTAATTTACATTTTTACTTGGCTGGCTTTTACTTTTTTATTTATCGATGATCTCTAAAATTTAAAAAATCTTTAACATTGATTCATATTAAAAAATACAAATTAGATAAAACTTATTTTAATATAAAACTAATGTCATTATTGTTTAAAATTAATCCTTTTTTTATTTGCAGTTTATTTATTTAAAATTTCTACCTTGTACAATAAAATACATTTTTTAAATTAATTTACTATGCATAAACTTGATCTTAAAAAATATTATAACATTGTGATTACAATTATATTTGGAAATTGACGTGAATGTGGCTTTGATAACTATATTTATAACAATCTATATGATGAATTTTATATTAAAAAAACATACAATATAAAATATTTAATTTAATATTAAATTATTTCTTAAAATAAAATCAATTATCTTACAGATAAAAAATTTGTTCACTTCTAAAATAACGTAGCTATCGTCTTATATAATTTCGTATCACGTAATTAATAAATTATATTCTTATGTTAGAATGGATTTTTTTCTTAAGTAAAGTTATGTTTCGTTTCAAAAAGTTAATGTTGAATTAAGTAGTATTCAAGAAATTAGTAATAAAATAAATGACCTTCTGCAACAATTGAGAATTTTTTATTTACAAAAACTGAAAGCAATCGTTAAACTGATATTTCTTGTATCCAAATATATTTTATCATATGAATTATTATATAATTGATTATTATAATTTATAATACAAATATCACAATTCTAGCAAATTATATTTATATTTATATAATTCGTGTTTCATGTAACGATAATAGTGCAAGTATACGACTATAGTATTTATAAGATATATTAAAATATAAAGATGACATTATAAATAATATTAAGAATATTTAAAATATATTATGGTAAGAAACGTATCGATGAAAATAAAATAATAAATTTAAAATAATAGACCCACATAATTTTGAAATATACATATACGCAATTAGTTTTGCAAATATTTGGTTTATCTTCTTAACTTCGAAATAAGTATTAAAAACAAGTTAAAAAAACCCAATAATACAGTAATACCAATATTTTTACAGTAATACCCAGTAATACTAATATTACCAATACCACGAACAAAATTTTTTACGATTTATATTACCTTTCATTAATACAAGTAAAAAATTTAAATATACAAATATTTATGCAGAGGTGTACTCGTATCTTACATATAAATACACAAAAGGTTTTTCAAGGTCCCATCGATAACTATTACGCAAGATTATTCATAGGTAAATTTAAGCTAGCGGATAAAATAAATATTCATATTGAATTGTTGAATAATAATTCTAGTTGAAATTGATTCGCTCAATATTATATTCTTTACAAAAAAGTATAGTTATGTCTGATTTTGTTATCGATGATTTAATCATCTATTGATTGTAAACAGCGTATTTTCATAAATAACAAAACCTTCAAATAAACTGCTTCAATTTAATATTCAGATTTTTATTACATTAGAATAATATGGCAAATAACTACCCACGTTATATAAAAATGTATGTACAAAAATTACAGAGCATATAATCTGGACATCAAAGTTCATTATCTAAACTTAAAAAGTACAGCTTACGCATAATTATAACTTCCTGATACCCTTTTCCTTCCAACCGATAATCACCGTATTTTCAAATGTTAAAGTAATTTACATAGAAGATATTTTAAAAGTTCCTTTTCTATTAATAACGCTAAATTAATTATGTTTCTTGATTTTTATGAATTTAAAGCAAACATCGTACAAAAATAATAATGTTAAAATAACAACGCTTGAAAGAAGAGAAGAAATCAAAGGAATAGGTCGAACTTCGATTAAATAAAAGGACACGCGTACGATTTATCGACAAATGAATCGGAAGCTAAACACCTTCGAGTCATTCGTTGAGTACCTGGTACAAGTACCGTTTTTCAATAAATTATCCGAATCGTACACTCTCGTTTTCTCGTAGAATATATTGCCACCGCGTGCGTGGTTTTGAGTGCTCACTCAGGGAAATGGAAAGAAGAACGAGAGATCAAAGAGCTGAGAAAAAGCTAAAAGAGCAGCCCGAAAGTAATCGCGCGCATCAGCGGACCGACATCGTCTAGGAAACACAGCTCGCGTGACTCTTCCCCGGCGGCCCGTCCATGGATATTACTCGCCGCGATAAAATGACTTCCAAGGTGCGGGACTGGAAACCGCGTATCTTCGCAGGAGCGAGGACGTTGCACTTGTTCGTGATTCAAAGGGAGCATTCGTAGATACGCGCACCAACGCAAGGGAATGCGCTCCAACTTATCGCTATTTACAGTCATATACAGTTTACAGTTTATACTAGTCCTACTTTTTTATTTTTCAGTTTTTTATTCTTCGAGGAAACGGTTTCTTCCTGCTTCTTGCTTCTATTTCATAATTATGTGATATTTGTTTTTCTTTGTATGGAAAAATTGTAGGGTGAAACTCGTTAATTTTGATACCGTGAAACTTCGAGCCATTAAAGTTTTCTTTTACAGACCTTCACTGTTTTTTTAAATGAAAATAAATATTTCTAGATCAAAATTTATAACTCTGGCTCTTTCATCTTATTCAACGTACGATAAAAAAATCTCGTTTAAAATTAGTCGCAGCATATAAAAAATTAATGATGTATAATTTATTCTGAAAACGATTTGGTTTTATCGTCGACTAGTACATATAGCAATATAATTTGGATACATATTACACGCTTTAAAGTTATTTTTGCAATAAAATTTATTTTACCTAGTATTCACTGCTAAAAGTTATATCTATTACGAAATTCGTTCGCGTAAATTCTATTCATATTTAATTACCTAATTGGAACTAGATCTTTCCCGGACTATTATATATATACGCAGAGAACGGAAAATAACTTGATTGTCGTGAAATATCGAAAATCGAGTTGCTAATTGGTTAATTATAAATGCATAAGGATTATTAGGATCAACCTTTGGCGCTTATCGAATAGCTAAATCTAAATCGAGTTTATATCCCTTCACTTATACCAAACGATTTTGCAACTTTATCTTACCTGATCTAATTAAAAATAGACCATTAAGCTATCTCAATCGTTTCAGATGATATAAGTTTTATATAAGTGTATTTTTTATACAATTTTAGCATCACAACGTTAAATGTTAGTATAAATAAACGACCTATTTAATTACGGTAACTAAAATCAAGATTCTATCGGATTATATCGACAGTATAAAGTTTATTTCGCAATGTTGCCAGAAACGAATTTACTCATTTCTTTAATATAAGATAGTATTCAATTTTAAATTGACTATCCCATCGTGTGTTTAAAAAAATATGACATAAATAAATCAATTTTACTATTTTTTTAATTTTATCGGAAAAATACAATTACAAAAACTATAAGAATTGAAATAATGCGATTTTCATTTTCAAATGAATTCATTCGTTAGAAAAGTGATCAAAGATAAAAAATGCAAGAAAATATATTTAATCAATTGAATAAGAAGATGGAAAATTTTTAAGAAGGCTTCAGCATTATTTTTATTTAACAAAGAATCGATATATATCAATAAGATCATAATTTTAAAAAAATTTTAAATTTACAATAAGAACAAAATAATTTATGATTATCTTCAAATAAAAATTAATATTTTGCATAGTATAAGATTTTTTAATCCGTTTTATACTTACGTATAAAGTAAAATATTTCCTTTAATAAAGAAATATCGCATTGGGACAAATTTGGATAGTATACGACCATTTTAATAAAAAAACGTAAAAAATCAAGAGTTGTCAGAAACACTTTAAAAATTCCAACCGGATAACGGTTGTAAGAATGTCAAAATAAAATAAAAATACAAATGAACAAAAAGCCGTATATATATAAACAAGAAGAGAAAGGTAAATAAATATTCTAAAATTAAAATGGAGTGGTAAAAAACGAACAGAGACGTTAAATAAAAATGAATAAAGATAACCGAGGATCAATTAAAAGCAAAATTGTAAGCGCATCGGCTTCCGAGTTAGTGAATACCTGCTGGCACATAAAGAATCAGCTATTCTAGTAGACTGGTAGCAAAGATAAGAAACTCGTAGGTGAAAATAATGCACGTTACGCCTCCTTTCACGTTCTATTTTCTATGATGAAAACGATAGTACATCGCTTGTGATTTTAAATTACATACTTACAAAAGATTGGATTCGGTTTCAATTTAAGTTTTTTTACGATTTGAATTATTCTCTCCAAAAATATACAAAATTATAAGTAAGTCTGACTAATTATTCAGGAACTATTCAAAATCTCGTTCTTTTAGTAAAATTGATATTTTAATCGTGCTACCATTCTTTCTATTACCTTCTTTAATTTTATTTGCATACGATAAACGATTTTACATATCTACTTTGAGGAATATAGCGAATTATGAAGAGTACCGTAGTCCTTTGAAACAATTTATTTTATACTATATTATAGTGTAGGGTATGTTCTCATATATTCGAGTGTATTGACTAAGAATTATCTATTAGCTAATTATTTAAATAGCAATATAGTAGCTCTCAAAAATTTAAAGTGTAATATGCAAATGAAAGAAGATACGTACATAATTATAATTGAGGAAACGATGAGAAATAAAAATAAAAGTAAATCATCGTTTAAATTATAGGCAAAAGCAATGCAAATATTACTTCATAGTTAACGCTGTAACGAGAAAAATAGAATTTAGTCGATATATTAATTGTATTAGTGAATATATAATTTTCTTAATACGATGGTAGAAAATAACTTTTCTTCAAATTATATCATAAATTAAACCTGTCAATAGTGATTATTATTTCAATATCACTTAATTTTAATAATAAATTTATAATTACTATTATGTATCAAAATTAAAATTTTTAACTACGTAAACGGTATAATGTATTATCATGTACTAAACAATATTTTATTAATGTAACGGTAATGTTAAATGAAACAATAACTATGAAAAATATGGATAAACTTTATTTGCAAGGATTATAATATAGATTTAATTAAGTTGTAATCCACAGAATTTTAATATGTTTACGGCACCTGTACACTTTAAAGCATAGATTCGTTGCTGTTGAAAAAGAATTAATACTCCCCCCTAATTTCGTAGTTGTAACGAAGCTCGAAGAATGGGATTAGAAAGTGTAAGTTTGTACGTTTATCGTTGCTCTAGACTGCAGAAAAATCTATTACAACTTTATTCCTTTTTCTAAGAATATTTAAACTATAATAAAATATATTGAGTATTCTACATTTAATTTTCTTATTTTTAAATATTTCTGTAATATATCAATTGAAATCTACGCAATAGTTTATTCAAATTACACCAAATGTTTACGAAAACTGTCCATTATAAGTGTTATAAAAGAAAAACTAGTTTTAAAAATTTTTATATCGACAATTTTCATTGTTACAAAATATTAATATCATAAGCTTTCAAAAAATCAAAAAAATGAATAATTGTCTTAGCAAAAAATATTTTTATTATAATAAATGAAAATTAATTTAAATACTAAAAAATTTTACAATATAATAATATAAAATTTAATTTTAAAAGAACTTGTGAACTGAAGAAAACTTATACAATTAATAAAATTATCGTTTAAAATTGTTAGTTAACTTCTTTTTTAAAAAGCTTAACAAACTTAACTAATGTCACGTATAAATTTATTTTTAACGTTTAAAAATAAAGAATTAAATTTGATTTTTCTATTTGTATCACGCCAAAAATACATTTTATAATTATAAGAAGGCCTTTTAACCTAATTTTTTAATATTTATATTCCATTGTAATACAAGAAATATAAAAAAATAGCTAAAATATGTCCTTGCGTTTCTATAATTATATGAATATATTTTTGTTGTTGTAAAATAATTATTAGTAGTCGTATTAGTAGTAAAAGTGGTAATGAGATATATAAAAACACGAGTTTGTGTTTCGAATATATATTAAAAAAAAATATTTGTGTATATGATCCTTAAAAATTTATAATCACCATAAAAATTGAAATTTATTTTATTTTAAAAGTAACTATTTATATATTAATCCAAATAAAAATGTAAGAAGATTGATGTAGCAAAAGGAAATTCATGATGCTGACTTATAAAAGAATAATCAAGGTACAAAATCACTAGGTATACAAATTTTTTCTTTTGAATACAAAAAAATGTGAAGAAGAAAATTAACGATGAAATGATAAAGAATTGAATTCGTCTCATTGTATCAATTTCATCGATGATTCCCTCTATTTCTTCAGATACTTAATAAAGAATAAAGGATGTTCCCGGAGTGGCTCGTGTTATCAGATGATTCATACACATCGCTGAACAACAAATTATGTAAATTCGAACGAAGAAACACGTCACATTATCCTCCAAGGTTTCCACATGCATATCGACTGCACAAGAAACTAGTAACACAAGCTATGAGAACGCAAGCGTAAAAGTAAAAAAGCAATAGCGCGATCCTCGAAGATACGTGATATCTCGGAGTCTCACCTGTGTACACACGTCACCCTCGCTTTCCCTCGCCATCTAAAAGATACGCATATTCTCTCTCTCTCCTTCTCTTGGTGCTCTCGTCCTCTTAAGTCCGTCACGCGTATCCGAATGAAAAACGCACGACGACGATGTCGAGACGCGTAACTCGGGAGTCGACGAAGGAAATTTGAACGTCGACGACGGTCCTCGAGACGCGTCTCCTCGCGTTAAAATCTTAAGTGCGTATGCGCGTATTTCCAAGTTACGTTCATTGAATCTTCTTTCGTACAGTGACACACCATGGGAACTCGAGTATTTCGAATCGCGCTTTTTTCCTTTGTAGTCTACGCAATCGCTCGTTACGTCTGCGTCCGCGTTCGTATGGCGCGTCGCTACAGACAGTAGATACTTCGGCAGGCGAAGATTTACATCGCCAGGGAAAGTGATCAAAGAAGAATACGCCATTACTTTTTAGGATTGGTACTTTTTACTAGAAGCTTTTTCTAATTGGACCTTCGACCTTACGCATTATTCATACTAAAACTACTTTTCCTAGAAGCGAAATTATTCTCTGTTTAAATACGATCTTTTACGAGTCGTCTAACAAATCGAGTTGGACGAGTCCGTTTTAAGGACTGCAAGCCATAATGGGCAATTATTCTTAATTTCTTTCAGCAGAAAATTCATGCGATGGTCGTTTCGACAGAACGATTTATGTTTGAACCAATAAAAGAACATTTACAGTATGTCTACAAACGTAACAGTTAGATCGTAGATGGACAAATTATTTTGCAGAATATTTGTGCAGATTTTTGAAGAATATCGACTATTTTGATATTTATGCTAAATACAGGAATATTTTTGTAGGAACGTATGTAACAGTTTTCCGTTTATTATACATCATCGAAGATTTTTACGATGAATCGACCGACGAAGTTTATATAATTTGAAAAATTGTTTATGAAATTATTTATATCTTGACAAACTATCTACATTTATAATTTAACTATATTTTCGTACGATTATTAAAATGATTTATATTGTCATCGATGAGACATGTTATAAATAATGTAAAAATTTTTAATGAAAATTAGTTATACTTTTCAAATGCTTTAAAAGTATCTTGTAAATATATATTTTGTATTTGATAAATTTAGAATTAATTCATATTTTTATAAATATACAAAGAGCTTTTAAACAATTATTGTTCATTCCTATTTGGTCGATTGTATTTTAATTTTAATTATTTTAATGTTTAAAACAGGCAATAATAGTAGTTGTTTTTTAAGTTCAATGCCTATCGAAAAATGTAGATTAATAAATGTGAAATTTTAGATAAACATATTTCCGATGGAAACCTAACATTTGTTTGTTTGGAAAGCTTGAAACAGTATCTACGATATCGGCTATTGTGGATCCCACAGTTTGAATAGTAAAATGATGAATAAATAGTTCGAGTCGCGTCCGAATATCCGTACTTTGAACTTTTGCGAATAGGAGCGAAAATCTAAAAAAACCATCGCCGTAAAAAAAGAAAAAAGGAAAAGAAAGAAAACTTCGGTGGCGCGCGCGCAAACCATCGGTTCTTCCATCGGATCGAACCCCTAACCAAGCGATCCGTTTTTCGATCCGTTCTTCGATCCGTTTCTCGATCCGGTCGAACTAGTTTTACGCTTGGCTCGCCACGGCGACGGCCTTGAGGAGGCAATGATTCGCTCTTCGCGAGAAGAGAAGCAGAACGTCGTTTTTCCGTTGTTGCGCGACCGGACCGACGGCACTACAACCCGGATCGACATTTCGGTGCAGAAGTGCACTCGAAGAAAGTGAGTCTATCGACAACTACCGGAATGGGTTTGTAAACTTTTTCGGAATGTGCACTCGGTTAATTTCACCGTTGACAGTCCCTGAATTAGTGTCTGATAAATCCCCGACAATTGATTCAATTTACTCGCTTCTTTATTGATTTTCAACATAATTGCAAGTCATTACTTCAACAATGGTATGAAATAATGCGTTAAATATAATTATTTTTGTAATCTTATTTTTTCGTTTATTTCCAAAGAAAAATCATTTTAAAAAGTGTATATGATAAATGGCGCTATCGATCATTAATTTAGTAAGTAAAATCCGACACTTTTTTTACCATTGATTTCTAGAGCTTAATTATACATTTTAATAGCCTAAGACATTGTTATTTTTCTAAAAAATATTTTTAATTGATTTTAATTCTAAAAAACGTATTTTGTAAGATGCACATGAGAATCATGACAATTTTTCATTTCAATTGTTTAAGAAATAATATAATCAATATTAATGGAACTCATTATTAATGTTGTGAAATTTATATCGTTTAATCAATGGAAAATGGATAACGATTTTGAAAAATAATTTGACCTACGATAAGATAAAATATAATAAGAACTTAATGCTAAGAAAATGTAAGTAAAATATTATAAATATAATTATAAAGTAAATAAACATATTAATAAATATAATTTTCTTTTACTTAATTATTACATTATTATTTTACTCCATTTTGCATTATTATTATTTTATTATTTTTATTATAATTATAAAACTAATATTTAAAAGTTTTATACAAATATATTAATAGCATAATAATTTTAAATACTCGTATCTAATACTTTCAAAATCCATATAGTCTTGTCATTCTCTATTATTTGTTAAATTTAAGGATTAACTAAATATCATTGAACTCACAGTATTGAAAAGAGTAAGAAAAATATTTAAATATCTCTAAAAGTAAATAGGATATTTCATTATATATTTTTAAATATATATTGTATTTAAAAAATATATACACATTCATTAAAAAAATACTGAGATATTCAAATTCAAATTTTTCAAAATTAATTTAAATAAATTATTGCTTTTAATTTTATTATGCTCAAATTAAATTACCAACATTTGAAAAAACTAAGTATAGTGACAAATGCATTTAAAAAAAGATAAATTCTTAAATTAAAAACTAATAAAAAATAATGTGTAAAAAAATAATATGTTTACTATCATAGATAATATAGTTGCTAATGGTTAAGTAATTAACCAACATGAATACTTTTAGATGGTGATTTTATTTATGTTTAAAAAAAGAAAAAATTTCAAGTGCAATAATTATAAGGTAATTTCATAAGTAATAAAATTCCATTATATTTACATTACGTTCACAGCAAGTGTTAAATTCTCTTTAAATAGTTATATTTTAATAAGTACTATAAAATAAAGAAATATAATTTAATAAATATATGTTATTTATTAAAACGATATTTAATAATATTGGTAACGTTTTTTAATATTTATAGTAACAAATTTAATAATTATTATAATATATAAAATATATTATTCATATTGCATACACTGTTTGAAATTTCATATATGAAACTTAAATTGAATAATTTTTATAATTATTGTTTTCGATTTATACATATCTAAAAACACAATAAATTAAATCTTTTATTCAATTAGTTTTTTATGATATTCAAAATTATTTGTTAATTTAAAATATATTAAATGCAAGTAGTAAAATTTTTAATAAAAGTAATGAAATATAAATCCACAATTGAAATAACCTTTTTTTATGATTTAAAGACTAACTTATTTTTAAATATTCATTTAACTTATTAAAGAATTTCATTCATTCCAACTTTTTTATAACCTATCCCTGTATGAAACCTTGATTAATCTTAAAATCTAGCTTTTCTGGTACGTTGGTATACAAAAAGTATTCTATGACCATCGTATCTCGAGACAAGATATAAAGGAATCCTAAAATCGAATATGAAAGTAAACAGGTCCATATCAACTCTCGAAACGACGTCGTCCCGACACCAAAAGTATCGCTTAAAGCAATGCAACGGTAAAAGGCGTAAAAGGCGTTATACGTTTATTCTCAAGCTCTCTTTCTCATTCTCAGCTGTCACATCACCATCATTGCAGTCGATCTCGACGTTGTAGCTTTTACTCAAGACGATTAATAAATTGGTAGCGATGGAGACGGACCAGCGAGTCTTGCATCCAATTTCAAAAGGTCGCGACGAAAGAAATGGAAAGCGTTCCGAATCTTTTCTTCCGTGTCTCTGCAGCTGTCACTTTGAATGCTTCGGTAAGTGACAAAAGTGCCCAAAGTGCATAGTTTATTTACATTGGAGTCTGGAAAGGTACGAATTTTGTTAACATTAATTTCAGGGTGACTAATAATATTCGAATGTTAGCTTAAGTAGAATTTTCCAGATTCCATTGTACGAAGAAAAAACAGCGATAATTCCCAGAGTCTAAAACTATCTTGTTATTTTATATTAATAAAGCTTTCTTTAATTATAACGGCATAATTTTTTTCTACCGCTTGTCATTAGATCAGATGTTAAACGTATACACAGTACTCGTTTTAAGTAAATTGAAAGCAAAATTATAAAGTTTATCAGTACACGATTAACAATATTTTGGATATTTTAATAGGATCAATTTTGGATGTCTCATTTACTATAAAACATTTTAAAAATCAATTATATTATGAAACAGGCATATTACCACTTAAAAATTTTCGATAACAAGTATATCTCTTACATCAAAATTAGTATCCCAATTTAATAATCATTTTTATTTAAAAATATTTCGACTACATCTAATTTTATATTCTTTTGCAATTTATTTGTAAATCAAATATTCAATAAATCCTTCAAAGCTTTCAATTGTAAGGATGAAATAAAAAAATACGCTAGCTATTCACGATTTTCTTTAATACTCTCTATTCATAACAATATAATAATACTAACACTCACCCACAAAACTTGTTCTTCTGCCATTCAATAAGCTTCCCTTTTTTTCTAGATTTCTTCTCGTGGTTCTCCCCTACAAACATTGCTTCGATCGATCTTTCGTTCTCTCGCTCTCACTCAATTTCACACACTTATAATTTCACAACACTATACACAAAAAAGTGTTTTGTATTAATTATAAAAGTAAAATTGATTAAAATATTATCGATTAAGTTTTAAAGTTACAAATAAATATATAAATACCTTAATTCTAAGTACACTAAGTATTTTCATTAAATATTTTAGTTGTATTCAACATTAAAATAAACGTATAAAATTTAATGAAAAATTATTCAAGTTATTCCAAACAATAACCTCGTTCTTTCTTAAATTAATAAAAAAATGTAATTATAAAAAAAAATAAATAACAAAAACTGTATAAATTAGAAAAGAAAAGAAATAACATGAACTACTCCCTTATTCGAAGCCTAATTGCAAAGCCCATGCGCGAAGTAGAAGGTACAATCATTCCGTGCGTTGGTCGACAAACAATCCAAAGTTTTTGTTGTCTCTACGGTAATAAGCTTTTCACCTAGCATGCGAAACAAGGCATGAGAAGCGGCGCTCCCCTTTTTTTGAACGAGGCGTCCATTCCGAACGAAAAAACAAATTATTTCAGGTCATGGATGCACTACCCTTTTTTCAAATAGTAAACCTTGCAAAATGCAACTTGGATTTCGAGTAAAAAACTCTTTTGTTTCATTGTTTACCTTTGTTATTTGGAAAGGCTAACAATGATATGTTTCATTAGTTTAAACAAAATATTCTTTTAAAAGACATTTTTAGCCTTATTCAAGTTTGAAAATTAAAAAAAGATGAAAATGTTGTAAATAAAAGATAAATTGAATATTTGTCAACGTTTCGATGAAATATATTTAATAAACAGGTACGAATTTTAAAGAAATTAAAAAATGTTTATTTTCTGTCCTTTTTTAAATTATTTTTTCTTATATTACAACGTTAGTATAGTATATTTTATAAATTTCTATGAAAAATTAGATTTTTTATTAAATTTATATAATTTCTAAAAATAACAGTATTAAAAACTGTCACACAAGGAATTAAATTAAGAAGGTTTGAAAGTTACGAAACAATTTTCACTTTGTTCTAATTATCTTTACAATGAAAAGTAATATATTTACTTTGAATTATACAGAATGATATTTTTCTTTTAATTAAAACCGTATAAACTTCGTTGTAAAATTGTGCCGTTATAAACTATGCAACTTTCACACTCTTTTAAACCTATTTTTAATTACAAATAAACATACGCAGTATCTTTAATTTATTCTCGAATTTTTTAATTGCAATTTATTGGATTTATCTACATACGATTAATCTAATAAAATTAATTTACTGTAAATTATATCGTGTTTCTATATATAACTTCAAAATCATCGAATAATATTTATATTAATCGACCGATGACACGAAGTTCAATGATAAAACTATATAAATATTAATTTGACTTTAATTGAATAAAAAAAATATAATTTCCATTAAAATGATTATACGTATCCAATATCGTTTCAAAAGCCTATTTAATACATAAATTTAAAATACAAAAGTGTAAAAAAAGTTTTAATACACATTTTTAAAGTATGTATAAAGGTGAAATTTCTTGCTAACTCGATTTATCTGTAATAAAAGTAGAATAAAATCTAGGTGAGTTTTATTAAAGACGCAAAAGCACGCAATTGCATCTCTAATGCTTATCAATTTTAGTGATAATTAAAGACACATGCATTATGCCAAAATGTTCTTTCAATTAGCAAATTTAAAATATGCGGTGTGAGCTTGTGAGGGTCTACTGCGCTTAACGCGCTACTTATAAGTTGAGAAAAAATAAAAGGAAAAAAAGTAAAAGAGATTTCAAACGAATTATGCGAAACACGCGCCGCTTCGAAGGCGCAGGATATCCGTAAGTAAAGCAGGAAAGACATCGAGACACTCTTTCGAATTTACTTCATAATTTTTTTTTATGCTTTTAAACAGGATATGACGGATGCACTATTAATCTTTCAGTTTGTGCTTGCCACTCGTTTTAAAAAGAAATCGCATCCTTCACATAGTTTTAACCACATATTTTGCGATTCATTTTTCACGAATGATATTTAACAACACAACTTGTGTATATAAAACCAGTTTCATACATTAAAATTACTACTGTAGACAATTAATTTTATACAAAATATATGTTTCCATAATATAATTTATGGAAAATACGATTCATTTAATCGTGTTAAAATGAAGTAAGGTTTTATAGGTCACTAAAAGACATTCTTTCATAATAAATAGAATTTTTCTTTCACAAAAAAAAATATTATAAATGAAATAATTTTTACTTAATATTTTGTTTGTTGTGAAAAAAACATTATTATTATAACAAAATCATTGTTCAAATATTTTCTACAGATGTGCTATAATAATATGAATAAGATTAATACTTCAAAAATATTTTGTAACTTTCGATAATAGGTTAAATTTTAAATAACTGTTATTGCACAAAATTCTATACGTGACTGACTATTGTATTGCAGAAGGTTTTACACGTATATAAGTTAAAACAAGTTTTTTAATATAAATAGTAATTAATATTTTCAACTATTAGAATAGCCATTTGAAAATTTTTTAAATATTACAGCTGTATAATCAAGCCGAAGCTTTTAAATTATTTATAAATTCAATACATGGTAATACATCAAAAAAACGTTATGATTAATTGAAACAATTTTTTTGACGTTAATAATACGGTTTTTTAAAATTAATATCTACTAAATCTTTCTGTGATACAATAATTATGATTATTATTGAAAAATATTTTGATTCAATAAAAATAAACATTATTAACTAAAATTTAATTTCGAAGTTTATAAAAATGATTTTTAATCATTATTTATAAAAACAATATTTACTATGCAATATTTTCTTATTATCCATGTACTATCGTTACTTTTATTCTTATTACCAGGTATAATTTTTTATTTATTATATACAAAGTGAAAATATTATTTTTACGAGTATTATTTTAAAATGATAAAAAATATATCCGAGTATGAAAAGAAAATGATAAAAAAGCAAAAGACTTGTTCTTACAAAATTTATAGCTTTTACTGAATATTAATATCTCAGAAATTTTAATATACTCATGGTATCTGCATATTGATTAAATTATACTACACACATTTAATATTTCAATATTTGATGCTAGACAATTTATTTATAGGTATAATTAAAATTCACGTAATAACAAGTAATAACTCTACTTTTTGTACGAGAAGTTTCCGAATAAAAGAAGAAATAATATTTTAATAAAAAAAATCAAGTATTATCATTTCTAAATAAAAAATTAATGGACATCAAGTTACAAAATTAAAACTTAAAAATACATTGATAATGGAATAAAATAAAAGTGAAATATAAACTTCGATTTATTAAATAATCAAGAATCAAATTTTACTGGATATAATATAATATAATACCTGTGCCTCAAATGGGTGTACTAAAAAATATGTTATTACATGGACATTTCTTGTGTGGTATTTGTGTTTACTCGGAGATAAAAGTTGTTGGAAAAACTTTTGCTCGTAGCAAAACGGATTCCTTTTTCAATAAAAAACAAGGATGACAGTTGAAAAAGATTTTTCTTTAATGCGAGCAGAATTACTCTCAATAATCACTCAAAAGAGAATTCCATTCTCAGTGGAGATTCCTCGAAAAAGCGAGCGAAAAAGTGAATTCCGTCGATTATGAGCGGATCCGGCGTGTCTATAAAGCGCATTTCTTCCACTCGCTTCGTACGTTCCACTTTGCTCCTTCACGGGATGCGAACTTTCGGGTTGCGTCTCATTTTAATTCTTATCGCGAACGCGAATAAAGATCCGCGCGTTCCACTCGTTAGATACACTTTCTCGCCCGAAGCGAAGCCGCTGATTCAGCGTTCGTTTGCTCTCGTATGCACATTTATCGTAGACATAAGTCTTACCGCTCGAAAAATTTAAGGCTTGGATATCCAGGCAATGGAGGCAGTGTTGGCGGTGACGGCGACGGTGTCATCCTTACCGATAGCATCCACGAATATCATGCGGTGCTTTTGGAAATTTAGAGCGAATAAAGTTTTTACCGGTACCGAAATGCACCCCTTTACCATTTTTATCTGATTCAAAAGTTTTTCTGCTTTCCGAACACGTAAAGATTCGAATGTATAATTTTATTTCAATGAGAAGAAATTTTATGTTATTTTTTACGAAGATACTTTGCTTATATATTATTTGAAGTAACCAGAAATTTTACATTACTTTTTTAATTCGAAATTCGTATTTAATTTAAAATTATAATCGTTCATTTTTTGTATCAAAATACATTATGATACATACAAATTTTTTAAAGAAAAAGGTAAGAATGTGATTTACGAATACTCATTATTTTTCAAAGCTATTTTATCCAACGGCATTGGTAAATATCAAATCTATCGATGATTCGACGCACTACACCGTTCGTATAAATAACTCTTATTTATTACGTTGGACGAAACAAAACAAATTCATGAAGCGTGTAATTAATTCATTACTTTCGCATTAAAATTTAAGCGGAGACCTTTGCAGTAAGTATTTTTAGAACATTATTCTTTTGAAATCACTGATTGGATTAAAAACTGAAAAATTTGCGTATATCTCAGAATTATTTCTTTTGTCCATGATGTGACGTGTAGATATTATAAAAAGTTTTTTTTATATATGTACAAAGTAAAAGCGTAAATTATTTTGTGATATTTTATAAATACGATTAAATAGCTTGTCAAATGAAAGTAAAGACTTTTAACCCCTTCGGCTCGCAAAACCCATTGTAATATTGTCACCTCCGGTGCAGAAATAACGTAGAAAGTCAACAGTTTGTGATAGATGACTATAATAACCAATTGAAAGAGTTCGTAAGTGTGGCCAAGCCCAGATAAACAATGCCCGGTCGTAACGAAATTTTCATTAGGTTCCAAGATTCGTTGGGACAATCGTGTGATCGAGCGAGTCGTTCATCCGCAGTTTATTTGATACGTCGTTCGACGAGCGACAGACGACGAACAACGGACAAACGACGGACGAGCGACGAACGAGCGACGGACGAGCGACGGACGAGCAACGGACGACAGGCAACGAGAATTGTTTGTAAACCAACGACGTAACGCCAACATCGCTTCTTTCGTCGAAGCGTTTTTCAATTTCCGAGGCACGCTTGAACCTTTCCGGTTACCAGAACCACGTCGGCCATTGTGCAAAAGCTTTCCATAAAATTCGCCGAATTGCCGCAATGGTGCGAAACGCGGCATTCGATCGTGGTTTAGTTCGGAAGATGTATTATTAATATCGTGCGCGTGAAAGACGGACTGCATCCGCGTTAGCAATGGATTGGCTTGGGTTAGAGCAAGCTAGGAAAACGTACAAGAAATTACTTTTATAACAAAAGGAATAATTTTACTTTGGTGTGATTCTGAAGTACTCCCTTGAAGAGAAACGATCGTTTCACGGCCGAAAAAAGAAATAATTCTTTCATTGAACCTAAAGGGCCTCGCCCAAGTTATTTATCCTCTCTTACCGTGAACTTTTGAAATATTCCTTATGCTGTGTAATAAATCACCGAACCATAATCGAGTACTTTTATAAAGTAATTAATGGATTTCTAAAATATAACATAGTGCTACGACTAATCGTTTGCTCAATTGTGTAAGTAGTTTTTATGGGGAAATGTTAAAGTTTTATTGGAGACACTAATCGATTGTTCAACTTTGTAGGTTGCTACTATATAATGATTTAAATTTATTTTATCATAGACGATATTTGCAAGTATATTAAGATATATTACGTATATTTCTTTAAAGTTATTCGTATTTTCTTTTATTTCTCTATTTAAATAATAATAAATTTTTAACTTAATTAATTTTAATAAAATAATTATTATATAGAAATCCAAAAAATGTATATTTTTTAATTTAATTTTTAAAAACTAAAATAATATTACAAAAATTTTTGGAATTTAAAATGTATTACAATTTACCGGTAATCAATTATCTTAAAAGTTAAATTATAAATATTTATAATAGTAAATAAAAACTATATTGTTAGATGCAAATTCTATATTTCCAAATCTTATATATTATAAATATATATAATTTCTTTTAGATCATTAAAATGTTAAATTTTAATACATATATTCTAAAATTAAGTTTTAAAATAACTCTCGTAATGCAATAAAATATATATATTATCTTAACTATTAAAATAAATGTATATTCATTGTCCGAATAATAATTTTAGATATTGTGTTAAACTTCTATTTAAAATTGTAATTACAATTTTTAAAGTCGCTAAAAGAAGATAAAGAAAGTACTATTATATCGTTAGCTTGAAATATTTTATGATTATTTTTTACTTTCCGTAGGTAATTTAAAAGTATGTTATTGTTATTTGAAAATTGATATTGAACGTATTTGAATTTTTATTGTTTTATTAGTTAATTTAATGTACAATATTTAATTATACGTTCTTAGTAATATTAAATAATAAGTAAATATAAACTTCAATTCTTGATAAAATATATTTTAGTGAGAATAACCAAATAAAAAACTACTTAAAATATTATAATCTTTGGAATAATAAATATTTAATTCAAGATTATTCCAAATGAAGTATTATCGTAAGTTCCAAATCTGCTTTGAATAAGAACACTTTAAATACATTTAAAAAAAAACAAAGCGTCGGTTGAACTTTCGTTAACTTTAAAATTACTTATTATTTTACTTTATTGTTAAAATAGTAATTTATATTTTTTACTATACATGAATATTTGTTCATAAATATTTAATAATTATTCTTTAATTATAAAATAAGAATAATTAGATACAACAAGAGAGAAAGAGAGAGAAAGAGAAGAGAGAGACAGAGACGATTTCATTGTATCGAACGGTATTCTTGAACTATTAAAGTAACTTATTAATCGTCAAGATAATTCAATAATACCTATCGAATTCCTTTAACGACTATTGAATGCAAATAAGTATTTTACAGCTGAGACAAATAAAGATACGACACACGAGCAATCTATGACCTACAATGACACATGTATAACACATCGAATACCAGGGACAATTAACGACGCTTTGCTCGGCATAGTATCTCTAAATTAGGGTAAAGAGAAAATTTTTTCGCTTGAAAAGGCGCAGGAGCGTAGGCGAGTTAGTTTACTCATCTGCTCGGAGTTTTAGGTAAATCGTGTGAAATACCAACTTGACGCGCACCGCGAGTCGTTCGCTCGCGGAAATCGCGGGATTGGATCTGCAATCAATCGTAAATGCCTGTTCGAGAAAGGGAGAGCTCCGAAGGAAAAAATCCGAGAGGCTATTACGGTAGAAGAAATGAGAGTCGTCGGCTCGTGCAAGCGTTAATGGGTGTACGCGGCTTATAATCGACCGCGAAAACGCGAGGAATCCGAAACGTAAATACGAGCCGATGCGTAAATGTACGAGTCGACATGGTTACCTCGACTGACAGCAGTTGTTGGTTCTTCGATCCTATCTTTCCACTGCCAAGTACTTTTAAGAAGATGGGATTGTATACTGTGTATAATAATACCGGTACTTTCCACCCGGAGGTTTATCCACTTTATTTACAAATGGATGCTTTTTGCATAAGGAAATTACATTTAAGTGATCTTGCAAATTGAAATGACAGACGTGTAATCGCATTTTCCAGATATTTTATAATTACAGTGTTCCTTTTTTGAAGGGGATTCCAGTTTTACCGAGTGAATTTACTCACTGGAACTCAAATAGCTTATTTATCAGTCTAGTTACTTATAGAATGCAGTTGATTACAATTTACCTTAAGTATTGCTTCGAAGTAGAATGAGTTTATATCGATTCACCGTGATTGGCTATCTAAAGTTAATCGATACTTTAAACAGTCCTTGCATATATTACTACTTTATTGAATAAGCAATTTTTTAAATGGTATATTCGTATTTATATACGAGGATAAATATTCATTTAAAAATATATACAGAAAATATTTTAACCCGAATCTGTTATTTCAATTAAACTTCAAATTAAAATTTTTAATTATAAAATCATAGAAGACGAATAATCATATATTGTATGTTTATTATTTTCGTCTTTTTTATTTTTTAATGAATATTATATACTTATAAAAAAATTAGTATTACAGCATGAAAGATTGACGATAATTGCTGCACGTTATCGGAAGTAAGTATCGAAATGAAACCAATATTGTTGAAATGGTCAAAGCACATTGAAAGTCGAGTGTGTACGATATTTAAAAATATTTATGTAAGTAACTTTAAAATATAACGTCTGCTTCATTTCGAATAACTTTTATACAGCAAACGATAAAACTAAAAACTGCAAAATAAAATCCATGCAGATCGTTGTAAGTGTTTACAAATGCTGCGCTCATAGAAATCTTGGAAGCATCTTTCAAGAAGCATCGAACAGCTTTTAAGAGCTTATCATCGTTTCAAAAGAAACAAGCCACCTGTAGCCGCGAAAAACTACGCCCTCTCAATAGACTGTATAACGTCTTCGTTCTCGCGCATCATTTCTGTTTTAAGTTCCTCGCGCATACAAGTTTGAAATTTGTTCTGGCAATATACTTCTACATTATTATACTTATACATTACTAAAGATGAGAAACGTAAATAAAAACTACGTACGTACAATAAGATTAATGAAAAAATATCCAAGAAGTAACGAGATCATTGAGATTGTTATTTGAAATTTATTCGTAATTCTATATGCATGCACACAAATGTAAATAGAACTCGAGCAGGTCACAATAAATAGAATTTTTTAATTGCAAAAGAATTAAACGAGCAAATTAAATTCACGATTTATTCATCCATTATTAAAAAATAAAAATATATTAGAAGATATTAATTTGTTTTAAACGAAATATATTAATATATAAAGAAACGTTAATTTTTTGCAAACAAATTAATTAAAAATATATTTATAATCATACTGTCTAATCATAAAATATATTTTAAATATTTTTGTTTATATTTTTCAAATTAACAAAAATGTCGCCGTGTTTACTACCTAATATTAATATGAACTTGGATTATTTGTTAAAGTTTTTTCATTTTTATTTTCATGAGTTTAATAGTTAAGTTTACATTTTATATAATTTTAATACTAATTAAGTATGGTGATTATAATGTTTAAATTCTAAGCTTAAAATTAGTCATCCTTTTAAGCTACGCGCATTTCTTCTTGTTAAAATTCTAGAAGATGTGAGTGAAAAATCTCAAGAATGGCAAGTATCTGGGTTTTCTACCGATCGACAGGAAGAATATATTTTGTGGAGGATGAATTGTTAAATTAGATAATACTTGGCTACAAGTTTACGTTCGCAAAGTATTAAAGAGTTACATGTTTCGTCGGGTGCCTAATAATTATAACTAATATTTTTACTATATGCAAAAAAACATTATTAGTAAAAATACTTTACATATTATTATAACTAATATTATTTTTAAATTAAAAATTCAAAAAGTAATTTTTATTTGTTTGTTCGATATCTTGTAAACTAATTAAGAAAACTCAATGTTATGATGAACCTGGAGCTGTGCTACAGGTATATATAATCAATTAATTCTAATTTATTCTAAATCTGTATGTTAATTCCTTTAATTAATACTGATTATTTTAGTGCTCATAAAACAAAATGTATGCAATTATTGTACGTAATAGTGATTTACTTTAAAACTCGATATTTTTAACCCGTATATTTTTATAAAGAATAGTCATCGAGAATTTAAACAAAATTATCTTCCTTCTTTTTAAACAAGAACTCATAACTCATATTAAATATGTTAATCAGCAAAAATTTGGATCACTTTAATAAATTTCCGTAACTAATATTATAACTTTTTGATTGTTAAAAGATAAAAACTTTGTCTTTCATATTTTAAACTCTATTTTTAATAATCATGATAAATATTAGAATAAATATGGTAAAAATGATTGATATTGAGTGAAATTCATATATATTCAGATTTAAAAAATACAAATTACAAAAAAATGTACAAAATATAATATAATAAATAAATATTAATTACAAGTTAAGTGTAAAATGAATAAAATTAGTATGTAAATATTCTTTTTAGTAGATTTTTAACAATATAATTTCATATATCACTAATATTCACGATTATTATAAAATATCAAAAAAAATTTTTATTTATACAAATTTAAAAAAAACTGCTTATAATATAATATAATTTATAATAAAATATAAACCTTAGGTCAATTATATTTATAAATCTGTAAGATATTGTTAGAGCACAATCTTTTCAATTTAATTAATATATTAAAGGAAAAAAATATCTTTAATATTACAAAATCTTTAAAATTTTATTTTTATTATTTTAATTACATTCAAACTCATTTTCTGAGTAATAAATTATAATCATAATTCAGATTTTTATAAATGATTTTACGATAAAATAAAAATGTATTTCAAAGAAAATTTTCAAAAACATCTATTTTGATTCTGTTTAAAATATAATTGTATCAATTATAGAAATCTAATGTTTTATAATGAAATTTATTAATTAAAATCTAAATATTTTTCATCATAATTTTTCGTAAATTTCATTATAATTCTGTTTGACCTAAAATTTTTCTATAAGCGTTATACAATCTTTGGAAATATTGCTACATTCGTTTAATAAGCCATAAAACAAAGACTTTTCGCACAGTGCAACAAAGCTTGACTTGCATCAGTCTCGTAAAAAATATATAATAACAATATTAATTTTGCAATCTTAAGAAAAAGAAAATTTAGTTTACATAAATCTTAAGAAAACACCCGTGTAGCAACTGTAGTTTAATTATTTTATTTTTTTATTTTGCAGGATGAAACGAAATGTAATGTTTAAAAATATCTTAAGCTGCAACCATTAATAATATATATATAAAAAACGGGCGAGTAAAAAAATTAGTAATTTCGCCTATTATAGAAAGCAGCATTAGTTCTGAAATTATATTTAGGAATTTAAAAATTTTTTTAAAAATAACTATCGGTTATTAAAATACGTGCACGCAACACTTGAAAATTACGATTTAATATTAAGATTATACGTAAACTAACGATACGACCGACGTAAAAATAGGTTAAAGCTATATTTAAAAAATGATTAAAAAATCTTGTATATGACTTGAGAATGATATTGATTTATGCACCCTTGGTAATTACAGAAAATAATTCTTTTCTTATCTGATATTTCAAATGTCTCGGCAGTGAAAATATCGCAAGGTATGGAAGTACGTCCGAATCGATTCTCGGCGAATTAAAAAATAGAAGAAACGTAAATTTATAAATCCTCATCGATGCTCTAGAACCGTATTAATAACCTCCACATTTTCCAAACATAGACTCCAGCGTCGATTCGTTCGCGTGAAAATGCGACGATCAAGGCAAATTAATCGAGTGGCTCCTACCGTATTCACTGATGCTTTATCGCGTAATCGCTCGTACGAAAATAGTCGCTCGATACGATATTCCGGAGGAATCCGAGTTTGAAGTTGCTAGCGTAACGGTAATTTACATCGGGCTCACGTACTCCTGCATCGCTCGGGAGTGCAACGAGCGACTCCAGGTAGTCAACTCGAGCTCGAGAAAAATAAGAAAACCAGAAAACCTACGAGCTCGAGGTATATGAAATCCCTTCGAGTCGAATAATCTTAGATCCCCGATCTTCCGTGCTGTAAGCTCGGTAGGTAAGCCTATAGTGGTAAGCCTGGCGATAAAGGAGCGACACAAGGAAAAAAGGGAACTACATCGGAACCCTTATATACCTTCCTAAGCAAAAAGCGCGAGAAGCTAGTTCGATGCGTATAAAGACCTAGAGAGAAAGAGAGAGGGAGACAGGATTTGTAAATACGCACCAACACGACACAAGTGTGAACTGACTCTGCGGTAAGCATAAGGAGACTCAGGAATCGTTTTTGCAGAATGAAATTTTTTTTATTTAATTGTACAAAACTGAACGAGAGTACAAATATGTCTTTACGTAATATTTATTGACACCTTACATTTAAATATTGACAATTTTTCCTTAAAAATTATCATTCTTTTTTGCTTTGAAGGTTTTTGAAAATTCAAAAATTAAAGTATAGCTTTTTTGCATTATTGTCTTTGATAGAATAGGTAATTGTTGTATTCCTAAATCTTAAACAAAAATATAGCGCATATATTGTTTTGATACATTCTTCAATTTACACGTCCAATTTTTTCGGAATAAACGATAATGCTTTCAAATTGTTACCGTTATTATTATGTATAGCAGTTGATAAATATACATCTATTTCTATAGTTTCATGGCCGATAAATTTTTTTTAAAGCTATTTTATAAACTGTATTGTTCGAGCTGTCGTTGATATTTTGTGGGTATCCAACTATATATTTTATCAAAAGTAATTGTTTGGAAAAATGTTCATAAATAAGTAGTATAATTTTTTCTATATCAGGTTTATAATGATACGTAGATGATTTTTTTTTAAACCTGAGTTTTCTATTTGAATACAAACTATCTAATTCTTTAGGATAAAAATCATAAAGAGGATTATAATGATTGAATATTTATAAAAAAATTGTTACTATTATTCATAATTTTTTGCGTGATTACCGTCATTTCGTTTATTATACTATAATATTTTCTGAATTTGACCATTCATGTATTTATCAATTTTTTTACTGTGATGTAATTTCATGCACTTTATGTAATTATATCGAATCAAGAAATCGATTATAAAATTTTTTGTATACTTTTCAAGTATTTCTTTTCTAAACTATTGAAAATTTTTAAAAAATTTTTGTAATTGAAAAATTCTAGAAACGCATAAACTTTTAGAAAAACAATTTTTTGTTCAACATATAATGTTTCCTGGATATAAAGTTTTTTTTTATCCTAAATTTTGTGAAATATATAATCTACGCTCCATTTCATATTTTCCACTTTAAATAAATCATTTTTTAATTTTTCGATGTACATTCGACAGAGTTACCTTGAATATTTATTACTTTAAAAAGTATAATAAAAAAACTTCGATGTTCCGACTGTCAAATCCGTTAAAAAATGTAAACATATGCATCGATGTGCATACGTAGCTCGTATTTGTACGCATTTCTCTCGTTATGTTTTGTTGAATGCTTTTGCGCAGTCTTCTTTTATGGAAACAAGGAATAAATTCCTTGGTCCTTTTACGGATAGAACTTTCAGATATATTAGAGCGACTTACATTATGTATATTTTTTTAGAGTTGTAATAATTTTTGTATATGATAATTTTTAAATACAGACATTTAATGCTAAAAAGATTTACTTAGTGTTTATATAATAAAATTTTTATTTTTTGTTTCCTTCTTGCTGTTGCATGATATTAAATTTAATTAATTTTGGCTAATTTATAAGCTAATTCAAGTAAAATATTTTTTAATTGTAACTGTTAATTCTTTTTTATAATAAACAATTCTTACATAGTACTTTATCAAATTTACATTCACAGTATATAGCTAATTAAATTTTAAATTAAATTTGAATATTTCGACAACTCGTAATTTTTAGAAGATATTCAATTATTTACATTTACTTTATGAATGGCAAAAATATCCGATGAAAAAGCCTTATCCTGTACAAAATATAAACCTTTGAAATCAGAGAGTATTTTGGTATCATCTAATAGAAAATTCTTGGGTGAATTCCGAGTAAGGTTCTTACATGAGTTGTCTCAAGTAACTTTCAATCCGGTGTATAACAATATAAAAGTTAAGGGATAAGTATAATTAAACGATATAGCATCGAAATTGTTATATGATTTTTGAAAATACATAATCGAAATTATGCACTACGATTAAATTCGTTGTGTCCTTTAATTATACTTATATGTAATTATATCTAATGCTATTCGTTATTCATTTTATATCATTAAAAATTTAGTTTCTATAATATTATAGTGAGATAGTTTTAAATAAATAAATAAGCATAAATAATTATTATATAATATAAGCGGTAAATATTTGATACATAAAACAAATGAATTTGCTTTTATTTTAAAAATACATCTACTTTGTTTAAATTTTTTTAAATTTTTAGTCTTTTCATGAAATAAATTATTGCACAGGCTACTACATTATTTCGACTTGACTTTTTAGATAAAAACGTTGTATGCGCGAACGTGTCTTTAACAAGCTCGCTGAACTGTAACGAGAAATTTAACGATGTACTGGGTTAAATTCGATATGAATCATTTTCTCGATCTCAGCCGCAAATCCATATTTATTGGATTAAATTAATATAATTTGATTTTTACATCTCGAAAAAACAAGTATTCATATCTTCTTATGTCTTTTCTTAAAAAGTATTACAATCTACGTTGTCGTGAAATAAAAACAAAACGCATCTTACCACAGCCTTAAAAATATCATAAAGTTCGGTAGATAATACCTCAATAATATGGCGGTATAATTCTCGTTCAGAAATTATATACTTGATCGCTATTGCTCGCGGTGGTTTCGTAATGGTAGCAAAACTCATCGCTCGCGCGGAGGAAACAACATCATCATGACAAAATATTTTATCGAGACTACCGAGAACCTCTTCCCGGTACATATTCTCTTTTCTCTCTCTCTACTTTATCGTTATATACGGTGAGTGAGAACCCGGCAAGTGCACCAGCTCTCCTTTGCCGAGCGTAGACTAGATGCAAAGGCTCCTGCCGTTGCCGCACAAAGAGAAAAAGACGAGGTAATGGAGAAAAGGGAAGATGGAAAGAGGGAGAAAGAGAATGCTGGCGCTTGCGCGAGAGAAGAGAAGCGGACGCGTGAGGATCTTGAACTCGTTCCTCCTCTCTACTCTTAGCTATGATATCCGCCGCTGGAGCATCCTCCAACCGAGACTAATTTCACCCTCGAGCAAGCTTCTTCTTCTTCTTCTTCTTCTTTTCTTGGTTCGTCTTCTTCTTCTTCTTCTTCTTCATCTTCTTATTCTTCTTCTTCTTCGCTTCCCATTTGGCTATCTTCCTCCCTCCCCTTCGCTCTCCCGTTCTAGGCCGGTCTTGTCTTCATCTCTTGCTATTACTGCATTCTAAGAAATTTCTTCGCTGCATTTAATATTGCGGCTCGATCGCCAAGCTACCGCTTCTTTTTTCTTTTTTAATGTCTTTTTTTCTTCTCTATTTCGTTTCTTCACGGAGATGCGGTCCGTATTTTTTGTTTCGCATCGGAAACGAGAAAATAGCAAAATACAGAAATTTCGCGAAAATTCTGTAGAATCCGATGATTATCCGTTCATCCGTCGCAAGTAATTTGCTTATATTGAGCAAATGTTTTCCAGCGATGCGTGGGTACTCTTCGAAATATTATTCTAAGACCAGGCGCGAGTCGCTAAAAATTGCATAGGAAAAGAAATGCATTATTAAAAATAATACGACGCTATAAATATTTCCGACTCCGCTGGTTAAATACAGACAACAACTTGTTTTAGCAGCGCGTTACGCTTAAAAAGTTTTACGAGCCAAAATAATACTATTACAGAGCATCATCAAAATCATCTCTCAAATTATTCGCGAGAAATTTGAAATGCAACACAAAAAATGATTCTCCAAAGTTCTCTAAATATGTGAGAATACGCTATTTTTCGCCCAGAGGTCTAATTGTCTGGCTCGTACAACGGCAATAAGAAGCACAGAATTAAATCGTAATTTACGGTAATTCTTTTAAAACGCCTAATGCCTCTTGCCTCTTGCCTCTTGCCTCTTGCCTCTTGCCTCTTGTTAAAAAGAAAATAAGAAGCACAGTTAACGATCGCATTACGTCGATTGAAATAATAAATAACGCCGAAGAAAAAAGAGAGCAGCGAAATCCAAATAAACCGAAGAAAAGAAAAGGAAAAAGTGGTGTAACGCGCGCGAGGTGCGCTTATGAGTTGCCGGGTCTCGTTAAAGATAATATACAGCGGTAGCCCACGCGTGTACACGTGTATCACAGCATAAATAAACTCGAGTCAGCTCGTTTCTTGTCTTTCTTTATCTCTCTCTCTCTCTCTCTCTCTCTCTCTCTCTCTCTCTCTCTCTCTCTCTCATTACGCGAGACAACGTCCCGAGGGCGTGCGCCCGGGAATCTCCATCGGTCCGGTCTATTACTCCTCTCTTCGTCTCGCTTAGCCTCTCTCCGCGTCATCTAGAAATTTTCTTATCTCGTGAGCGCAGGAGGACAATTTATTCCGCGCCGATACAGAGCTTTTCCTTTGATGCGATGATTACCGGGGTCGTGAAGAGCGCAAAATTGCACTTGTCGAGTACTCGGTCGGCGGCTCTTTTCTCCATTCCTCTCGTTATTTGTCTTCTTATTTTCATTCGAGTCGCGTCACGCACGTACGTGCTTTCGTTGGAGCTTTTTTCTTTCGAACTAAAGTCGTTAAAGTGACATAAATCGACAACGCGATCGGCTTCGTATTCGTGAATTTTTTTTCGTACCTCGATATACTGCTTCGTTTTCTTTTCGGATCGCTTTGAATGTTCTTATTGCGAAAATTCTAATTATGATTTATGTTTTCTTTTATTGCGTATTAATGCGATCGTTTCATTATATTTTTTTCAAAGCTCGATTTCATCGTATAAAATTTATATCCGTATACATATGAAACGGAAAAGAAAATCCTATGTTACGTTACATTTCTAGTTTCTCTTTTAAAATTAGTTCGACTATTCGAACGTATTGATCACTTTGCATTCTTATGATATAAACAAATTTTCTGAATGAGCTTAATATCGAACGATTTCGAATCATCGAAACAAAATTATTTTTAGCATGTTTTAATTTTTCAACGTGCGATTATTCTTACCTTCGTTGTATCGAATATTCCAATAAATTCTTTGACCTTGATCGGTTCATCGGAAATTATCGCGAAGTTTAAACCTATAGAGTAAAATAAAAAGAAAACTTAAAAATTAAAATTCACGATCATCCCTTGGTTTAATTAAGATCAAACTAACAAATATAAAAATCTACAGGTATTATAAAAATAAATAAATAAAATATTTATCAAAATATTTTTATATTTAAAATGATAATCGAAATTCGTAATTCAATGTTACAGTAATTTTCATTATTTTACGAATACAGAGTAACAAAATAAATACATATGCTGGAATAAAAATACAAGCAAATAATTGAAGATATTACCCGTAACCGTTTTTTCTTAGTAATCGAAAAAACAAATTAACAACATTGTCAAAAATTCGCATTACTTGACTTTTCGTTCTCATTCGTATACTTTAGTACTGCGTTTATTTTAAAAATTTTAAAACGTCTTTTTAACGAAAATATTATCTTGTTTTAGTAAGATAATGTGAAATTTTAGATTTAGATTCGATTCTTTAGAATAAAAATTTGATTTATTAGAGCTGATCACCGCGATGTAATCTAATAACACGAGTTCCTTTTTTTAAATTACGAAAAAAGCGGCACATTGATTTTGAATTATCTAGAAAAAATGGTGATGCATCTGGATCTACTGATCGAAACGCTTGAGGGTTAGAATGCGAGTTTCGTACGCGCAAAAATAAAGCGCGTGCGTTCGACATCGACCATCGGAATTTTCCGCCCATGATCAGCTGATAGAGACTGCGAGCGTTGCTCATGGAATCGCGAGAGAACCGCATGTGTCCCTGATTTCGTAACGGAACGAAATAAAAGAGATCGCGAAATCGCGCGCGATCCACGCGAGCAAAGAAACGCGACTTTCTATAATGCGCTTGTCGACTCTTCCAATTCGAGGCACGTTCTTTGTTTCGTGATCCACGTGTTAGTTTTGTCCGTTTTTCCACGCGAATTTTTATTACGCTACACGGTATCACGAAAAAACGAATTCTAAACTTCTCGAGGACTACGAATAAAAGTACGCAAAATAAATAAGAAACGAATCCTTGCTTTTAATAATTCAATGTGCTATTTTTTATTTGCTTTTATTGATATTCACGTTCGTGTCATATTTATGCCTTTTCTTTTGAGAAAATTATACAATTGATTATTGTACGAGAGAATAAATAATCTTACGTAATTTTTTTATAGCATATGCTTCTCATGTATAATTTTTAAATGTATTCTATAAGGAAGTCGTTAATCAATCTTAAACGCGATGTATACATTTTTAGTCTTATTCTACTTTAACTTCAACTGCATTAGTTTAATAGTTCATAAATTACAATTAATCTTGATATGTAACTGACAATAATTCTATCTTAATTAATAAGTTCTTTGATGTAACAATAGCATCTTAATTACCGTTATATTATAAGATATGTTCTATACTATGAATTATGGAAATTCCTATTGATTATAACAAATATTCGAATGGTAAAATAAATTTCTTTTCGTTTAAGAGAAGAATAGATATTCGTGGAACTTTCTAAAGTTTATTTTCTGAAATATAGAAGTCGTAAAAACTCAATTCGGATCCACTTAAGTTGACACATACTACAAAGATTCTTAAGAATTTTTGAAATAGGATTTCCGATCATAATATCATAGAATCGCGTAAATATGTAAAATAGTACACCACTAAAAACTGTTTTCGTTACGAAAGAATCTTTCGATATTTTTGTTTTGTTTATATCTTATCACTGATATTTTACCTTTGCGAACTTAATCGAATGTAATTTTTATTTTTGTAAAACTATGTTAAATAATTTATTAAAGTATCTTTTCAAAGTGAATATATATATTGTACATTATAAAACTATGAAAATATTCGATAAATGTTCGTTAAATTCAGTTCTTGACATTTGATAACCTTGATTACAAATATATTTTCGATACATCGATGCGATGAAAATATAATTTACATAACCAAATGTTTTCGATAAAAAATATCATAGAAATTTTTTACATGATATTTTAGATATTTTCCGTTATCCGTTCTTTTCTAATTTATAAAAAACAGCTAAAATTAGCGAATAATCGATAATTATACGTAGTTAGCTGTTAAAACTATTTAAATAAAGATTTTGCCTACGTATTTAAAAAGTAATTATACAATTGTATTTCGTTAGTGTATAACTAGAATATTATTTTATTACATACATATATTATTCATTAAGGACTAATATAAATTTTTTCGACAATGTCTTATAGAATGCATCGAGTGGTATCTCATATTGATAAAATAATAATTTTAGTAAATGGCAAAGAAGTAAATTTTATATTCTTAAGAAAACCATAAATTGTTTTAACAATAATCGTATTCATTAAGATACCGCTTAAATCTTAACTCAACGTGTTTCCCTTGGCTACCCTAATTTCAAAGTCACGCTCCAAAATGATTCCTCCCTTAAAGTTAACATATTTATCAAACAAAACCGCATAGCCTCCTATAAAAAAAATAAAATAAGAAAATGGGAGATCCTAGCGTAGAACATTGAGCGTCGGTTCGCGTAAACAGGAACTGAAAATCGTCGCACAACTGACTCCCACTCGGCGCGTAAAAAAGACTCGTTTAACCTGAAACCCCGCGGCGTCGCTATGAGATCTCTATAAATGCGAGCCGGTCGTTGGTCGAAGCCGATTTTCATCTTCTCTGCAAGCGTGACAGAGAGCGAGCAACGAGGCGCACCCGTTCCCTCTCTCTTTCGCTCTCTCGCAGTGCGGCCCGGGTGAGCGCGATTCTGTGTTTCGAGGTCGCCGAGCGATGAGTCGGACGTCGGCGCGCGACTTTCCAACGAGACTTGGATCGCAGCTAAGCGCGACGATACGTCGTCGGAATCGATCGCCAGATACTCGAATCAACCTTATTCGTCCCGGGCTCTCCTAACTTCCACGAGCGCCCGGTGCTCGAGATTTTTTGTACTTCCGAGATACGAACACTTGAAAAATAATGGTGCTGCAACCAATCGGATCCATCGTTGATAAGCTTTTGGGGTCGTCGCTAATTTTCGCTGTTACCGTTCCGTTATCATATTAAATTTAAATTTGATATTAAATAATTATATTCTTAGAAAAAAAACTATAAATTACATTTACATCTTGAATTACATTACGAACTTCTTTTATCTCTTTTATCTTTGTCTGTTGAAAGATGGTAACAAATGCATTGAAATGTAGGGAAACCCATGGATGCATCGTGTATTTTCTTTTCACGGATCAGGTTGTCGACCTGATCGTGCAATTCTCAGAAAGTAGCGTCACGTATTTTGACGTGCAAAAAATATTGAATTGGTAAACTTTATTTGAATAATTTAAACGATTGATTTAATGCAATGTATAATTCAATGAAATGTATGTATTAGTATTTATGGAATACTGGCATACTTTAAAACTTAAAACTTGACCGCTTACTTATCGGATACGGGAACGCGTAACTTTTTATTCCGTTAATTTATTAATAATTACCAGTAGGTGCTCTCGTAAAAGTTTAATTTGGGATAATTTTGATTTATAATATAAATAAATCCATAAAAATATAATAAATAAGAAAATACGTTTGTAACGGAGTAAAGTGTTTCAACGCAGTCGATGACGTCTTTATGCGTCGGATCAATATTATTTTTAAGAAATAATTAATTACTAGAATAATCATCCATATAAACTAATATATAATTTTTATTTCCATAGCGTATACTTAAATCGTATAATAGTTAAGAAGACTTTAACTCGAATGCAGCCGTATCAGGTAATATTGCATATATAATACATTGAAAATATAATTATTAACGATAGTTGCGATCGAAAAAATCGGTACCATTTGCAAAATAAATCAAACGCCTGAGGTTTTTAACCAGCTTAAAAATTTAGAAGGGCGGCGTAAAAAAATCATATTTACCCTATCATAGATACAAGGAAGATATGGATCTTTGCCAGAAGATAAAGAGGGAAAGGTAGCGAATAAAATGCTGAGCGATCGAGAACAAAAGAGAAGGAACGGCAAATTAACCCCCTTGTTTCGAGTTTCGAGTCCTACGCACGTTAGACAGCCCCCATCCATCCTCTCGGGCTCGCTCTCATTAATGACCTCCGCCCCCTCCGCTACCCTGCCACCACAGCCTCCACCGCCTCCACCTCTAATATCGCAATTGAGCGTTTGCTGGCTCATTATAATTCGCGCGCACCATAGTACCGGTAGGCGGACCATCGAACACAATGACTCACAAGGCCTCCATTCCGCCATACATCTTCCTGGCAATCGTCACGCTTTTTCATACCTCCGTTCTCGCGTACACCGGGTGGGCTTCGGGTAGGCTTCGGGTAGGCTTCGGGTAGGCTTCGGGTAGGCTTCGGGTAGGCTTCGGGTAGGCTTCGGGTAGACTTCGGGTAGACTTCGAGTAGGCTTCGGATAGGCCTCGGGTGGCACCCACGCCGCCGATCCTCGAGTGCTTGGGAAACCCGATTACGAGGAACGGGGAGGTTCTTGCTTGCGGATTTTATGGGGCTCGAGCCAATTATATAATCGAGAGATACGCGCGTGACTTTATTTAAAATAACGTGTTTAAACCATTTAGATATTTGTATTTTCGTAGCAATGTTTTATACTTTTTTTAGGTTTGAAAATTACGTGTACATTTTAATTTACTGATTTTATCCCATGAAAAAATTATTCCTTTTTAAGAATATCACAAATATGTTTACAGAAAAGATGCTTTAATTTATGCACACGATATTTCAAAAATTTTTAAAGACACGGTTATTTGATATTATTTATCGATATATCTTGTACAGCAATTTCTTTTACCAAATAAAAGAGACCTATTATTTTTCTTCTATTTTAAAGATGTCTATAAGAAAAATGATCTCGGTATTATCCGTTATTTGTAACGTTGCAACAAAATGATGCGTTGGTTTATTATTCTTCGTATTAATTTTACGTTCTAATTATATCTGTATAAACAAATAAATAATATAATAATCTAGCGTCCGCGAGTACGTTACTATTTATATATGTGCATATATATCTCGTCATACCATAATTTTCATTTTAAACGATAAGGAAAATATTAAAATATTCAACGAGAAACGTAAAGGAGTAAATAAAAATAACAAACTATGAGATAAATTTCATATTAAAAAACGCGAGTGTAAGTGGTTGATAATCGTATTTGTAAAAATGTCGCTGTTACAACGATAAAATATTTACATTAAAATAATGTTTAATCGGCTCTTGTAAAAACAGAAATCGTTCGTTAAGATTTTTAATCATAAGCGTTCGTTGCGATATTTACTTGTGTTCACAAAACAAAGGCACCGGCATAACGGAAATTCAAAATCTACGTTTGTAATTCGATAAACCGTAGTCCACTCGTTTGGTAAGCAGGTAAAGAAAAAGATGCCTCGTCGCCGAATTTAGAATCATTCGATATTCCTCCATTTCTTACAAAGTAATAATATAAATATGTAACTGGCAAAGAAATATGCAAATTCAAGTAGTTCGTCAAAGAAATTTCGTACTTGTATACTTTTCAAATTTATAACAGTCGAAGTTTGAATTACAGTCCGACGGCAAGTATCGAACGTGCATTTGCATAATGTAAATTGGAAAGATGCCGAGTACGAAACGAATGTCCTGCAATAAACAGCTAATCATGCTCCGGCGTTTCATAACTTCCACATAAAATCACGAACATATATATTTTCCATAAATCGTAAGCACGCGGTGCGTTTCGGAGCGCAAAAAAAATTTTTTGCAATAAAAGCATAAGAAGCTATACATACAATCGCAAGAGTTACGCGTGAATTTTTAAGCTGAAAATTTTACGCCAAAGCTTATTATTTTTTCATTACGATGCTATAATTACGCGGAATTCCTTGGTTAGAAATTCATTCGAGTGACCCTTAATAACGTCTCGCGCGCTTTTGTAAACAAGTTCCTTTTTTTCGATATTTCTTTGTCGAGCATCGTGTCAAAGTTCATTTTTTCAAATTGGTGCTCCGTGCGAGCTCCATCGTAATGAAAAAGGTGCTATCGTATCGACTTAAATTTTGAGTGGACGCATTTATGCCATCGTGGATTTAAACGCTCCGTAGCGGCAAGCAATAGCGAAGTAGTCTTAACGTTGTACTTATTTTATAACAGAGTTTCCAAGCATCTACTTCTCAGCTATTCCAAGAATCACTTTCTCCCGGGCTTATCGAGAGAGTTCAAGTCCGCGATACGCTTTCGTAGGATAATCGTAAAGTCGGCGGAAAGGAGAAGGTAACTCACGTTAACCATTCGTGGTCCTGCGGATGCGTCGTCGGCTTCCTCAAGCTCGGCGGGATCCTCCCTCCAGTTGGTCACTCGTCTTGGAGCGCGATGCGAGACTCTTCGAGGCTCGTCGACGGGAGGAGAGCCTCGGGTGCTGCTTTCTGGCCGTTCCGATAAAGAACGAGCGGGTATCTCTCAAGATCCCAGGACACTCATGCTCGTATCGGGTCTTGGTTCCAGGGTCTCGAGTCTCAGATCTCGGGTCTTGGGAGTAGCTCGTATTTCACACGCGAATGCGCCGCTCGAGTTGCGCACCGATCTTTATGCGGAGAAGCAACGAAGGAAGACGCGAGAAAAGTTCACCGACGCACGTTCGAACGCTCCAACAACGACTGACGGCCGTCGCGGTGCTTGGAGAACGCTTGGAGCTCGGTAGCGCCGTCCGTCTTTCTCTCTCTACCTTACACTCTCCCTCTCTCCTTCTCTCGTTCTCGCTCACCTGCATAAATGCACCTCTTGGACTCTCTCGAGTCTAAGATAAGTCGATGACGATATCTCTTCTTACGGGTTCTCGATTCGAGAGATCGGGGGGTCCTTTGCATCTATTGTAAGGGTTCATTGGATTTTCTCCTCAGTTTGCCCTTCCGAGTATTTCCTTGGTACTTTTGGCGATTGTCTCGACGAGTTTTTAACGAGGAGTGGGCTGATATTTTTTACCGACAACTTATTTCGTCGCATTCTCGACTCCGTATCGTTGGAGCGGCACATTTTATAAACGATTTTTAACGATTAACGTTGCAACGAATTTATTTTTAACCGATCACGGAAGAAAAACTGCCTAACATTCTAACGCGAGTAACTAACTTTCTTTTGAACAAATTTATGCGATCGCGGACATTTTCCAATTATTGTTTGCGTTCGCTTTTGTACCAACGTACTCGATAAATTCAAAACAATGGAAAAAATTTTAATTTAATCGATAGATGCTGGTTTTTCACCTCAGGAACTTAGATTGCGAAAAAATCTAGTTTGAACTTTAGTTTAAAATTAGTTTGAGCTTTGCATCGATTTTTACATCGCTTTTTAAATGTATCTATTCTATTAATATTAAGTGTGTAATAAAGATTTTCATTTATTCTATCAAAAATACAAATGATTTAACGAGGAGTGTCGCATAGCTACAATGAATATTATTCGACCCGTAAGAAACGCTTTTTATTTATTAATCCGATGCGAAACATTAAATTGTAAGTTGCAAAAGTATACTTAATCAGGTAATTATATTATTTTCTAGATAACTAAATTTAAGTTACAATCAAATTTATTCTAGAATAAAAATTAAATTAAAATTTAATTTGAAATTAGTATAAACCATTTAAATTTTTGGTAATTTTAATTTTAATATTAATTTGTCTATTTTAAGCATAATATTTAACAGTCTATTATTCTAGAACAAATAGATTTGACATTTAACGAGTTTTGAGGTGAAGCTTATTATACCTACTTTCACTTTCTATATCGAAACAAACTTTAGAATGTAAAGTCGCTGAGTAATTTGTATTAATATATGTATTATGCTAATTTTTATTAACTTAAAGCGTATTTTTAATACTATGGTTTATAATTCACGAGGCTAAATCTATGATTCATTATTGAATATTAAAAGAAATCACACAACTTTAAATCAAAATCTTAACTTAGTAACATCTTTTAATTCATGGACTTAAATTGAAAAATGTATGTATTCATCTATATCGATAGAAAAAAAAAATAAAAAATATATCTTTGAGAGTATTTGTTTATATTTTTTTAAAAACTTTGTGTATCGACATGATTATTTTAAAAAAATTTGTATTAATACAAGCATAATTTCAACTAAAGAAGCATTTGTTAAATTAAATAATTATACCACTTCATCTTTTGCTCGAACTATTCATTTCCTTACTTCGATCTGTACATATATTTATCGATAAATTTCAATAAGAAATTCATACAATTCTTTACAAAGCAAATTTTTCATCACAAATGAATTTTAAAGTTAAATAAAAATTACATATCGTAACGTTAATAATTATATTCATTTTATTAAAAAATAATATTGTACCCTTATGATAAATTTTTCTTAAAACTATAATTTGAAGATCGTATGAAATTTATATTATTTTACAATTTTATTGGAAAAATGAATCACTACAAATATAAAAGAATTATGTATACTATTCACGATAATTCTGTAGCATTTCCGTTAAAATTCCCATTTAGGTACCAAATAGCAGAACCTATAGATTGTATAAGAAATGTTTTGGAAATACTATCGTTGTGTACAAAAAATGAAAGTATTCATTGCATAATGATGCTCAGCGATTAAGGTCAATATGGCAAACAATTGCCAACTCTTTTAGTCTTCATCGGATTTAGAATAGATTTAGGTCAGTTTTCTTAGATTCTTTATTTGTAAACTTGATTCGATTTCCGCTTTGATTTTAACGACAAAATCTAACGGTTGATTTTTGGTTTAATACAGGAAATATTTAAATTTAAAATACAATTTGAAAACTTAAACGCATGTATTTTTTATATGTATTTTTTTTAATTTTTATTTAAAAATTATATAATAGTGGAAAATCATTGAATTAAATTTATAAAATACTTATTTTGAATATATAAAAATATTAAGTTCAAATATAAAACGATATCGGAGAACATATGGGAAAACGAAAATATTAACTTTTACTTTTTAAAGAAGTAATTAAAATCTCATGTATTAAATTTAAGAAAAAAGGTACAGAATTTTTACGCGTGTATCCCTCCATAAAAAAAGTTCTTCAAAACATAAGTATGTATGTACTTTAATTGACAAGAATCTTTAAATAAGTTCTAAGGGAAAATTATATCGACGTAGTTAAGCGTTCGTTCATCGCTTGTTCAATTTCTCGTAGTGAGCTCTCTTTTAAAGTACTTTCTTTCACGGACGCTCTTGCGTACTTTATCTCGATCTACTGTTCATTTTCTTCCAGCCTGACTCGGCGTATCCTCTTCAAAGAATTAACTAATAATTGATGAAATGAATAACTGATACTATCTAAATACTCATACATTTTTAATATACGTATATGCAATAAGCTGGTAAATTTTTTTAACTTTACATTCATATATATAATTTATCTTTAATATAATAAAAGATTTTAAATTCTGATATCGTTCAGAAATTATCATTATATTCTATATGATATAATTTTACATTTGAATAAACATCAAAGTTTTTAAATTAATCGAAAATTTATTTTAAATATTAAAGTTTTATTACGGTAGTAACTTTATAATTTTTAAGTCATTCAACGTTGTTTCGATTGTATTGTTATATTACTTTTATTATTCTTTATTATTTCATAGACAATATAACTTAAAAATGAAAAACGATTAAACATTGTAGTGTAAAAAGACTACTGTTCGCTATTAATTTAATCATAAAATTAATTTTATCGATTGCATATATAAATAAAATAATCTGTATTCCTATTTTCAGTACTTTATAAGCAAAAGTAATAAATTTTTTCATTTCTACTCTCTCCGATTAATACTTTTCAAGGGGAATCGTGAATCGGAACCTTAAACGATAAACTTTTAATTTGATTTTACAAATTAAGAAATTAATTCAGATGCTTCAAATGTTAAGAAAATATATTTTTAAGAAAATTTTAAGATAGTTAATAAAATAATCATCTTCATTTAGTTACAATAAATATTTACATAAAATAATTAAAATACAAAATATTTGTTATTTTTAATAAATACATCATCTATTTTATTTTAATAAATACATAAAATTGATATACACGTGCATTTTTCACACAAACACACACGCGCGCAAAGCTGAAAAGCATACACAAACTTTATAAGCATACGTATGTATATATTATTTCTTTTTCGGGATTAATTCTATCGTTGTGATGATTCGTATTTTTATGCTTGTCTTTCATCTCAATTTCTATAATCATAATATTAACGATATTGTCTATTTAGACATTTTATTTGAAACTTATGTAAAACTGTGATATGATCGAAAAAAATATTATCCAGTTTAGTTAATTATAATAAATCATATTTGACAATTCAATAGAATTACCTCGAGCGTGAAGTAATAAAAATATCTCCAAACAGTGCGAATTCATCCTTAGCGTAATAGTCCCGACTTCACACGTGTACGAATATACAGAAAAAACCATAAGTAATTATAATTCTTATAAAATACACTATTATTAAAGACTGATATAACTTTCTCATTCGAGTAATTAGTTTTACTTTTACAAATAAGAAGCGCTAATATCGTAATATTTAATATAGTCAATTTAACAGCGTATTATAAGTTTTATCAATTATATTATTTTTTAATCGTTTCTATATTTAAAGAAAGATTTTTTCAATATATTCTTCGTAATATGTAAAGCTAATCTTGTTTCGTTATACTATCTTGCACGATTTGTAAATTTATTTTTAAATTTATCAAATTTTGAATAGTTAATGATATTTTAAAATATATACCTTTTAAATTTTATATTCTTTTAAAAGAATGAGGTAACGAAGAAAATATTTTAGTTCATTTTTTAAATATAGATATATATTTCTATTTAATGTTTGTTGATATTATAAAAATAAATAATTTTTGAAGTTTTATATACATATATACACACATGCATACAATTATATTATATTAAAGATTATAACATGGTTTTTATTTTTACGATTTATAAAATTAACAAATAAGGAATATAAAGTATATATACATTTTTGGTTCTTTTTCATTTTACAAATGTTGAGATACATAAAATTTTAGAAAATTGAAAAGAATTAAAAAAGAGTAGATTTAGTTTATGGAAAATAATGAATCGTTTGTTTAAAAAAGAAATAAAATTTTTCGTTTATGAGTGGTTTATGTAATATAAATACTCGAGAAGAATTTTCATTTCGAACACTCGTTACTATGCGTGAGCTAGTTTTAAATCTTATTTATAAAATAAGAATTCACACGTACTTCTTTATTAATATTTAAATTTTTTATCTTTAAATGTAAAATTTAATCTTTTTTTTTATTTATTCCATTTTTTTACTATTTTTAATTGCAATAATTAGTTTAAAAAATTAAGGTTTTCTATATATATATATGTATATATATATAGAGAGAGTAAATTTTAAAGAGTAGATGTGTAGTTATGTAAAAAATTAAAATATATTTTTTTGCTTTACGATATTTTTACTTTAAAATATTTATGAAAATACAATCTTCTGTGTGTATATAAAATTTCAAAGATCGTCGATAAAATAGAAAATGTATATTGATATTAAGCATCCCTTAAATATTCGAACGTTTAAAATGAAATTAACTTAAACTTAAATAGTTTTCGTTGTATTCATTTTTTCTGTACCAGAAGTCCGAAAGGGAAAAAAGAGAGAAAGGAAGAGAGATGACTGCACATAACACTCAGGTGAAAGCAGTAAATACATTAAATGGTACTACGGAATGTATTCTACATACGCAAACACAATTACATACATGCACGCACTACATGCGTTCCATTTCGAAATGCGTATAATTTCTTTCAAATTTTAAATGTTCGATCGTTTTTAACTAGTGAGCGATCGTAGTTCATCAAGATTGCGCGAATAATTTGTACAAGTTTGATCTCGGTAAATGAGAAAATCTATCGGATATTCATCACGATTAAATCTTTACGAGTACTTATGATAAAACAGCCTATGGCAATTTTGTACAGCATCCAATAAATTATATTTTCATATTTACCGCGAACATTAAATACAAAAGTAACTCTATAAATTTATAAAATTACTTCATACTTAGAAAGTGTATAGTTAAAATTTAAAAACAGAAATTAACAAATAAATATTTTATTTAGTTCTTATACTCGTAGTTTTTTCTTACTATTAAATATTTTCTAACATTTTTAGAATATATTTAATACGAATTTTGAGAATATTAGATTATGTGGCATACGAGTGATTATTTTTCATAAAAATTTATAGTAAATTTTATTTATATATTTTACTCCTATAAAAATGCAGTAATTTAAAGTTTTTATTCCTGTTTTAAAGATATCTGAAAAATTTAATAAGATCACATCTGTTTATATCAAGTTTTTAGAATATATCGTCAATGCGCTTTAATTTATATATTTTAATAAGATCTCAAATATAAAACTTTATAATATTATTTTTTAATTAAAAAATTCAAAATTCAAAATAGTCGGAAGAATTTTGCAACATTAAAATTATTATGCACGTTTCACCCTCTGTTAGTAACCTCAAGAGCAGCATATCCAGGCATGACGTACCGTTATTTTATCGTCGATGTTTTACCTTACTCTACTATTCCAACTACGTATATTGTAAGAGTACCGATAGATGACAGCACTTTTATATATAAAGCAAATTTTTATTAAATATATTACACGATGCATTAATTATTATTCAATATTAAAATATATATCTTTTATCGTATTAATAATTTGTACTTTATTCGCTGCAAAATAAAATAAAAAATGAACCGATAAGATTCGTTTCAAGCAATACTTTTTTATTTTATACGAATATACTTATATTTAAATGAGAAAAAGGCTAATTGTTTAACTCAATATTTTTACTTTGAATAATCGAAAAAACTATCCTATAGTCCTTTAGATTTTTTCTACTTTAAGAAATCGATAGTTTACCTTTTTCTTACAAACGTCATAAGTATTTTTTAAAAGGATCGGAGAAAAAAACAATATCTATTAAAAGAACCAACGAATTTTAGAATCATGCAATGCTAATATTAAAAACAGATTTATGAATATTATTATTTGAATATTATGAATATTAATGGGAACGTAGTTATAAACAAGGCTACTGTCGAACCAAGGAAAATATGTTTATTAAAGGCATAACATTAGAAAATAATAAAAAAATTAATTGTTTAACTTAAGTTTCACTCGAGTATAGTTTCTTGTCGATACGGAAGCTGATATTTCAATTATCAAACTTTCTAACTTCCTAGCTAATGCTGATTTTTATGACGATGTTAAAGTAAAAATTAGTAGTTTATCTACCAAGATTATTGAGACACTCGGATATTGCTTTGTCAACATACTAATTAACAATAAATCTTACAAGACCATTTTTCATATAGTGAAGGACGAATTTTCGATACCTTATCTTATTCGATACATTGAACGTTCGCAAAACTTATCTTCACAATAACAGTCCTTTATCTATAAACTACGAATAAAAATACAACCGTTAAAATTCCTGCCAGATCCGAAACTTTTGTTAAAATAAATATTTTAATAAAAATATTACCTAAAGACTTATAAACCAAACAGTTTTGAAAGACGGGTTATATCTTTGCCAAAGTATCGTGAAAGTTGATTCACGTTTTCAAGCAATTACTACAATTTTAAATATAAATGAAACGGATAATAATAGAAAACATCTCTCTTTCATAACTTTAATTTGCAATGAATTGAATAACAAATTAGATACATTAACCAACGCTATATTATTTGCTAAAACGAGCACATTACATCCTAAAATTATTTATCCAAATCAATTTCTAGAAGCGTTACAAAAAACTATGAACATATTATCACCAGGATTGAATTATCCTTTCGCCTTACAAGTTGATAATGCTCACGAACTTTTAAATTTAATTATATTACAAACTTTGTTTCTAACAAACTAATTTTCATTGTAGAAAATCCACTAGTATCTGATATAACTTTCAATTTATACAATCTTCTACCGCTGACAGTTAAACAAAGTAATAATACTTTCGTTTTTATTCAACTAATAATAAAATATTTAGCAATATTCCAAGTAAAAACTTAATATTCAATATTTGATAATCTAATGATGTCAAACTAACAACATTCAAATCTCACATTTGTAAATTGTTAAAACCTATATATACGACGAATACTAAACAGTCTTGTGAAATCCAAATATTACTTTCAAATTCTTATATTTCTGAAGATTGGGATATTCGAATTATAAAATTAGAAAAAGGTATTTGGAATAAGTTAACAAATAAACATAAATGGTTATATATTTTGCCCAAAAGAGTACTTATACATCGTATACACCACAATTTCATATACTAGAAGACGAGTCTTGTACAAAAAACACTATAAATTTTACTTACTTGCCAGTACTACAACAAATAAAAATATCAAATCTCAATCTTAAAAATTTAGAAATTGTTAGCTATAAACTCGAAGATTTATCCAAATTAGAATATTAGATTGACGAATATTAAACAATGAGAAAGACAAAACACGAACTACGTATTATTCTTATACTGTATATCTTATTCTATTAAACATTACATTGTACATATTATGTAAGTTTTTTAAAAGAATTAAACAACCAAACAAATATTTTTGTAAACAATTTGTAATAACGAATAACAATTAGAAAATATCCTTGTAAGATACATTACTAAATCTAATCTTATAATTATACGAGCGACCAATACACTGAACACAGAAGAAGAGGAAGTATTTGTAAGACAAAAATAAGATTAAAAACTAAATCGAATCATACACTTAAAGATAAACTATAGTCAAACCAGTCGACCACTGACCGTTGAACCCATCGAAACGCTGTTAGCGCAATAAAATCGCTTTATGCCTCCACAAGGAATAAAGAATATTAATTAAGTGTAAAATAAATTTAAAAAATGAAAAATGAAAACTGAATTACAGTATTAATAAATTATTTTATCTAAAACAATAAATAATAGAAATAACAAGAATTTATAAATAAATAAAGAAATAACAAGAATTTATAAATAAAATATTTAAATTATCAGCACGAGAGTGATAAAAATTAATAATAAATCGTTACAAAAATCTAATAAAAATAAATAAGAATGAAACGCAAATCGCGATATAAACAATAAGTGGAATACAACATAAAAGATTATTGGAAAAAGAAAAATTGCAAACCTACAATTATCATTTAATACTAATAAAATGAATCAAGGTACGATTAAAATAGACTCAAAATAAAAGAAAATACTAAAAACGGAAACAATCGATAATAATAACTTAGAGCTTGTAATTTCACAAAATGAAAAAACAAATAACAATTATTATGAAAAAATTATTAAAAAATTAAAAGATAAAATTAATAAATTAAAAGAAATAATTGACGAATATAGAAAAAAAATTATAATATTAAAAACAATAATGGAGATCAAGAACACAATATAATTATAAAAAAAAAATATGCAATATTAGATTCCGAAGAAGTACAAATCGAAGACCCTGAGACAAATGACACAACAATAGAAGAAATAAGAAAAAATGAAAACATAAAAAATAGAAGAAAAAAAAAAGAACTACCGAAGTCAATCATATAAATAAATAGAAGACCAAGAAACCAATATTCAAGGAAATAGAAGAGAACACGCCAATAACGGTTGACATGTGCGAGATGATCAACAATATGTAAAACAACATCAAACTCTCACCTATTAATATAATATTTCAAGAATCAAAAGTCACGGTAAAACTCATACAATCTAGCACAAAAATAAACGATTACTTGTCTTAAACGTATCTTAAAAGTGTCTTAAAAGTGTCTTAAAAGTGTCTTAAAAGTGTCTTAAAAGTGTCTTAAAAGTGTCTTAAAAGTGTCTTGAATGTGTCTTGAACGTGTCTTGAACGTGTCTTGAACGTGCCTTGAACGTATCTTAAACATGTCTTAACATGTCTTAAAAATCGTCATTGACTATAATACCGCTGATTCTTCAACATCACTGTTTCTAATAAATCAAGACGAGGATCAACGGACGACTCTTCGATAACGTCAATGCAACACAACTACTTTAGAGCTGACGAGAGATTGTACGCGATCAAAGTGCGTGTGAACGAAATGAGGAAATAATAGAGCGATTCAGATTCATAGGGTGTATTCTCCCGTCATGAATAATAATAATGTAAATACGGCATGAATGTAACTTGAATTAATGTAATTAATTCAGGCGTTAAAAAGGACGCTATCCGTGAGCAGAAACTCGTCGACGATCGAGAACGATTCACGTTTTATGTATAGACTTACGAAGGCGAAGAACTTGCCAGAATTTTCGGACGATCCGTTGGAATGGCTACGATTTAAAAAATCGCACGAGCTTTCATCGGAGTTACGCGATTACGTCGATTGAGTTACGATTGAGAAAACATTGCGCGTCTACATACGGCATTGAAGGCAGAGGCCCGAGAAGTCGTGAGCTCGTTGATAGCGACGAGCCGCTAGAACTGCACTTCGGGAACAGGAGGAAAGTCGTCGAGAAAATAGTTTCAGAGTTAAAGGCGTTGCCCGACATTGACTCCGGAAAATATATGGAAAAATATAAATAAGCTTAGTAGCATTCGCGTAGAAAATAAAAAATGCGAAGATTGCTTTGAAGTCACTGAAATTAACTGGATATTTGCACGCGCCCGAGTTTATAAATACAATAGGTAGAAAAATGCCATCCATCCTGAAGTACAATTATAATAAGTATTCAATGAACGTAACGAAGCAAAAACCGGACTTGGAAAAACTGATGCTAACGGTAACCGCGGGAATTTTCCACGAGGAAGACGCCAAGTCGAGGTTTGCTTACGCAAGCGTAGCGTTATCCGGCGAGAGCAATGCGGGAAAGGGACGCGACATCTAAAGGGAGAGCAAACCTTTATTTGCCTGAAGACCGGAGATGCCAAGAGGAACTGCAGAGAAGAAAAGCACAACGAAAGGGGGTAATCGTGGAACAGGGACCCAAAGAGATGCGCGGAGCGGTGCAAGTCGTGAAAATGTGGGAACGAGACTCGAGAAGCGCGAGAATTTTTATTTGAATTCTGACCGAAAGGGAATCAGAAAGTTCTCTAGAAGTATCTACCGATAGTGGTATATGGGCCGAGAGGGAGTGAAAACATATACGCGTTATTAGACAAACGGGACACCATTATTATACCCAATTATAATTGTACGAAGAATTACTCAGGTGGTAGTTAATAGTCAATGGTCCGAGTACCATTTGCCTTGATCATCAAGGAACTTTACCGAGAGAAGGTAACTGATCGGTGCAAAAGGGTAAATTTGGAGATATCGGGAGAGTTTGGGCAAGAAAAGATAGCGGATGGGGCTACAGTGGAATATTTGAACCTTCCCATTCAATCCCTTCGCCCAAATATATTGATTGACCAGATTGCCGGGCGGGACGAAATTAAAGACGTACCGAGGAATTAAACCGAGGGTGTTAATAGGACAGGATAATTGGGAATTATTAGTATCGCGGGAAACCTTAAGAGTAGATAACACCGGTCTAGCTTTGTCACGAACGAGATTGAGGTGGAGAGTGGTTGTGGGATGCAGCGAGACGTCCCGGACGGTGACATGCTTCAACTCGAGCGACTTCTTACCGGAGTCCTTAGCCGGAATGAGACGAATATTTCGATACACTAATAAAGAATTATTTTCAATTAGAAGATTAAGGAGTAGGCGATCTATAGCCCAAACGTCGTAATGATAGATAAACAATGGAAATTTTAGAAAACACCGCGAAAAGAATAACGGGGGTTGATAGCCGGTGTTGACTACCTTGGGTGTTGATCCGTTTCCGCTTATATGCCGTCGGTTACAAGGCAAAGATTGCGCTGCGCAACGGTTTTTATGGAAATTATATATATAGTATACAGGCCGATATATATAATACACTTTATACTAATATTGTGAAGGAAATAAATTGTATTAAAAACAGCAGAAGTATTTTTATTTAATCCTCAACACCAAGGCTCAGTTGCAAACGTTATTATTTTTAATATTAAGCCACTGTATCTTTAATATAACATATATCACTAAATTGAATATAGTTTTTAATTCTAACCATTTTCTGCATATAAATAAAACTGTAAAATTGTTATCAAAAAAATTTTTTTCCCGTAACAAATTCTCATACACAAAAAAAAACTGCGACTGCGATCATTTTATATAACAGCATATTAATCATAAGTAATTTATTATAAATAAAATCATTATTTATTGTAATTGAAAAAAACATATTGTATAAATATTGTATTTATTGGATACAAATAAATAGACATTGATAAATAATCGACAAAAGAAAATAAGAACGGCCGAAGGTAATGATATTAACAAATATAAGAACAAGAAAGCGCCATCCAAGGAAATAGAAGCGAACATGCCGGTAACAATTGTCACTTGCAAGCTGAAAAACGATAGGCAGAGGTAATAAACCACCACCCATGAAAATAATATACCAAGAATCAAAAGACATAATAAAACTAATGCAGGCAAAAACAAATATTAAAACCTACTACATAAAAAACATACACAGTAATAAATATATATTATATCTCCAAACAATCGATGACTTTAATATCACTACAAAACTATTAAAATGCGCAAACACAAATTACTATATATTTACATCGAAAGCGGAAAAAACTCACATACCTATTAAGGGGATTAAAGAAAAATATTAAAACATAATTCAACAAAAAATAATATACTCTTACTCGTGATTGATATGGTACAAATTTCACCAAAACGCAATGTAAATAAATTACAAAGTATAAAATGTTTAGAATATCACAAAATAAATTGGCAAAAAATAGTTTAAAAAATATTATACAATGTCACAACTGCCAACTTCTGAGCCATATGTCTCAAAATTGTAATATGCAATACAAATGCGTAAAATGCATTCACCTGGATAAACTCAATGAATGTAAAATCAATAAAGATATAAAAATTGAAAAATTTTGTACACCCTGCTTCGTATATGGGTTGTCCAAAAATATTAGAAATTAAAAAAAAAGAAAGAAAAAATAAAAAGAAAAAAACGAAATAGTAAATACAATAAACCAAGAACAACAAAATAATATTCATCCAATATATGTAAATTCACATATAAATAAAGATAATAATCTGATACTCAACAATATAATGCAATCCGTTATATATATGATTTAAAAGAAAATGTAAATAATACATTGATACAACACCAAACAAATAAATGAAGTTAAAGAAGCTTTAAAAACTAGGAAAACTTTTTAACGATATTTTCAATAGAATTGTATCTTATCAAATAAGTAAAAAAAAATCGAAAATGAACTTCCTTTATGATTAAATAACGATGTATATATAATCTCAAAACTGATTTATCAAAAATTAAAAATTTAATCATTTAACTTTTTTAATTTAATTTGATTTAATTTAATTTCGATACTAAATGAAACATTTATAGAAGAATTATTTTTCATTAAACAGTACTTGTTTTTAGGTAAAAATATATTTTTTTATAAAATGGTTATTCCTTTGTTCGAACCAAATTTCACATATGGATAACGAAAATCAATGCAAAAGTAGTTTTCTTAAAATTATAGGCACTAAATTCAATTAAAAAAAAAAATTTATCAAAACGAAACTAAATTCTTGTAATTATACAAGATACGGGAATAAAAAACCAGCAAAAAATATACAAGTCATATTACAATATAAAAATTGTGTTAATATTTTTTCAAAAACAATCTATACCTGGTTATCTAAATTATCTTTTTTAATGAATTTATTGACAATTAAGATAGATGTTATCGATAAATTAGTATCTGATAAAATTCAAATTAAAAATACAATTCTAAAATTGTATCTTATAATAACGATTAATCAATATAATTTAAATAAAGTGCTGTCCTCTAAATTTTTTACTGTACTTTGTAATTTTAATACATTTAATACACATGTATCATCTGCATCATTCTCATTTAATCATTACTTATGCAATATTGATCTGTCTAGAATATAAAAAAATATTTTATTCTTTGTAAAGATCTGAAATATGCATTATATTATTTAAACTGTACGATTACCCAATTCACAAGATCTTGATTACCACAAAAGTATATGGAATAAAATATTAAAATTTATATACATTTATATATCGTATCTTGTTAATAATATTATACATTATCCATCACAGAATTCTCAAACTTATCATGTTTATTAATGATAGCTTATTTCCTATGTACTTATTAAGATTTTAATTTTAGACTAATTAATATACACACTGTTTTAAAATAAATTCTAAGAAATATTTAGAAAATTATTTTACACATTTGACTTATCAAATTTTTTTATTTTTAACTAGTTATTGCATGTCATCTTTAAAAATAGTCTGAATAAAAATTATCTTATTTTATCATGTTTAATATTTTTTAACAATAAATGTAAATTTATAATTTAAATATATTAAGTTATATAAATTAATTACAATTTTCGACTGTATAAAATTATATTTTTTAATTTTTACTTAGATCTTGTTATTTAAAAAACAAATTGTTTTATTAAAAATTCAGAAAATTAATTGGTATTATTAAAATTAATTTACAGTTTGATGAAAAACTATATAAAAATTTGCCTGTATAAAAAAATTATTTATATGAAAAGATACAAAAAAATCTGACTGTATGAAAAAAATTATTCATACAAAAAGATACAAAAACATTGGTAAATTTAGAGTTGATATTCTTTAAAATATTTTTAGATTCAATATTGTAATTGTTGCGTGCAGTTTTACTTAACAAAAATTTCAATAGTTTCTTTTAAAATTATTTAGTGGTTTTGCGTTACAATCTGCCCATTCTATAAAACGAGAAGCAATCTGACAAACAATTCGTAACATAGTTATACAATCGGCTTCTGCACAATGTAGATTTTCAGCTTCGTATCCTATCATATGTTTATAGACTGTCGAAAGTTTAAAATTTTGTGGCTTAGAGTTAGATAGTTTTAATTGCCTTCTAACAGTATTCAAATTTTTATAAGTACCGCTAATTTTATTTGAACGAGTATTCTTAATAATTTGACTTTTTGGTGTTTTTTCATTGATCGCCTGCATCGATGTACTACAGTCTGGTGTAACTGGCCTACTAAGGTCAATATTCATTTCAGTTTCACTCAGTACTGTATCTAATAAATCCTTTTCAGTTTCATAAGATAATCGTTGTATGTAATCATTTTTTTGTGTATTACCTTTTTCATAATTATTCAAAAATGATGACAAAGAATCATTCCATTCATCATTTAGCAGCATCATTGGATTGTTTGTATTACTAATATTTAAAGATTCTTTATCAACTTCATCATAATCTTCGAGAACAAATGGTTGTTGTTCATCTTCTACTTGCATTTTACTTAATATTTCTTGAAATGCTGGTAATGTATCAATGCATAAGATGTTATCTGGAAGTATCTAAAACAAAATTGTAACAATTAAACTTAAAAAATTTATTTATTTCAAGTAATTCAATTACCGATGTTTTAATAAAATACCTTATTAAGCTTATGGAATTCTGACAAGAATACTGGATAGTCAAAACGGTTTCCATTGTGAGAAACAAAACAAACTAACCCTGGTAACCTTTCGATAAATTGCATAATTAGATTATATGTATTTTCATCGAATGGCTTATAATCTTCAAGACTGTCATTCCATAAATCTGAAAAAGAACAATAAAGTAATAGTAATGAGCAATCAAGAAACTAAGAAAAAGTAATAAATAATGCAAAAGTACTCACTAGAAATCTTAGAAGCTTCTACATTGATAGCTCGCATTGGATGAATTGGAATAATTAATTTATGCATTATTCTTGGTAAAGCTAACTTATTACTGTTATCACACTTAATAAAATTTCTAGCAACGGCAATCATGGAGAGTTCTATAATTTTTGGCATTTTTTTTTCTTTTATTAAATCTGTTGTTTCCAAATCAAAGAAAACAAATGTGTCAATTTTATTTGCATAAGAGCTCATTTTAATTTTTTTAATTATTACATTGCTTTTAAAAATACTTAAAAACACACTGGGTTTATTCTGTAAATCAAGTATTTATTAATGATTAACTTTTCACACTAATTTAGCGTTTATTTTTATACTTAAATATATTCACCAATATATACATGAATATTGTTGTAATGTTGTACATTAACTATTAATAAAAAATAAGGTTATACTGTATTACTTTATTAGTGAACATCTCATTGGTATCTGCAAGCCTACCAAGTTATGGGCTTGATATTTAAAACAGTTTGAGCCTTTGATGAAGCAATACCCAAGTCAGGGTTCAGTTCAGTGTTAAAAAAAATACGTTAATCGAAGAAGAAAAATATATAGAGTGAGAGAGACGAATAAGTTCAGACGAATAATAGATTTTCCTAGAATAAAGGATATACCAAATGTTAAACTATAAGCAATAAGCGGTTAACTTTTTTTTTTAAATTTATTAATATTAAAAATGTGTTAATATTACAATAGCAAAATTATAAAAATTAAGTTTTTTGCGAAATTTATAATTTTTTTGTTTATTGAGTAAATACATGTAAATATTGAAATTAAATGTGTAGAGAAACTTGAGATAATTTATTATTAGTACAAAAGAAAAATACCTCGTAAACGAGGAAAACTTATTGTTATTGTCATGGAACTTGACGTATTGGCGATTTTCTTGTGTATTATAAAAATAAAAAGGAGGAGTCAAGAGTTAACCACTTCGAAAGGTGTGAGAACGTAGAACCGAATCGTCTGACTTAGTTTGTTTATACAATCGAGATATATTTGAAATCAAGAAAACATTTGTGTATTTTTTATTTAGCCTTTTAAATAATACATTTTTTCGGATAAGCCAGATTATTTCAGAAGGAAGATTTTGGTTTTACAAGAATTTCTTACTTTGATACTCATTAATCTTTAGATTTTTCAAATCTTTCAGATTCAAATATTAGTTACTTGCCACGATAAGCAATCATAAGTTATTTAGTAATTTAATGTTATTTTGATATTAAAATTCAATATAGAGCATGATTTATTATTAATTTTAAATATAGAAAATTCTACAACAAAAAGGGAATTATAGAAATATTAAAAAACAATGAGAATAACGATATTTCAATATGAAGCGGTGGAAAGTATATAAATTTAAAAACGATATTTCGAAATATCTTAATTACTGCCTTAAAATTAAGGTTCAAATTAATTTATTTATAAATTATTAAGATGTTAAAAAATTAATGGAAATTTACGTAATAAAGGATTAAAATATATTCAGTATTATTTTAAATAAAAAAATATTAACATAATGAAGCTAATCCGCGACAAATGTATAATATTCATTGTTTAAGCCGAAGATTGATGATTACTAATTAATTCTTGTTTGAAATTGTGGCAAATAATTATTGTGGTGATAATACATACATAATCTCATAGTACAGCTATTAAATTTATTTAATTTTTATAAAATCAAATTTTTAAAGAAATTTTAATGACTATAAAATAATGTTTTATTCTATCTTAAATGTAACTAAAATATTAATTTTAAACAAACTATTTTTTTTAAACTTTTGATTTGCTTATCATTTTCTATGTTATATTAATTTAATTGACACAAGAGTTTAAATTTTACTTAAAATTAGTATTTTTTTAAAATATGAAAACAGATAAAAAAGTTATGATTCATTATATTTCTAATTGCAAATATTTTATATTGCAATAATTATTTTATATCATTTGTGAAATGTAAAAATTTTTCACTTTTTTATTAAGATGTCTGATCCTATTAATTAAGGCTTATATATTGTAATTGCACTAATTAAAAGAATAAAATTACCCGCTATTTCTTCAAATGCATTGTAATGCATATTGCAGAACAGAAACTGTTCGGAACTACCAATATAAATTTTTAAAAATAAAATTTTTTTACAAAGAACAAATTTTATGTTGAAGTCGAACATTGAAACAGTATTTCATGGAAAGGTAATAAAATTTATCTTGTAATAAATAATTATTTTATATTTTTAATGGTTTATTTTATATAACAATAATAATAACAAAAATGCATTTTTTGTTTAGCATTTTTATCGTGTAAAAAAGATGACGTGGAAATAGGTTAGGTTTAGTAGAATTGTGAAGATTTTCGCGCCGCATTGATATTCACATATCATTTTCTTTTGTGAAAAATCTATTAAACTTATTGATACGTCGCAATTGTAAATATGTTTGAAATCACAGATACACAAAGTAAGTATAAATAGATAACAACGAGTTTTTAAACAATATTAATTTAGAAAAACAAATTTTCTTATATTTGTTAATTACTGTGCATTAAATGTTGTTTTTTAATTTTTAAAAGAAATTGGTGTCGGCCTAGCTGGATTTGGAATAACATTTCTATTTCTTGGAGTTCTACTTTTATTCGATAAAGGACTGCTCGCAATAGGCAATGTAAATTTATTTTTAATTTTGTTATAATATATTCAGATTTATAAAATATTCTATTATATTAGTTTTGTTAAAATAAATTTTAATAGAATTTATTTTGCAATATAATTATTTTTTAGATTCTATTTATATCAGGCTTAGGATGCGTTATTGGTCCAAAAAGAACGTTTTGTTTTTTCTTTCAAAGGCATAAGATTAAAGGAAGCATAGCATTTATAAGTGGTATAATTATTGTATTAGTGGGATGGCCAATCTGTGGTATGATTTGTGAAACTTATGGATTTATTCATCTTTTCAGGTAATTAATAGTTTTTTAATATTAAGTAAAGTTATGGTTTATATGTATAATAACAAATATCTACTCCGAACATTAAAAATATAAAAAAATATATTAAATGAATCTGTGATGTATCGATATTTATATTTATATCAAATTTTATTAATATGTAAATGATAAAATTATTATTTAAAGAAATACATTTTAAAGATTATAAATTGTTTTAAATATTTGTTCATTATACTTCTTAAATTATACATTTAATAAAATTCAATTCTTTGTTTATTTGTATTCATTCAATTATAAAAAATTTTAATTAAAAATATTCTATTCATTTTTAGTTTTTTAGTATTACATTTAGGCAATAATTTTAGTTATATACTTATAAACTTTTAATTAGTTTATGAAAAATAAAGATGAATTTTTGTATAAGTTTTATACTATTCATTACTTACTTTGTACACTTAAAGTTAAATTATACATTATTTTAATGCAAAATAATAAAATGATATTTTTAAATTTTTTTTCTAAATTTCATTTCTATTTTCGTTCAGGATTAAAATATTATGTAAAATTAGATTTTTTTTATTTAAAATAATTTTGTTCTGAAATTTTCGATAAGAAAATTTATATTTAATTTTCAGTGGATTTTTGCCAGTTGCTATAAACTTTCTGCGAAGAGTTCCAGTTCTTGGAACCTTGTTAAACCTGCCCATTATCAGTCGAATTCTCGATATGTTGGCAGGAGATTCGAACAGGACAAGAGTATGACCTTATTAAAACATATCATTCATTGTATATCTATTCAGCTGTACATACAACTCATTAATTAGTGTATCCTTCATCAAACCTTCCTTTTTTTTCCGTGTCATTCCATAAACAAGTTTTCTACGTGCAAGTGTGATTTATTAAGTTGACATAAATACGTGGATCAACAATAGTTGTCGTCTGTGGTGACATGCACAGATTTATAGATAAGTGTTAATAAAAGCGTATAAAAATAATTACAATGTACAATATTAGTTCATATACAAGTAATTATACGTCACATCAAGAAGTAAAATAATAAAGAGCAGTATAAGTAAAAGATGAATAATACCCATTCCAGAATTATTTTTAATAGATACTGCTTTTATATTGAAAAAAGAAATATTTATTACTGCCATTTATTTAGTAACCAAGAATATTATGTAAAAAGAATGAATTTTGAAGAATAAAAATGACGTTTATTATAAATAAAGCCTACGACAAACTCAAGTCATTGAAAAAATTATTGTAATTTATTAAAATTACTTTATACAATAACTGTAACTGTATATACTATTTAAACAAATGTATAAAATTAAAAAGGACTTTTGTTCCATTTTCAACGTTCATTCGTAACCAAACTTATTTTCCTTTTTATTTTACATAAAAGTCGATGGAATTTAAAAATCGTATAAATCAAATTTCAACGAAAGTTTACGTAGTTATTTGGTAATTTTATTTAATCGTATTTTTTATTTTAACGTTTTGAACAATAATAGTAACTATCGGTTACAAAAAAATAAAACTCAAAGCACGAATTATTATATGTAAAACAAAAGGTGAAAGGGTTAAAAAGTAAAAAATACACATTTAGACAGTCAAGTTTTTGTTTCGATTTTTATTGATGTCATTCTTGCATACATCCCAACACGAACAAATTAGATGCATACATTTCCAGTTTACGTTTCTCGTATTATATCTTACAATCATAGTCGTCTCTATATTATTAGTGCGAAATAAAATTAATCATACGAGTCATTTATCCGCATCCATTTATTTCCTTCCAGGGGTTGGTTCGCTATTTCGTGTTTTATTTCTTGACAAAAAATTGAATCGTTTCAGTTAATTTTATATTTATTTGTTTAATTATCTACAATGGGCCGAAAAATTTAAGGGCGGGGGCGGCCCACGTCTATGCGCCCCGCCATCGCCGTTCCGTTAATTTTATTTGTTGTTCTTTAATTTAAAATGATCTTATGTTGCGCGTCTATTTGATTCCTTCGACTCTTTCTTCTCGTTAACATTTATTCATTACGCTTTCTCGTTTTACGCGAATTCAAAGCTCTCGTCGATATTTCGTTTCGCGTCATCACCGAGCGACGTAACGAAACGTCGGTGTTTCGACTCTCAAGCCCGCATATAATAATTCGATTGTTTACCCGCTTAAGAATCTGGAGGATGTTCCCGAATAGTGCGATGTTTCGCGCAGCTAATGTATATACATTGCTCAATTTCACAAATATGCTCTCGATTATTGGTGTTTGGCGATTATTACTTTATTACTTGCATTTAAATAACATGAAATTCAACTAGGCGCGTTCTCACACGCATTACACCAAAAAGTTAAGAAAGATCGATAATAAAGTCGCTGAAACGCGAAATTCGTCTCGCTTTCTCCTACTTTTTGTTTTTTTTTTTTTTAAAATTATTATTATATTTAAATATTCATCCTAGCGTCGTGTTGGACACACCTTTAAAGTATGCCTTTATTTTGTTATTAACTTTTTCTCTTTATTCGATATTTGATGAAATAGTTTACACGAACGGTCGGCAAGGAGAATGGTAGTGGAATGGTAGCGCAGAATGGGTGAATACTGTATCCGGTAATAAGTCATGAGAATTAATGGTTGAACATTACCTTTCGTGCTTATACGTTAATTATTCTGCGCCTACCGAATGTACGTAGTATAATCTCGCTCGCAAGCCGTTTTTAAATTTTCGCGAGTTTATTTATGAAATTGTCGAGACGAGCGTATGTCTGTATATTTTTTTTTCTTTTCAAAGTTTGATAAAGTCACGTCACTCGGTGCGTGTGTTCGAGACTTTGATTAAGTTTTTTTTTATTTTTTTATACTTTATATACCGGACATTATGATGTGGAAATGAGATGTGGGGCAGTTTATATTATGGTAAGGGTAACATGATTTTTTCCCATTTTTTTTCCATTTTTTATGTATACGTTTTATCAATTGTGTAGCAATGACGTGAAGACCGTTTTGTGGCTGATTTTTAAATTTTTTTTCGAAATTTCTTAACGCTTGTCGGTGGTATAGACTATCTGATGGCTGTTTTGTTCCTGTTAGTTTGATTAATTTTTTTTTGTTTTTTTTTAAAAAGGGTTTTTAAAGGAGTTTCTTAATCTCGTCGTAAAGTACGAGTACAAGAGCACCACCGGTACCACGGAGCACATTGGAAAAGGCACCCTTGAAGAAGGCACCGCTACCCTCGCTTTTGTAAATGGTAGCCCAGCAGTTGGCAGTGCTTGTGTAAAGGATTTCGGACTTAGCGCGACCAGGACTGCATCATCATACGCCTACGAACGGTGTCGAAGGGATAAGAGATGATACCGGCCACAGTAGTCACGACCTGCGAGTCAAAACAATTATATTAAGGTAAATTTCTCTTGAAATTTAAATAGGTCTACAATTTTATCAAAAAATTATACTAATAAACTTTTGGTAAATTAGAGTTGTGCAATTGTGTATGAAAAGAGATAAAATTAGAAACGCTTAATTGTCTAATTAAATAAATATTTCGTAACCGTTTCCAAATAATTTATAGAAAAAAAAATATTATTTAAGAATCATATTTAAAAGAAAATAAAAAAATATAAAATATTTTTTTCATTGACTCTGAAAAAGTTATAGTACTCGACAATTTTATCTTTAACTTATTTAATCGTTAACTCTTTCAGATTATATAATATTTTTGTATAAAAATGATAAGAGTAATAAATCATTTCATAAAAAATGAATGTCTTAACGATTGTACGAGATTCCTATTTTTTTTCAATTAGATGAAATTTTTTTTTAATAATAAAGACATTCTTCTATGTTTGCTTCATAATTTAATTATAAATCAACACGATTGATAAAACAACGAATATTATTATAACTTTATTCTGCAATATAATAAACGAACAAGGTTTAACCACTAATTAAACTTAAAATCAATTTTAGATATTAAAATAAACGATAAAAAATACAATATACGTGAATATTAATTTTATAAACTATCGTTATATTTGTTTGATAAAAAAGGCGAAATCAAGTAACAATGACATATTTTTTAAATAATGGGTAAGAAGAAACAAGGTTTTTGCTTCGATCAACGATTGATATCTCACCTGCGCAATACCCCAGGAGACAAGGAACGGAGTCTTCTTCGGGTCTGGAAGCATACCACGAGCCGTATCGTAGAAACCGAAGTAGGACGCTCGGTAGATAATAATACCCTGGACGGATACACCGAATCCTCTATACAATCCCGTAAGACCATCGTGAACAAAGATCTTTTTCAAGCAATTTCCAAGACCTGTAAATTCTCGTTCTCCACCAGCTTTACCGACATCGGCGGCCAACCTGTAACCATTCAAATAAAAATTTGTTTAATTCCGACTCATTTTTACAATTTACATCTTTGTCGTTAAATATATATATATATATATATATATATATATATATATATATATATATAAGTTACCATAATACGAGATTAGAATAAAATTATTAAATTTAATTATTCGTTATTTTTCTTTTTATATTTTCTATAGCAAATTTGCCAAAACTTGGATTGATTTATCCGTTAGAATATATCTTAGATACATGAATACATTATTTAAATTTTATAAATTAAGTTCTAAAGGTACGTATCTTCGTTTCGAAATATTCATATTATATTATTATTCAACCATTATATTAGATATTACAGTAATTTATGAAAAATAAATTCAATGTAAATAATTGTTTATTAAAATTAAAAAAAATTTAAACAATTGACAAAATTTTCTCATAACCCTCATCATTCAACAGAATTAAGACTGATTTACTTTTTATTTATTTTACTGTATCATTAAATTTATTTGTATATTATTTCAAACTAAGTATAATTTGCTCCTAAAAAGTATTCTCAAATAATTTATCGAATACGAACTCATTAGTTTTATTCATATTCTTAGATTTAAAAATTATATAATAACGTAAAAAAATTCTAACTTCTAAATTGAAATGAAATAAAAAATATTTTTAAACAATTAAAGTCTCCTAAAATTAACGAATATTTTAATAAGAATTTATTATCGTCTTGTATCTCTTTAAACAAATAATGTAATAATATAATATTTTTATTAATTTATAGGAATTTCTTTAGTTTTAAACTTTAATGTAAAGAAATTTAATAAACGCAAACAATCGTTAACTTTGACGAGAAATAAATATATTTTTTTCCTAGTGCTCAAAGGCAGATAAATATATTTTAGACGACTTTTCACAAATCAGATAGTTGAAACAATCGACATCCAACTGCAAATGAATTTATGTATCTTCGGTGCTTTAAACATAAGAATGAAACACGTTACCTGGTTCTGGCGAAATCAAGTGGGTAGACAAAGCACAGAGATGTTGCTCCAGCAGCACCACCGGACGCGAGGTTACCAAGGAAATAACGTCCGAACTGGGTGTTTTTGTCGACTCCGCCAAGGAATACTGACTTGTACTTGTCCTTGAAGGCGAAATTAAGCGCTTGTGTAGGGAAATAACGGATGACGTTGGCCAAGTTTCCACGCCAGAAACTGAAGAATCCTTGTTCTTTTGGGATACGGATGAAACAATCAACCATACCTGGTGGAAAATAAAATATTTAATAAAATAACTGGACGCTAGTTCGATCGATTCGAAAATACTTTCAATAGTAGAACAACGGTTTTGAATTTTTAATAATATTTAAAGAGGTTTAAAAATACCACGATTAAGTTATTATTGAAAGAGTTTATTAAGATTACTTTAATGTTTTACGTAACGCTGTAATTTCTTTAAATTAAAATTGGGCTAAAATCTTGGCTTTTATAAATAATAGCTATTATATTTATTTTAAAGAATTTTTATTTACTTCTCGAAATATAATTATTTGAATTTTCGAATTGTGTTAAAATAGCCTAGATTTAAATTTATTCGGTATAATTATTTGATAAAATATATAACAAATTATATAGCGGACGTACGTAAATAAAATTGTATTGTTATATTTTATATTATTTTAAAGTATTTGACAAATTTATTATATAATAAAATATTTATAGATTAAAGCGATTATTTAACTTTTATTCTTTTGCGAAATCATTAAAATGAACTCAATATTTAACAATGTTTATTATTGAACTATTTTATAAAAAGACAAGACATCTTTCTCGTTTTGTTCCTCGAGCCATCAAATCTTTAACTGGCGCAAGTTTTACAAAATGGCGACATCGATGAAATTCTGTATCATCCACAATTTCTTAAAGCACTTAAAAAATTTAATTATTTTATTCGTATTTCTCTCGACGTTATATAAATCAATGATATACATAATATAAGAATTTAGGTCTTTTTGTTTATTATTAAAGAAGATGATAATTTTACTTCGTATTTTATTACTTATTATAAACTATAAACAAGTATTAATAAATAAAAATGATATCATATTATTCAATTCAAACGACAGTATAACAAATGCAATTGCATGATGCTTTATACACATCTAGATAAAACTGGATAATTTTCTTAACAACAAGAAATGTACCGCGTAAAGTAACGATGTACTAATTAAAATTTAATTTGATACAAGCATGTTTTATAAATATATTATATATATAAAAAAAGTATTATAATAAAAAATTATAATAGTGATAATAAAGATATAGCTCTAGTTAGTTACTAACGAACTACAGATTTATAAATAATAGTTAAGAACTATAAGACTTAATTAATTTTGATTTACATTATTCTTGTAGTAATTAAAAATGTTAAAACAATTTTATAAACAATTTATTAAGAATCATTTCTGATCAAACTTATTTTATGAGTTATTTGTTTAAAAAGAACTATAAAGATTAAAACATGAATATGGATATTTTGTTTAGATAACTTTTTTCGTTAATTTTTAAGTACTACCAAATTTATTTAAAGTATGTATTTAAAATATGCAATGATTATTCATTGAATTAGGAGTAATCGAAAAAAGAAAGTTATTATTGTAGATACCGAGCAATTTTTATTGATTAAGTTAATTAAATTATAATAAAAATCCACTGTGTTAATTATATAAAAAATTATTAAATTAAGATTAGCAAAAGTAATATAAATAATAAATATTTATTATAATATATTTTGTTGATTTAATATTTTTTTATTACATCTAAATTGATTTTTATTTCTTAATTTTTTAAGAAAATAATGCAACAGAATATTTATCATTATAATATATTGTGATCCAAAGGTTATACTTATTTATATTTTTAAATTAAAATTTATAATACCACTATAATTATTTATACAAATTTATAAGATAATTGTGCTAGAAAATAGATATCACTTTACATTTTACTCATTGATCAAAGCACTGAAGATATTTTTATTAAAAGCATTAAATTACAATATATTTATTATCAACAAACTGAGAAAATATAATAAATTACATTATTTAATTAAAAATTAATTTTTATATCCACAAAACACAATTGTGATTTGACGTACATCATTACTTTTAAGTATTGTTTGTCAAGCATGTTTTATTTTACTAAAAACATAAGTATGTATATAGTATAATTCATTTTAGATATGTTAGATTGTATTTTCTATTTTTTAAAAAATATAAAATAATTTATAATTAATGCATACAATCAGTCATTAAAATTTAATAAAAATAGATATTAAAAAAATCAAATACTTATTTATAGTTTTATGAATAAAACCAATTAATATATTATAATTAATTATATAATATGTTTCTTGATTGATATGAATTAGTTAAAATTGTATTAAACAATCTGAATTAATTATTGTTATATATATGCATTATAACGTTATTGTTTTTGTAACTATCATGTATATTTATTCATATATTTAAAAAAGAATACATCAATATTCAATAAACTAAAATTTTTCTATATTTCTTATTATTAAGAAGAAAAGTGAGAACAATTAAGACACAATTTTAGAAATTATAATAAATATGATTAACACATTTATAATTCACTAAATAACTAAATTAAGGACAAAAATAATTTTTATTGTATTCGGTTCATTTAGAATAGAACATTGCTGAGGTTTGTTCGAGTACGGTTATTTCATACTTATATTTTCTTCTATTTATGAATTGGTATAACCCTTAATTTTAATTATATAGATATCATTTAAAGCTAACAGATAGACAAACTAAGCAATAAATTTTATGTATTGTTTTCAGTAATTAATCAATTAAAAATCTATTGCAATGGATACTTATGCTACCATAATAAATCTGTATTTATCATTATTTTAAATCTTACTATTTAGATACTTTGTCTTTATTTTATTATGTATAGACTATATTTTATATTTTTTATGTAATCACGATTTTAACTTTAGAGTACAATATGAAATTTGAACAAAATTAATATTGACTTCAAAAATTTGACAAATAAAACTATTTATTTTTTACACAAACCTTTGAATGAATCGGTTCATCAAAGCAATATTTTGATTTATAAACTTTATAAAAATAATATAACTTCAGAAATGACATAAACTTTAATTATACTTTTGATTTATGATTTTAAATTATCACTAAAATGTATTCTCATAATTATCTGTTGCCATTTTTAGACCATTATAATGCATATAATAAGATAAAATACAGCTTTTATTTTTAAATATCGTTTCTTACAATAAACAGTTTTGTATTAAAATATTTCTATTAAATATTTATATAAACAATGTTTTTTAGGTATATAAATTTATTAATAATAAATATATTTTACTTTGTAAAAATACAAAATTTAAAATAGTTTTCAATGTAAAAAAAGAATGTTATTTAGTTAGATGTTACTAATGCTAGCCAGTGCAAAATAAACTCTGAAGGCTAAAACAAGTATTTTGCAATTAAAACAGTTTTTTTCTGGCTGTACCTATTCAACTATAATGCTGATTTATTAATAGAATTGTTTTTGATTTTGCAAATTTTTTGTAAGTTAATAAAAGTTTTTTTTTGCATCACATTTAACTTTTATTTGAATTGTTTTACTTATAGAACAACAATTTATTAATCTAAAAATTAAATAATTCGTATCATCTTTAATCGATCGTTACAGTCCAACGATCTAGATGCAAACAACATATCTATACATAATTCGGTACATCTATATTTTTATATATCAATTACCATATGTATTGTATCTAAAATATATCGGATGACAGGTGTAAAAAAATGAGATTGAGGAAACGAATTTCTCAATCGCAAAAATACTATTCTTTTGTAAATCTAAATAATATCAGTGAAATCGCTGGAAAAAATTTCGATCATTTTTTGGAGTATCACGATTTTAGAGAAAAAATGAAAAAAATAGGAGATACCGGGGAGCGCTTGCGCATTCAAGCGATACGATAATTCCGTAACCCAGAAAAATGTTTTGGATCATGTCCAAGTTTGCACTTTGGTAACATAGTTGTTCGAGTTAAGTACGCGCGTGCGTTTGAAACTCCCAAGGTCATGGCCTAACCTTATAGTCTTCGTGGCTCTCCTCCGCGTGCAATGCAGAACCATGAGCCTAGCCACCCTTAAAATTTTTTTTACAAATTTATGCAATTTTCGATGAAAATCGATTCGAGTATTTCTAAATCGTGGAAGAATTAACATGAATTCGGATGAATTTTAAATTTTATTATAACGGTAAGTCGTTCCTTCAGATTTGACCGATGAGGCGCGTCGGGCGGTATTTCGATACGAATCAATGTCAAGAGGTATTTATATACAGCATTTGAGTTATTCGACACATCGCACAATTTCGTTAGAATGAATTGAATTCGTACGTAAGGTGTTAAATTTCCTTCGTTTTCTCGGTTTTTCGGTTTCTCATTGGATCGAACCACTCGAACAACATCCGCCTTGAGTTAGTTAAACGAAAGGAATTTTCCAAGTAAGGTAGGATCAATTCTCGGTAAAATACTTTTACCTGAGCATAGAGTTTGATCGGACGGTGGCGGAAATCCGCCATGTTGCTGCCACTCCGCATCGTCATCGATCGCGGCTGTTCACGAAGGAGCCACGCGTACGATACTACGCTACTATCTGCTTCCTTTCCAAAACGAGAGATCGCGTTCTTTGTAAATTCTGTTATTCGGGAACCCGACCGGGCTTTTGTTCTATTCGTCGATTCTTCGGCATATTCGAATCAACACGATCGACACGTTTTGCCTCCGATTCGCCTCCGATTCCAGTTCACACCGACTCCCTCCTTTTCGCTCTTATCGACCCACGCGTATCGTGTCTCGTCGCCGATGTCTTCGTCGATATTCGTCGCGATTCGACGACTCGCTTATGTAAGAAAAATGTAGCGCGCGCCGAAACCACTTCCAAGCGCCATTATATAAAAAGTGATATTATTTTTTACGCGGTTATTATATAACACAGGGCCGATAGAACGTTTTTGAATTTTTTAAGAAGAGCAACGAGAAGTTGGTCCTAGTGATACCGGATTTCTCGGATTTTTTCTCTCAAACTGTCACTTGGCTTTGTCGCCTAGTTCCTTTCGTTCTCGGTTTCTCGCCTCCGTGATTTCATTCTAACCCATGGTACCGCGTTCGAACACGCAGCCATTCGAATTCCAATATTTTTCAAATAAAATGTTGACACTTATTTGATAAAGGGCGGGATTCGACAGAATCCAAGTTTAGGAATGTCGCGTTGGAGGACGACGGCAACGCGATCGCGGTGACGTCGAGGACGATGATAACGATAACGAAGGCTTACCCTTGTAACGCTGATCCTCGGGGATCTGCTTGGAGATGTGTTGGACCTGGAGCAACAGTTTGACGCGCTCGATCGGCGCTACAGCGGTTTTGGAAACGGCGGCAGCAATACCACCGGCGAGGAAATCTTTGGCGAACGCCATGGGATCCGTTAGACTAGACATGTTGTGTGTTGGGTAGTTGGTGTGAGAAGAGTTAAAACGGGTTAAAAACGAGAGGAAGAGAGGAGAGTCTTGACTCCTGTATCGGACGCGCGCCGGACGACGAGTGAGCGAGGTAAAGTTCTTCTCGGCTGACGAAGCCTCCTCTAAGAATAGACGCGCAGGTCACGTGGCCGAGTTCTGCGCAGCCCCCGGTCACGCCTGCCGTTCCTCCTCGAAGAATGTTCTCCCAGATAACGCAGCTAAGGTCGTCGAGATCTAGACGAGGCTAACCTCGGATCCCTGTCAATGTCGAGGGAAATCCCCGGAAATCCCCCCGCGATTTCCAGATTTTTGACACTTCTTCCGGGTATCGGGCGAACGTCACGACTGTCGCCGGGCTCGACATTTGAATTCGTGCCCGAAATTGTTCGGCTTCCGGTTAGGACTCCGGCCAATCCAAGGGCTGCGACATTCGGAACTGTGCTCCGGGCGGAGAGAGATGCGTTGGCAAGAGCCGTTCCCTTTTATTTACAGCTTGAACCGCTGAAATTTTATCCCGGCATTCGGTTTCGTTTGAATTTTATAATCCATTGGGAATTTTTCTTTTCCGTTGGAAATCTCCACCGCGATAGCGACTTTCGAAACAACGAACCGGCTTTCAAAACTCCCGCCCGCCTCGATTCAATTCACCAATTCATCGGAGCTGCGGATCTGGAGAGTATCCTTCGAGCATCGAACCGGCAACGTCGCCTTCCGCGCTGTCTCCTTTACCAACGCACACCTATCCGAGTCCCGCGTCCCAACCGGGCCTCGACCGATTATCCAGCCGAGAAAGAACCGCGGCTTCTCTCGATTGCAACGCGATGCATCTTCGTAATTCATCCCTGGAGTCTGGAGCTTGTTCGAGATCCGACGGATTTTTGGGGGGAAATTCGGGTAGCATTGCCAGTTCTTTCTTTAGAACGAAAGCCGCGGAGCGCTTAACGAGTCAGGACACGAGCGCTCGTGACCGAGATATTTTCTCCCTTGTAGAACCTATGTAAGCGAAAAAATAGTGAGCATCCGAGTGCGCGGGTAGTGGGTGTATCGGTGTGTCTGTGACGCGTCTATGTCGTTACACGTATGCGCATCGGAATAAAAGAGTCACGTGCACTTTTGCATTCTCTCTTCGATCGATGATATACGATAACCGAGATCGCGACGACGGCCTTTTACGTCACGTGAGCTTTATACGTATAATTTCGTTATACACGCGTATGTAATTGCTTGCGCGTATTTAAATTGTTTATTTATAGTTTGTTCACTCAACGCCTTAAGTGTATCTTATATGCTCATTTCGTTACCCACGATTATTTATATTATTGTTATTTGCTGTATTCGATTCTGAATTCGTTAAAAAATATTCACAATTTTCTTTGCTTTTGCTATAGATGGATATTTTTGAAATTAAATAATGCAATATGCTTTATATTTTTAATTTTATTTATGCGTTCGATTTTATAAACTATTTTGAGAGAAAAAATATATTATTTCGTTTATTTCCTACTTATTTTTATATGGATATAAGATCGTGTTAAAAATAATAGTGGTCGTGAAATTATATGTACTTTAATTTTAAATTAAATAAATAGTTTTGTAACGAATGATCGTAAATTATAATTAAAATCAACTATTACATATTAATAAGCAACGTTTTCGAATTGTAATAAATTACGAGCTTTGAAATAAAAGCTTATGGCTATTGTATAATTAATAACTGTTTCAAATAATATATTTTATACAAGTTTATATATTTTTATATAATTTATATAAAAATATAAATATTAAATTATTTTTGTAATTTTCAAATATTGTGTACTATTAAATTCATAATATTGAAATCGACATTTTCTATTAAAGATTTACGTATAGGTTTATTTTGCTATAATTTTATAAACTACCGTATTATATTCGTATATTTTTTAAAAAATGGAAGAAAGTATTATAAACAAAAAAGGAGTGGAATGATTTTATTCTTAATATTGCAAGTTATAAAATGGTCGTGAAATTCAAGAATTGATCGACACGTTACGTAATTTTCTAAATAGGATGTTTCAAAACGAATGTCGTTACTATTAACTTATTTAAAAAAAAATTTTTATTCATTTCAATATATCGTTAATAGGTTCCTTTGATTTGTATAGTAAGGAAAGATTTAGTCATTAATTGTATTTTATATATATCAAATAATTTAATAAATTTATGTTAAAATTTATGGAAATTCTGTAGTGAGATTTTTATTTATTTATTTTTAACAATAATTTTAATAGTTATGATATTAATGAAATAGTTTTATTTAAGCTTATATTTTTTTATAAATATTTCATATTAAATTTAATTCTTTTAACGTATTTGCACATAACTATATTTTTATTATAATCATAAAAATTTTAAAATAAGAATTTTAAGCAGTTTTTATAAATAATTTTTTTATTCATTTAAAAATTAATAGCATTTATTAATATGAATAATTGAAAATAAAAATTAAAAATATATAAACATGCGACTATTTTGATAAAGTTGCACGATACGCAAATCGTAACGAATAAATTTAACCTCCGCATTTCATGAGTTTTCATAGTCTACTCTTTCTTTACCTTTGTCAAAGTTAAATTTGTTCTCAATTATATCTTAAGAAAATTTTGGATGTGTCCTTTGAGTGAGCTCGTCTCTCATTCTTTATCCTTTACTTAGTTCCATTTCTGACTCACGGGCGCGAAATCATCACCGCATACATCCACGCAGCCACATGTAATGTTGGTGACATCGGTTATCAATCGAGCATTCGAAACGACGTACCTTCGAAGGTTTTTTTTTCAAGATTATACGCTATGTATTCGTTATTCGTTCCATTAAAATCGAAAACCCCCGTTCGTTTTCAACTCGTTCGATTGATACCTCGAATCGATACCCGTCTTCCTTCAGATTTGCATTTTCTCCCGAGGCATCATTCGGAAGTGAGGTGAGAGACGAGAAATGAGAGTAAGATAAAGACAAAGAGTAAGCGGGTCACCGGGGCGCGAAGAAGAGAATTGCGTAAAGGCTCCTGGCGCCACTCCAGGATCATCGAATCAGTGCCTAAGTACACGGGCCCGCCAAAGTTCAATGGAGCAACGGTGACGCGACTCCTGCGAAATTCGCGTGTATTTATATATGGGAGTTGTCTAGACCTTGCTACATACGCGTCTATGCGAAATCATTCGACGAGTGCTCATGCCAAAATACTCGTGGATTGCGGAAGGAACGAGGACCCGATGTTTCAGCTTTATTAACTGATCTTTTAAAGCCCATTGTCTTATTCACTGAGCCTTCGTTGTGAGTCCACGCTAAGCGGAGACTCAACACCGCCAAGACTTTGTAAGAAAAAAAGAAAAAAAGAAAAATAGTTTTCTCTCGTTTCGAAATTAAGGCTCGTTGTATTAAAAATAATTGATTCGATATAGAGAGATTCTTGATATTTCTATATTATTCTATGTCTGTTTGAAATATCGATATAAAATTAAAACGAATAGAAATAAATTTTATACGCGATAAATAAGCGATTATTATCGTTGTACATTATATTTAATACGAATGATAAAAAAATAAATTTTATTATTCTATATCGTTATTTAAATTAACATTTTTTTCTTAGAATTTGCATTATATCTCAAATTTACTCGTGAAATAACATTTTTAATTATTTAAGTTAATCTTTCGAAATAGAAAATTTTAATTATTATAAATGATTTGGGGTTATCTTAAAAGGAAATAAATGAATTTAAGTTGCAGATATTTAGTTTTTAATATGCGTAAGAATCCTTTTTAAACAATAATTATTAGTATTCATTGTTTATCTTTTATTGACAAATTATCGGTAAATAAATTAATAGGATAAGAATAATGGTAAAAACTCGCAAATCAAACCAGTAATTTTAAGGTCAAACTCCACATCGACAAATAATATGAAATATAACGAGCTTTATCTAAATTGCTTTTTACACAATTGCGTTGATAAAGCATAATAAAAATAAATATAAATTCACATAATTTATTCTCGTAGTTGATATTCTCTGCTCAAAAAATTAAAGTTTACCAAATATAAGCCAATTATATCAATTTTTTAATTCGTCGTATTGAAAATTTGATTTTTTGCTTTGAACATAAATATAAATCGTAAGATTGTATTAAACGAAAATATGCATTAAAAAGACACTTTTTAAAAAAGTCTATGTGAAACAAGATTAACTTTGTGGATATAAAACATTTATTTTATAAAAATTACTATATTAAATACTAGGAAATATACGTATCACGATAAATACTACATAATTTGTTTTTAATTTTTACGCGAATATCTTCGCAACCATGTGTGTATTACAAAAATTAATGCATCGATGTTTACCGTTTAAACTTAACTCGTATTTGTTATATTGAAAAGTGCAAAATCTGTTCGTGACATAAAAGTAAGTTTCTTATACGTCTAGCTTATAAACCTCTGTTAGATATTCATTGATTTTTGACTCGTGTCATCTCGTTCTTAGCGAGTGATTCGGAGAAGCATAACTAAACGATAACGAGAATAATGGACGAGGATCAACCGCAACTCAAATATCGTTATACATGCATATGCGCGTGTGTGAAGTAGTTAGCTCGTATCGGTGAAGAAGCAACGGAGCAACGGAGCAATGGAACAACGGAGCAACGGAGCAATGGAGCAACGAAACAACGGAGCAACGTAGCAGCTGATCGCATGCCAATGGACTACGTCATCATCGGAGTCGCGAAAAACTTCGTAGCGGTGGTACTTTCCGTATATATCTCGTGTTTTTGACCTGATTTTACATCGACACTTTCTATATGAATATGCGTGTGAATGTTGGACCTTGCCACTGTCTGGCTCAACTATACGTACATTCGGTAATTGCATTTTTTAAATTGGTTCCGCGACATGACTAATTCAATTCTCCAATTTTATCAATTCTTAGTTATTCGTGCATTGTGTATTTTTGTTATAATTTTTAACTAGCTTTCATTCATAGGGTCTTAGAAAGTTTTTATTTGATAGTCAATTATCATTCATGGTTTTTTACGTGTCGGGTCTCTTTTTTCTTTGTCGGGTTAAGTCTGCAGAATTACTCGAGATAAAATCATCGACGAGAATTCACAATTATATATTCGTCGTAATTTCAACGTCGTGTTGAAATACGAATATATTTTATAATTTCTTTTTTATTTATGTAAAATTAGAGAATGAATTTGTTTATAAATAATATAAAAAATACATAAATTTAACGGTATATCGTGTATTTTTATTCATGAATTATTCTATATGATATAAAATCGTTTTTAATTTTTTTAAAAACATTTTTTTTCATTACAATGTAAATAAGAAAATAAACATTATAAAGTTATAAATTAAAATTTATTAAAAGGAATTTTATTTCTTTTATTGTATGTTACTACAAATAATTATTATAATATTAAACCCCCATGCAAAGTTTTGTTATTGCGGAAACAGATTTTTAAAATTATCTAGTAAAAATCAAATGTCTATATAGATTTCTAGAGATAAAGGAATATAGTTTACGAAAATTGAGTAATTTATATATTGTGGATACTAATTAAAATATGAAAAAATGATAGTCTTAGAAATATATAATTATAAGTATAATCTAATTTACATTTAATGTTAACGATGAGTGTATGACATAATATGGAGATGCTCGTTTTAAAGTTAATATGCTTTTCATTATTTATCTATTTTTTTATTCTTGCAATATATCTCTTATCTGTGGTTAACAGATAAAGTTTGTGCATTCTTACTCCCATGTTTGGACGCGTTTTTATAAGATGAATTATTAAATGATTTGAAAGTCTCATGCAGAAAATTAATACCATTATAAGCTTGTAAAAACGATGAATAATTACAGCGATAATGATTTCTTTTAGTTTTTTTAAATAAATATTATTTTTTTAACTATTTCTTTATCTAATCAAATAGTTGGAGTTACCTTTTTTACTAATAAAAATTTAAATAAGTAGAAAAAAGAATTCTGTTAAATATTTTGTTAAACAGAATTAAATTGTTTCTATTAAAAAAATTCAATTATATCAGCTATACAATATATACCAAAAAATATACTTTTGTTTGTTTGAATTTAAAATAAAATATTACAAAACTACTATTACATTAATCTGATTTATAAATTATTTATAGAAAATAAAGTAGTCAAATATGTATACGTATACATACTTATATATATTTTTTATATAGATTTTATTTTACTTCAAACACGGTTAATTGTATTTTTTAATTATAATAATGCTTATTATTGAAATTAAAAATAACAAATATAAAAACTCTTACCGGTCATTTACATACAAAATTATTTAGTATAAGATGCGTATTTCACAATGAATATTTTTCTTTATTAATTCGAATAGCATTAAATCAATAAATTATTTCTTAGGGTGAATATTAAAAATGTAATAAGATTACAATTATCATTTATAAATATGTAAGTACTTTGAACATATGATTTTTAAAAAACTATGCGTGCTGGTTTAATAAATTTGATTCTTTTATCGTAAATAATTTTTACTATATCATTATCTGATAAATTATATAATATACTTAATAATATGTATTTTTATCGATAATTTCATAATAAAATAAGAAATGTATATTTTAGCGATTCTTTGCAATGTATATTATAAAATATCTAAGCTTTGTTCATTTTTGCCTTTAATTTCGTATAATACCAAATGTGAGAAGATTCATGCATGTTTGATATTTATCAATAGAATATCTGATCAATAAAAATTCAGAAAAGTCTAATTAAACGCATTTAAACTTAAAATAAACACGATGCTAACTGAATACTTACTCAAAAAATAACATTTTAATTTCTCTGATTTCGAATAAATGTTGATATATGAATTATAAAGAGATTGTTGTATAAAATACATATTCTTTAGTAAAATATTGTTATTTAATAATAAAAGTGTTTGAATATAAATAATTGAAAAGTTTTATTGTAATAATATATTTAACGCCATCAATATAAATGGTTAAATAAATAGTATTTAAATAAATTAAGAATAAGTATTTAAATATTTCTATTATTTTATTTTTAAATAATTATATTAATTAACCATTACATGAAAATTAATATATATTTATATTTTTACTGAAAATTCATATAAATGGTAAGTAGATTTTTACATAATTTTAAAACAATATATAAAATATAAAGTTAAATTATAATTTTTTCATTAAAAAACTTATTAAACTAGATATATTTTTCAAAAAGTTTATATAAATTAAAATAAATATAAAAATAAATACTGCATTAATAAAATTGCATATATTATATATATGCGATAAAAATAAATTTGTAGGATTTTTAATAAAATTATAATATCTTATTTTTACTATATTTATTTTATAGTAACGTAAATACTTGTATATAAAGAGTAATAATTTTATTTAAATAATATTTATAAACGCTCTTTTAGTATTATGTAATTAGTGTTTTAAAATTCAAGTGTTTCTAGACAATTTTACTTGAAATTATTTATAGAATAATAATTAGAAAATGTAATGTGTTAGTATTTTACCTTATAGTTAAACATTATTTCATGAATTCATAGTTGCAATCCATATATTTTATGAAAAGTATATATATATATATATAATTATTTTATAGGGTTGTAAAAGTTACCTTTTACGAGAGTCTAACGTTTCTTATACTATTTAAATCATTGAGGAACATTTAAAAATACATGTGTGCACATTAGACGTTGGCACTGACGATGATGTTTCAATTTTGTAACACAGAATAAGTCCTTACGATTTTTCTCGTGACTTTGGTAGGTCAAAACTTTTTTGTTAATGTCATTAGAATATAATTCATTTATCAATTTTTTTTTTACTAATTGATAAAATTTATCATTTAGATGTATTTAAAATTTAATTTTACAAGTCAACTTTATCAGATGAGGTGCATAACGAAATTCTTTAATATTTATGAATTGAGAAACTAATTAATATATATATTTTTCATCTAAAAAATACATTGCAATCCAATTAATCGATAATATCATCTTGATTTGTTCATAATGGAATTAGTTTCTACTATTTTTTGTATGTGATTGGAATGTTATGGATAGTTTAGATTACATAGATAAAGTAATTATTATTTTTTAACTTATCGTAGCAAAAAAATTTGCATATAATGTTATCTGTTAAAATAAAACATTTATTATTGATCCAACCGAATAAATTTTTAAGTGTGTAATATTAATTAGCTAATTAATAATGTACTAAAAAGAAAGTGTTACTAGTTTTGGATTCAAATTATAATTTTTATATTACGTACTTATATACATTATAATATATATAAATCATTTTTTATACACTTAATTAAAAATATGTCTACTCAATTTATAAGTAACCAGTATAATATAAATATGTACATGAAATTGAAATATAAAATATGGAATATTAAAAAATATGAAATATAAAAATTGAATTTGTTTTTAAAATACATGTATTTAAAGTAATGAATAAAACATTGATAATTATGTATTTTGTTAAATTAAATTACTTTTTTTTGAAATAAGAAAAAAGAAATAATTAACTTAGATCCTTAAACAATACAATATAGGCATTGGAATGATTGTGAACTTAGACATTTGGCATTTTACGTCACTATAGAACTTGAGGTTTAGATTTGTCCGAGTGTAACTGAAGACCGGTTGAGTAATATTGTGTCTCTTAATGATATTTCATGATAAATGTCTACAAAATTTGAGTAAGTACTACTTTAGTATACCAATTAATTTAGATTAAAATAATTTATTTTTTAACAATGTCTGTAAAAATATTAAAATATTTAATTAAATTTTTTTATTTAAATCTTAAATATTATATGTATGGATATATCTATAATATTAATATTAATATTAATAGCAGCGTAATACGAATAATTTTATAGTACGTTACATGAAATCAAATTTAAAGAATTATTATGGATAAAATTTATTCTAAATTTGGAGTATATTTATTAATTATTTTTTAAAATATATAATTATTTTGACATTATTTAAGAAGATTGACAACAGGTCTATTTTTAGATATTTTGTTCACTTATTATTCTTAAAGTTTTAGAATTGTCCAACTACTTTAGATAAAATAATTGTAAAACCCTTTTTTATTTATCATACTAATTAAAATTGAAATAACTTATTTTATATAATTACATTTATTACGTTAATTATTATTATCATTGAAAGTTTATATTCAGTTATATTTTTATTCATTTAAAAATTAAACAATGCTTTATAATTTATTATAATGAGAATAAAATTATTGTTTGTAATATTACTGTTACTGATAATATTAATATATAATTAGAAAATATTTAAAAATAACATAATTTAATGAAATAATTGAAGTAATTAATCTCTACTTTTTAAATGTATTTTTAAACAAGTAAAATAATTGTAAAATAATTTGAATAATAATAAATTAATTATAATTGAATATGATTAAGTATTGCTGAAATGGTTAAAGAGAAATATTATATTGCTATATCGAATGCATGATGTATTCTTATCGAACCATAAACGTATCAAAATTTGTGACTCGTAGGTGCATATTGCAGATTAAATGCCTTCCATTAAAGATGGGTGCGCGTCAATATGTAAAAAATTTCTATTGTGTAAGAAAACACCTCGTTTCGACTTCGGTCAGTGAGCTCAAATAGACACGTGTGATACGTTTTTTCCAAATTTTTTCGTGTATAATCCTTATTAGGTTTTTAATCTCAGTCACAATATATCTATTATTTTAGTATTTTATTTTTTATCAACTAAGTAAATTATACATTTTGTATTTTCGTTTCTTATTTTTAATTTTAATTGATATTATACATTATGAGCTTTTTTATAATATAAAACTATAAAATCTTATATTATTTAGTTTCACCAATAACATAGATTTTAGTTAATTAAATTAATTATTTTTTGAAAAAATTATAAATCCTGATTTTTTACAATAAGTTTGTAAACATTTCAAATGAAAATTAATATAGGCTTATTTGTACGTTGAATATAATTAATATAACTAATTCATATAATTAAAATATTAATAACTTATTAGTTTAAGATACAAAAAATGATTAATTTAATTTTAATTTTTATATTCTATATTTGATTAACATTATATTATTTTTTGTAAATTTCATAACTATGGTTTTTAATTATATAATTTTTTAATTTTTAAGAATATTTGTCGATTTAAAGGTTATAGGAATTCAGTTTTATTTAAGACATTTTTTTATTTTTAGCTTTTTAATAAATAAGAAGTCAATAACAAATTCGACATTTTTTATGAAAATTTTTATTTTACATATTTTAAAGAAGAATACGCAACTAAAAATAATGTGTGCACGCACAAGAAGTTTCAGAATACACATCTAATATTTTAAATCTAAATTTGTCGTTTTGTTTTGATGCTATGAAAAATCATTGAGCAATAATTACTAGCAATTTTTAAATATGTATAAGCTATTTGATCTTGAGATATTGAATCATGTCAATGTTCTGCCTAAACTTAAATGTACTTCCTTAAGCAATCGTTAAAGAAAAAATTAATTAAAAATTTAAATCTAAAAGTTAAAATTTTTAATTTTTAATGGAGTTTCATATAATATAATATATTAAATAATTATACTAAATATATAATAAATAATATAAATCCAGACTATAATGATAAAATATTAATCTTACATTTTTTAAAATATATTGTTCGTAAATTTATTGAGACGCACAACATAAATTTTATATAACTTCCAACTCTCACTATGTGCGATGTGTTACAAATAAATATTTTTTAAAATACAAGAAATTTTATTTTTATTTTTCTATAAAATATGTTTATAATTTAATTAAGATTTTTGAATATTTTTTGTTATTATTATATTATTAGATAAAATGTTTTTTTTCATAAAATTTCAAATATAAATATTTACTAAAAATAATTTTATTTACAATAAATATTAAAACAGATTGTTTAAAAAATTATTGTTTTATACATTTAAAAATATGTGTGCACTAAAGTAATTTAAAATACAAAATATATAATTAAAGTGTATGAAATTAAATAAATTAATTTTCGTTTTTATAATTTTGATTACCTTGCTTATAAATATTACATTTAAAAAAATATGCACTTATTATAAAAAATATACAAGATGAATAAAATAATTTCATATAAGCGTTTAAATACTGACTTAAAAAAGCTTCACTACGAGTTACTGGCGGATACAAGGACAAGATGGAAAACAATTCAATGCCAAGATCATTTCACGTATTAAATGTAATAACTAATAAAGGGGATACTTATAAGGATGCACTGGTTTACACACACTCTCTCTCTCTCTCTCTCTCTCTCTCATATTCGCTCACGTTACCTAAGAAAGTAGTCTACATATTATGAGTTTTATTATATTTTGAAACCAAAATGTTTCGGTCAATAATATCTTTTCTTATGGGTGTAAAATGTTATAAAAATTTATTTATTAACAAAATTTTATTTTAATTTTAGATGATTTAAAATTATATGCATATTTGTATAGAAATTTATATATTTGAAAAAATAATCAAATAAAAATAATGCAATAATAAAACTACAATACTCTAATTTAGAGAAAAATATAATGTAAAACCGAAATTTATATAATAAATATATATTTTAAGAGAAATTTAAAAAAAAAATGTTTAGTTTCAATATTTAAAGCACATACTACCATTAAAATGGTTTAAATAAAAAAATTTAATAGTAAAATATATAGAAGAAAAATAAGTAAGAGATTAATGGAAATCATTGGAATTTTTTTAATTTAACTAAATCTATAAAATTAAAATGATTTGCTATGAAAACTAGACCGACAAATTAAAAAAAAATCTGATAAAAATGATAAGATAAAATAATTTAAGACGAATAGTTTCCTGTGTATAAGTGTAACATTTTGGCACTCATCTGTTATTCTATATCATGTATATTATATATAGTTAGTTAATATATATTTAGTTTAATATACACTCGTATATTCAAGCATTTTATAAATATATATATATAAAAGGATAAATTTTAAGAAATTTTATATTAGTTACTAATTTTATATATTAGAAAAATAAAAAATATGGATATGTTGAATATATACTTTTAAGATAATTTAAATTAAAATAAAATTTCTTATAATTTTTTTATTATACAATTTAATTTTTGTTCAAAAATTGTTTAAAATTTGTTAAAATATCATTAAATATTGATTTAAATATGCATTTTTACAAGCTGTGACATTATTTTATAAATTTTTATAAATAGAATGTAAAATAAAAATAAAAATTTAAAATAAAAATAACGAACATTAATTATATGTGTAATAAAAATATATTGAGTTTTATGATAATATTTTTTTCAGAAAAATGAATTCATGAATTTGAATTTATTAAAAATAATGTTTTAAATACATAAATATACATATTATAAATATATGTTTTAATAAATAAACAAATATATAGTTTATTTAACCTTTAATTTTTTAGTTTTTTATTTTATGAACATTTTTCAAGTTTTCTAGTCCACTTATAATTTATATATTGCTTAACGTATCTTAATACTATATATAGTTACATTTTAATTTAAGTCTTTAATTTAATTGTATAGAAATGGAAATAATGTAATAATTATATTATAAAATAATAATAATATTTAAATGAAAAATGTTGTATAATTTTAATTTTTAAAATTAGTACACACACAGACACACTTAAATAAATATTTTAATTAAAGGCAATTAAAGATTGTATATAAAGTTAATTAATTGTTCAATTAATTACTATGTTTTTTTTAATATTGAATTTTATATTTGATACGAAATAATTTAAATATAAATAATAAATTATGTATTAAAATTATGTATTAAAATTAGGTATTAAAATTATGTATTAAAATTAGGTATTAAAATTATGTATTAAAATTATGTATTAAAATTATAATATTTAATATATAAATTAGTCTTAACCTTATAATTTATTATTACATACAGTTTAATCTAATATTCAATTTATCTTTTCGTACTGTAAAGTCGGTATAGTAGAACTTACAAGAAGCATGTTTGATCGATTATTTCAATTTTAATTGAAATTTATTTTTTACATTGTTTAATATATAAATATTATTGATACATAAATATTTATTAAAACAGTACATATTTTATTTTTGTCATTTAAAGAAGTTTAAAAAACATGCTTTTTGGTAAAATTTATAATTTATTTTTATGTTTTATTATGTAATTATCATAATATTGGATAAATCGGTTAACCGCTTAAAGATGTAGTGTAAAGCTTATAATATTCTTAAAAATATATATAATATGTTGTAAATATTATAATGATAATATTCAAATATTGTATCTCATTAATTATATCAGAGACAGATATGAATTCTTGTTTGAAATAAACAGTAAAAATCAATGTGAAAAAATGTTGAGATGAGTTGTACTATTTTTAAAAGTTTTTATTTCAATAAGTTTCAGCCTTAGCTTAATTAGAAAAATTACGAGCATACGATTATGACAACTATAATGTTCCTCTAGATACTATCAAAAATATATTTTTTAAATCATTAGCATTATGTATATTTAAATTATTTTTTTTTAAATACATTTAGCTGGTTAATACATTTTTTGAGGATATATTAAAAATCCATTCATAATAAAAATAAATACATATTTTAATATAACACTAGGAATATGTTATGATTGTTAAATTTAAAATAGGGAATAGAACTTCCTATACTATCAGTATGATGCGAGAGAAAATAGTGAAGATAACGGCGCTTTGAAATTTGAAAAGCTTTAGACTTTAGAAAGGTCAATTTATGATGCTAGTGGCGCCATCTTACGGTATTAGTTACGATTACTAAAGGCAAACACATAACAAAAAGCAATAAAAGAGAGAGAAATAGATATATAAAAGGAGAGATAAAAAGACAAATGGGAGCAATAGTACGTAATGATGGAAGCCGGAAATTTTTCGCTTTTGACGTCGAAAGCGTAAACTAAGGTGACGCATTACGGTAATTTTATCAACAATTGACTTTTTGTTAACTTAAAAATACTCCTTTATAGCTGTGGACGGAGACTCAGAAGCAAACTCTAACCTTAAAGGTGTAAAACTGATGGCTTTTTTGTGATTTGTGATTTTTGTTGTTTATGATTCAAGTGCCTTTCAACTGTTTGTTTTTTTAAATCTTTAAAATTATAAAAATATGATATTTGTTTTTAATGCGTGTTTGTGTGGTGTTTTTGACACTTCTTAGGTTATGGGGTGAACACGTCAAGAGTTTTTTGTTGATTCACTATATATTTTTGTAATTAGATATCTTCAGATCTATTATACGTTAAAATTATTCTTTCTCAGCATTTTATTGATGAGAATACTTAAGTATTTTTTGTCTTTTGTGTCGTTACTTGTTGTCATAAAGCTAAATGACTGTTCTTGGGCGTAATCCGTTATTAATGAACAAAAATTAATTTTCACATTTTCGTTTTTAGCTTTTATACGTACAATTTAAAAACACTTTTAAATTTATTTTTATTTTAGCTACATTTTAAAATTTAAACGTAATGTCATTTTAATAAAAAAATTTGTCAATGAAAGTCAAATTGAAATGCTTCTTAATATTTTCTTATAAATTTATTCTAAACATCACTAATGAAAGTGAATAGAATATAAAAACTAAAAAAATCTTGTAGATCTGACTATTTACTCATTTTAATAATTTAAATATTTTGGCATTTAAAGAATTTATTAATTTATAATAAATTTTTTTTGTGTATATGTTTTAATTTTATTAAAATTAATTCTTGAATAGTTATAATATTTGTTGTTAAATTACTTGAATTTAGTTGTAAAATATTGAAATGTTAGTATTGTATGTGTATAAATAATGTACATTTATAAATATGCATTACTGATTAAATTTTGAATAAATAATGCATGTATTTTTCCTTTATTTATTTATATTTGATTTCATATTATTTTAATATAAAAATTATTTGATTATGTGTGTACATATATATATAGTGTTGTATGGTATATCTTGAAGAACTAATATTATTTTTGGTTTTAATTTAATTCAAAATAGCTATTGCTTAAATTTTTCTATTTATAATTGATAATTTGTTATAAATTATAGTAAAGTGAATGGATTTTTTAATTTTATTACACTTATTTTTATTAATTATTAAACTAAATTTTTTATAGATCGTAATCATAGATTAATGTAAATGCTTTATATATTTTTTCTACTATAATGTAATCATAAAATTAATTTGATTAAAAACAATAATTTTACATGAATTATTTCATATAAAAAATTTATTAATTTCATATATTTATTTTATTTTTATAAGATTTAAATTCTTTAATTTATAATCAAAATTTTGTGAATTCAAAACTAATGTTATATTGATATAAAAATTGTAGGAAATATGGGACTCGTAATTTGGTACCATCGTTGCAATACGCATGAGATAACTGCTATATTTGAATTGCTAACTTTTAATTAGATATTATAATATCAAATTTCAATGCTTTATTTATAAATAAGCGATATAATATTGTAATACAGTAGGTTAAATACAATTAAGACTATATTTTTTCAGCAAGATCTTTGTTATTATATTTATATATTGTTAAAAGATAATTATTTTAACACTTTATTAAATTAATATTAATAAAATTATACTTTTAAATTTTTTTAGAAATGGCTTGACATCAAAGTTGAAAGATGTTGCCCGAAACAGAGGCAAACATTGAAAATATGACAGAAGGTTTGTAAATTTTTTGATAAATCAATATTTGATTATTAAATATTATTTACAATTTGTACATTTATAGTTTTTGCAATAATAAAAATATATTTTGTAATTTTATAGAAGGTGAAAATCAACCTAGTTGTGAAGATGGAACAGAAAATGGTAAATATAATTTCATAATCTTTATTAGTTTTACAGTAATTATAAATTTTTTAGTAGCTTATAATTAATTAGTTTATTCTTAATAATATTCAATTTTATATAAAATATATTTAGTTTGAATACTTTACAACGATCTTTATTAAATTTTTTAAAGAAGTTTTATGTATATTTTATTATATTATGATACATTATTTTATTAAAAAAATAATTACTATTTAATTCTTTTTTGAATAGCCAAAAAAAATTGTATTTTAAAAAACTATTGAAAATTATAAATTATAAAAAACTTTATATTTCATTATAATTAGTACTACAAAAGAATGAATATACCAATGACATTGATTTATGTTATTATTAAAAAAAAGAAGCTTTTTATTCGGTATACTATAATTTACGTCTTTATCCCTTTATCTATACATAAGCTGTAGTATACCGTCAAAGTCAGGTATCTAACTTCATTTAATTAAATTAAGGTCCACTGTGGGCATCTGTTGTGTTACAAATGAGGCTTCATTTCTTAGTCAGTTTGAATATTCACAATTAGCAACTACAACCTCTTTATTTCATATTGTGTTAATTTATTTAATATAGAATTGTTAATTGATTTGAAAATTAAGGTTGAATGTTTTGTCTTTTATTTTAATATGGTTCTAACCTAGGAAATATGTCTTCGGTTTTTAGAAGCTACTGAATCACGCGTGGTTCAAGGTGAAGGTCTTCATGAAGGTACGATGGAAACAACGAGTTCTTCAGGATCATGTCAAGATACTTTATTAATTCATGGATTAGGACAAGGGGAAAGCAGCGACGTTACGAGTGTTCATACTGCTAGTACCTCCATATCGGGGAATGGTTAGTTTAATTTTCTAACAATTATTAATTAGAATTTGAATTATCGTACTATCTGCATATAGCATTAATAATTTTTGTAATATTTTATTATTAATATATTAGATTAAAATGTATCTTTTTAAATCTTGAAAATATTAAATGGCCTTTTTTATTAGATATTTTGTTCATATTAAATAATACATTAACTAATTAGTAATATTTAATTTTATACAGTTAAATTTATTCAATTATTTTAATTAATGTATTTTAACAATAGTATAAAAAAGAATTTAAATAAGTTACATTACAGAAGATATTGTGGGATATAAAAAGAATTATAAAATAACAATTAATAATTGCAGAATCCAATTCTAGTAGAGTGAGTATTGTAACTGTTTTATTTCCTTGGGGCGATCAAAAAGAAATAATGAAACGTCATCAAATGGATATGGATCTTAGACCTGGGGAATTTGTTATGCGATCTTTATTTGCTGATTTTACAATTCAAGCTGAAAAGAAAATGGAGGCTGTTATGACAGAAACAGTAAGATATTTTTATTATTAGAAAATATATTTTTTATTTTAAAAACATAAATGATGTATAATGTGTAACAATCGTTAGATTTAAAATACTATAATGTATTTCTTTTATGATTTTTTTATTTTTAATTTTAAATAATAATTATAAATAAATTTTATTTCTTTTTTACAGGAAAAATCTCTTTCTAAAGTTTTGCAAAGAGGCGAAGATCCTCAATTTGATCAACTTTTATCTGCTTTTGGATCAGTTGCTGAACACTGTTTACCTTCGATATTGCGAGCTCTTTTCAATTGGTATGAGAGGCAACTTGTAGATCATGGAACGGATCAAAAAAAACTTGCTGCTGCAAAAGAAGATCAAAAAGGCAAAAGGTAAATAATTGGAATGGCATTTATGAATAAAATACTAAAAATTATTTTATTTTTTTGAAATATTAATTTTATTTTAATTTCAGTATCATGTATACAATAGTATCGGGAAGCGTAGAAACAGTTGAAAAAAGTGAAGCAGACTTACTTCAAGAAAGAAGAGATTTAGCAGTAGAGTTTATATTTTGCTTAATGTTAATTGAAATATTGAGACAATTGCCATTCCATCCAGGTCATGAAGATTTAGTTTCATATATTGAAAATATTGCTTTTAAACATTTTAAGTATAGGGAAGGGTTAGTATTCACTTATTATTAAACGTATTTTAAAAGCATTATTATGAATAATTTTTTAATTATTATAGAATTCAAAATGAACCAAATGCTGGAAATATTCATATAATAGCAGATTTATATGCTGAAGTAATAGGTGTTCTTGCACAGTCTCGTTTTATGTCCGTTCGTAAATGTTTTGTAGTAGAACTGAAGGATTTACGAGCTAAGGAGCCTGGACCACATACAACGCAAAGTATAATTTCTTTATTGATGGGTATGAAATTTTTCAGAGTAAAGGTAAATAATTATATATTTTTGATTAAAAACATTATTATTTTTAAATTACATTTGAATAACTATATTTTAGATGGTTCCAATAGAAGAGTTTGAAGCATCTTTTCAATTTATGCAAGAGTGTGCTCAATATTTTTTAGAAGTAAAAGACAAAGATGTGAAACATGCACTTGCTGGTTTGTTTGTAGAAATTCTCGTTCCTGTTGCAGCTGTACGTAAAATATTATCACCATTAAATATCATTGATTATTTGATTATTTATTAATCTCAATTTTTGTATGCAGGCTGTAAAAAATGAAGTTAACGTTCCTTGTTTGAAGAATTTTGTGGAAATGTTATATTCTACGACTTTGGATATGTGTACAAAAAACAAACATCGTCTTGCACTTTTTCCGCTAGTTACTTGTCTTTTATGTGTTAGTCAAAAGACGTTCTTTTTACAAAATTGGCACTACTTTTTAGCGATGTGTCTCTCTCATTTAAAAAATCGAGATCCTAAAATGTGTCGTGTCGCTTTAGGTAAGAGATTATTTTTTTTTTATAATTGTGTATCTTTGAGTATATTGATAGGTTTCAAAAATTTTATTCTTGATTAATTTTAATATTTATTATTTTGTTTATCGAACAACATATGTTTTTGTATTTTTTATATTAATTAATTTTTTTAATGTTCTCATGGAGTAATTAAAACTTAAATGTGCAGCTTAAGTAATTATAGTCAATTTTATAAGAGATCTACATACAACTATAAAAATACTTGAAAATTAAATTTTTTACAAAATCTTCCTTGTTAATGAAACTTTTTAAAATTCAAATATTTAGGTATTGTAAGATATCACTATAGTCTTAATTTAAATTTGTTTAGGTTTATTTGTAACTGATATTATGAAGTAAAATTTTAGTTTGACATACAAATACATTTTAAAATAAATTTTATTTTATTTTTCGCAGAGGCTCTTTACCGACTACTTTGGGTATATATGATTCGCATAAAATGCGAGAGCAATTCGGCAACGCAAAGTCGTCTGCAGAGCATTGTGAATTCATTGTTCCCGAAAGGTTCAAAAGCCGTTGTACCTCGTGACACACCTCTCAATATTTTCGTGAAAATCATTCAGTTTATAGCCCAAGAGAGGCTGGATTTCGCTATGCGTGAGATAGTATTCGATCTGCTGTCCGTCGGCCGGCCAGTTAAAATTATTCTCACTCCGGAGCGTATGAGCATCGGTTTGCGTGCATTCCTCGTTGTTGCCGATAGTCTACAGCAGAAGGAAGGCGAACCACCAATGCCAAGAACAATGGGTGTTTTGCCGAGCGGAAATACAATGCGCGTGAAGAAAACATACCTGAATAAGGTTTCACTGAAAAATTATATAACACAACAATTAATAATTATTTTTTTCAAATCAATTTTTTGAGCTAATATTATTTATATATTATTTAATAATATTGAATCATATTATTTATATTTGTATTTGAGTTTTTTACATTGTTTACAGTTAATTATATTATAAAACAATATTATAAAATAATATTTCGTGTTAAATACGTATTGAAACAGTTTACAGTTACATCATTTTTATTATAGATAAGTAGTAGCTAAAAAGGATAATTAATGCATCGTATAATTAGACATTTTAATTCAAAACCTTTACATCCAATTGCTGTTTCTTTTTAAGATAATTTTAAACGCACATTAAAAGATAATTTTTTAAAAGAAAATAAATGTTTTAAAAAAATACGAATGTCTTATGAGAAAATTTTATAAGATTCTGCTTTGTAATTTATAATGCCGTTGATAGTAGAAAATGATTTTATAAATTTCATAAATCATAAGCAAAAGCTAAAAACATAATATATATAAATATAAAATACTTAAGAATATCAAATAGTACATAAATGGAGCTTAATTTCAAAGATATATGTTTTATATGTAGATGCTGACGGAGGACACGGCGAAAAGTATAGGAATGTCTTCGTACTTTCCTCACGTACGGCGCGTTTTCGTGGACATCCTGCGAGCTCTCGACGTCCACTACGGACGCCCGCTTATGATGACGAGTACTCAGAATGTCAACAAAGAACCCGATGAGATGATAACAGGCGAGCGCAAGCCGCGCATCGATTTGTTTCGTACGTGCGTAGCGGCAGTACCGCGTCTTATACCCGACGGTATGACCGGCGCTGAACTCGTTGATATGTTGGCGAGACTCACCGTGCATATGGACGAGGAGCTTAGAGGTCTAGCTTACCAGAGCCTCCAGACACTGGTCCTTGACTTTCCAGATTGGCGCCAGGACGTCGTGCTCGGATTTACGCAGTTCCTTGCTCGAGACGTGCAGGCAAGTCCACGATTTCATAAGTTTAGTATGAAACACGTAGATATTCAGATATTTTCCCTTTGATGGGAACAAGATTTATTAATCAAGATATATATATATATATATATATATATATCTTATACATATATTAAATAAGTTGGAAGTCATGTGTAATTAATTAAAAACTGGTAACTTTAATACTAATATTAGATTTTGTCTGTTTAGGACACGTTTCCCCAGTTACTCGATAATGGACTACGTATGTTACTGCAATTATTGACCTGTTGGAAAAATGCTCTGGCAAATCCAAGCGCTAAAGCAAAAGAACAGCCGGTCGATGGTGTAAGGTTGAACTCTCGTATGATCGTCGATGTCGGGGTGAAGAAGAGTGAAACTACGGGCCAGAAAGTTGAACCAGTGTCGAGCGTTTTTCACTATGTTGAGGGGTTTGCTCTTGTAATGCTTTGTAATTGTCGATTATATCCTCGACGATTGGCTGTTCATATTCTGAGAGAGATCAAGCTTTTACTCAAAACATTTTGTAATTTCTTCTTTTTTAGATTTATATTATATTTATTTTTAATAACTTTGATTATTTACGGTAAATATATTCTTTAAAGATAAAAAGTGAACGTTAAATTAAATCTAGAATTAAAATATTTTTTCTTTTTTCGATATATATCGATTCATATATAGTAAAAAAATTAAGGATTTTGCTTTAAAACACATATAATCAAATACATTTTTCAAGAACGTAGATTCGGCTTTTAATGTAATTTAATAAGTTTTTATATAATGAAATAGATATCGAGTTTGAATAAGTTAAGTTTCTTATTTTATATACTACAGATAAGATTTAATTTTTTCGTATATAATAACAATAATTAATACAGTTTCAATTACATCTATATTAAATTATAAAATTATTTAAAAAAAATGAAATAATTACAATCGATATTCTTAAAATAATGGATTGTGTTTTTAATTTAGTACTTATATTGATTAACATATTTTAGCTAACTTAGAAGACGATCAACCAGTGATTGATGTAATCGATGTCTACTGCCCAGCAGTTTTAGAAAAGTATTACTATATGCTTCCTCCTGCAGAAAAGGCAGCCGCTGCTTCGACATCTAATGTTGATTTACAATGGATTGCAGATAGAAGCAGTTGTGTCTGGACAGCTGGTATAAATTTTTTTTATTATCTTCTACTATAAATATATGTATATTTCGATGTTATTTATTAATTTTATTTATATATTTAGGATTCCATGACGAAAATAGCACAAAAAGTTCCTCTTTACTAAATTTAAATGGAGCTGATCCTTGGAGCAGTTGTTTATTTGCATTTTTAGAAAAGGATAGAGTTTTAACACTGTGTCCAAATGCTGTTGCTCATTCATGGCCTATTGTTTTTAATCGTATAAATTCTTTATTTACCGTTGTCGATCCCACGTAAGTTGTTATTTAACTATATTAATTTAAAAATTTTTTAAAAATTTGTATGGAAATGTGTCATTGTTTTTTTTATTTAATTTCAAATTAATTGTTATAAAAACGTTTTATTTGTGTTTTATTGGGAATAACATTATTTAAATAATTGTTTAACGTTGCTGTAATAATATTATTGTACTAAAAAATTTTGTTTAATTTAGTGATTATATTAAAAAATTTTTTAATTAAAATTATTTCTTAATAATTACAACAAATATATTTTTTTAATTATTTTAGTCCAGTAAATGATAATAGAGCATCTCTGTTGAGAAGTTCTACTGCGATTCGTAAACCAGTCAACGAGAGAGATGTTTACATGCATGTATGGAAGAATTATTTGACTTTTGGTTATCGCGTTGTACCGCCTATTCCGAGTCCAATAATTCGCTGTGCAAGTCCAGATCTTAGCTTAAGGTAAAAAAAATTTATTTTAAATTTACGCGTAGTATAGGTATTTCTAACGAATATTCTGTTATACTTTATGTAAAATTAAAAAAAGAAATTATATAAATGTAAAAGGTGTAGATCTATATTGTTTTGGTGGAATGGTTATACTATTATAATCCGAACCCGTACAATTTGATGTGTTTTATAATCAATTCATGGTAGTTTAATTGGATATATAATATCAAATATTTTTATTATAAGTTATTACTAAGTTTTAACTAAGAATGTTTATTGTGTGCTTGTTTCATTTGATAATTCCCATGCATTATTAATTTTTTTTTTTTTTAATAACTTTTTAAAAACTGCTTTTTTATACTGTAGCATTTTTAGATATAATTAATGTTAAATGAATTATTTGGTGAAACAAAGTTTTTAAATAGTTATTGAATAAAACTTGAAACATGTGCAGTAAAAATTTATTTTTACTAAATTGAGAACTTTATAAGAATAACGCTTTTTGTTTAAAAAATATAATTATTGACAATAAAAAAGACCTAATTTAATGTATTATATCGCATAACGAGAATTTTATAAAATTAATAATTACTAGAATAATACATACGTATGAAATTATTTAAATTAAAAAAATAACTATTTTAAAATTTTTTTTATATTTACAAAATTTTCTTTCAGCTTATAAACTGAATTAATATATAAATTATGTGAATTTTTTCGAAACTTAGATTGTCTAATATTATATTTCAAAATTATTTTATTTAAAATTATTCTTTAAGTTGATTTCTGTATAGAAAACTGTATGTATTTATTGATATACTATAGTAAAATCATTAATTGCTATTTCTTTAATTTAAAATAAATAATTGTTTTTTGAAGATTTGAATTGAATTATTGTGATTTAGAAAATATTTTTTCAATTTAATTTAATTTTTATTTAATAAAATTATGATTCCAGCTTTATTTCAATACAAATATTAAATAATATTAGTAATGTAAATATTATATATAACGTACTAAAAAGGTAATTCTAAAATAAAACTAAAAATTTGTTATAAAATTCTCATTGTGTGAATTCATCCGTTAAAGATTATGCGTATTCGCTGCTTTTGCACCTACAATTTTTTCATTAACACCGCATGATTATTGATATTTTTATATATATTGTTTTACGTATTTTTATAACAATGTGGTGTGAAAGCTATGCTTTTGCCAATGTTAATACTATTAACATTATTTAAATTGTTTTTTAATACCAACAAAATAAAAATTTTTTTTACTAATTTACTTTAAACATGTATGAATTTAAAAAGCTTTCTTTAAATTAAAAAAATTGTGTAAAAAAATTTTTATGTGATTGGATAAATAGAATCATTTTAAATATTCTATGTAAAAATATGGTATCGTATTTTTAAATAAAATTTAATATTTTAGAATTTAAAAAATTTTTGTCATATTATGGTAATATTTTAATTTTATTTATAAATTTACTCGTTTACAAAGAGTTTTCGTTGAGATACTATGAATAACTTAATAAACAAATCTTATTTTGAATTCATTATAAATAATTAAAATTTATTTAAAATATAAATTATTCATATAGGAAGGAATTATATTTAATTTTAGTCAAACAAAAATCCTATATCATAATATTGTTTAACCAATAAAAAATTGTTAGTTTACAAAGCTAATTTTCACTGCAAGTAATTTTTTACTCTATTAACTTTAGAGTATTTTTGCAAAATTATTTTAGAAAGTTATTATAAACATTTAAAACTTATTTACACAAAATTCGTTTTTAGAATATAACATGAGGTGAGCTATTGAAAATGCCTTTAGATATGTTAAATCAAAACTAAAGCTTAGCTTCTACATTTGTCAACTCGACTTTCTGCAAGTATAAATGGATAATAAGTTAGCCTAATATAAATTTGTGTACCCGTGAAAATCGGTTTTTCCGATTACATTTAAAATCGAAGAAGTATTTTGGCGGTACACTGTATTGCATACTCTAAATATAGTGGTCAACATACGGTGGAGTTTGGTGTGTTGTGCATGAGTAAGGAGTTGAGTCAGAGCCTGGAGAACCTCGGCGGGGCCCAGACCCTGCCGGGCCGATTCTCCGTACCGTCCATATCCGGCATCTACACCAGGCACAAGCGGACCAGGTGAGCTTTAACTAATTGAGAACAAAAAAAAAATATTTGATGCTGCTTCCGGGGGGCAAAAACACGGTCTTCGGTTCAAAAATGCACATCAACTCTTTAAGAGATTTACAGAGAACACATGTACAGAGTATAAACAATACACGTGGTGTACCTTTTTTAACTACTCAAATAGAAAAGTGAACTTGCGGTCATTGGAGATTCGAAGAGATCCTTCACCACAGATTCATAATGTTACAAACGAAAAAAATTGAGGTTTTGAAAACACGATCTGCAACAACACTATTAATTTCTTAGTTCAAAATTCAATGTAAGATAAATTATATATTATAATAATGTGTATTTTATTTATGTAAAAAAATTAATCAATATTATAAACACAAAATTATATATGTACATATATGATAAAACCGAGGTTTTATTTCTCCAATAGATTCAAGAATTTTTATGTTGTTAAAAAAAATTTATAAAATTTACAATTTAATCTGCGTAAATTAATTATTAATTTATATTTTCCTTTCTATTTACTTTTATTTTATCCTTTCAATTTTCGTAATTGTAAGAGATATGAAACTTTTAAAAAAGATCTTTGTCATCGTTGCATATTATTAAAACACTGTTATTGTAAAAAATAATTCACATTTTTAATAAAAAATTTTTTTTTAATTCAACGAATTATCTAATTTTGTTTAACGTATTAAATTCGTGTTTTTAAATAAAGAAAACACAAAAATGGATTTATAGTCGATGATCCAATAGATTCAAGAAAATTCATGAAAAAGTTTATATATTATTTTATTGTATGTAATATTATAAAAATACTAAAATTTCTTTATATAATTTAGCGTAATAATAATTGTATTTTCGTCCATAAAATAAATCCGGATTCAATATTTACTCATTGTGAGTAACCAAATAAAATACTTTTCTTTTTGAGTAATTGCATCTAGTAGTAATTGTATTATTTATTTGTTTTTTTTCTAGTAATACAAATCTTGATTAAAACCTTTAACGGAATCGAACGTTTACATTATTGATATAAATATGATTAAATATTTTTACTCCATTTGATGTAAAATATTTCCTTATTTAACAATAGGTTTTAATATAGGTTTGTAGGTTAATCAGGTAGATTGTATAAAACGTTCTTTATTTAATTTTATTGAAATTTTATTGAAATTTTATTGAAATTTTATTAAAATTTTATTATTAGTGGTATTGCTTCTTATAAACCTTTGCATGTGGTTTATGCATAAAGCTTGCGTGCTTAGATTAATATCCTTCGACCATTTCAAATTGCTTAATCTATTTTTACCTATAATTATATTTTTATTAGTTTTACAACTAGAGAATATAATGCCGAAATACACAAAAACATTGTTTGTATTATATTGATTTATTATTTATAAGCTACTACGTAAATCCGTCGAACATTTTAAACTTTTTTGACCGATTAAACAATGTGAATTAATATTTTTTAAATTAATAAATATTATTTAAAAATGTTTATATCATTGAAAATTGTTACTTATTTGAAAGTGATTATATAATAATTACAAAATCATTAATATTATTATATTATTTTGAAATAAAGTTTCTCTATTTTTAATCGATCGTCCATCAATTACATTTTATATTAAAGTAATTTTAAAGCTGATTTGTATTTTATAATATATATATCTTGACGAAAAATTTGAAAATAACGCTTTAAAATTTTTTATAATAATTAACAAAGTAATTTTTGAATTAATTAAATTGATTAAAATACCATAAGAGGTCAACCTTTTTTACCAAGGTTCCAATTTTTCTTGACAAGGACGGATTTTTCTCATGGTAAGAAGGAAGAGGCCTTGACCTTTCCTCAAAGTTAATTCCTAAGTTCGTCCCGACAAGGATGAATGTCGATGTGTTTTTCCGTTAGAGGTCATTGACCCGCTTTCTCCGGCGGTTTCGTTCCATTAGAGGTTGTCGCCTCCGTCGCGTTCGAACTCCTAACTTTTCGGCTAAGAATCCCCCCCCCCAAATCAGCGTATTGGAAAGCACCTCCCTCGCAGCGTCGGGGGTTTCTTAGAACGATGACCTCTGCGTGTGCTGACGGTTCCTTGGAACAGGCAGCGTCGCATCAAACGGTGGATCTAGTTCGCATCAACGGCAGGAGGTCTCGGTACTCGGAAGATAATTTGCCCGTGTTACTCTCGAGAACAGAAACGAGCTTAAAAGCACCAGCTCGTGCTGTCGGATGAGATGGTGGCTTTGTGTTTGCGGGCGTCGGCCTTGAATCTCCTCGCACGCGTTAAACCAAGAAAATTATAAAAAAATTTAAAACGTTATATTAAAATTTTTCGTAAATTAATTAAAATTATCGTAAGATTAAGCGAAATCGCGATGTTGTAAATTACTCCACAGGACACCAGAAATTTCTTTGAGTTTTCCAGTAAAAAATCTTTTGAAAACAATCTTTACACATTTTCATTTGTTCACCATCTAGGCTCTGCCAGTACACTATTGCATAAAGTTGCTTGATCGGTAACGGGCCTCTTTCGTTTTTGAGAAAATAAGAAAAAAGGGACAAATTTATGAAAATTTTGCTCTTCCTTTTGCAGCTCGTCCCCGGATAGTCTGTCAGCTGAGCGCGGTGATAACAAGTCGCCAGGAACGAACGCCGTTCCATCGGCTCTGTACAAACTGACAGTGCCATTGTTAAGATGCGAGACGATCGATGTTCGCGATGCTGCGGTTCATGCGATTGGCAAAGTCAACGCTGATGCGCTTAAGTAAATATTCAATACCTTTTAGCGGTCTCTGATTACGAATTTAATATCAATGATAATTAATTCTTTATAATATTATTTTATTTAAAACAAAAATATTTTGACAATATTTTTTATCTAACGAAGCAATAAACGAAACTAATTAAAAAATTCTTGATTTAATAAAAACTTTTACGATATACGATTTTTGATAAGTGAACTTAATAATTAAATACGTGAAATAGGCTGTATTTTATCTATTTCGTAAAATTTTGAAAGCTTCTAATAGTATAATAAATGTATATATACATTTTAAGATACTATATAGTATTCAATTACACAAGTATATTTTATTACATACACTATTACAATATTCTATGTACACTACTATATAAGGTTATTTTTATTCATTTAATCGTTAATAAAATAATAATAATAGAATTATTTTAATCAATGATTATTGAAATATTTTGTTAGAATCTTGACCTAAAGTACACCGAATAATTTTAATGCGAAGTTGGATAACATAAATGATTTTAGGGATTTGATGGAAGAACTGGTAACC